>VZTJ01003630.1:1689512-1702646 GCA_013397795.1 Orthonyx spaldingii
AAAAAAGTTAAGTTTTCTGTTTACCCCTTTGTTTTGGCCACATAATAATGGACAACTAAAAGGTTATTTTCTTTTTCATTACTGGATGTCTTTTAACACATGGCCCACCCAGGAAAAACTTATTAAATTCCACCTCACTGCTATTTTTCATTTCAAGAAACTAGTGCTTGTTTTTAAAAAAGTTTGTGTGACCCAACTGTATTCCAACAGCCAAATATAACGAATGGATTTCACTGAGAATTTGTTCTCGGGACACAGAATCCTTGCACAACTTCAGTCTTGGAAGCAACAAAACCGTCACCAACATCTTTGCCTGATATTTTTGACAAAGAGAATATATGAAGGGTTTTGGAGGGCAGCAAAAAGGAATTCTCCAGAAGGATTTTATTTTTTGATCAGAATCCAGCTAGTCAGAGCAGGAAAGGAGACTTTGTCTAACTAGAATGGGTCTCCAAGGCAGAGGAGTAAAGGAAGTAATTCTGTTTCCTGCCATGCCCAGTGCCCTTTGGGCTGACAAACTCTAGGTTTTTGGGACACTGAAATGGCAGGCAAGTTAATTTGCTGAGTTTCTGCTAAATGAAAAAATGCTTTACAGTATGTTATGACTGTTTTTTCCAACTGCTTTGCACTAGTAATGCTGTTATGTACAGGCAGGGCTGGTGTGGAAGTGATTCATTCCACTCAGAGCAAGGTTACAGCATGACCCTTTCCAACTCCATCTTTTCTTCTGGGAGCTGCTTTACCCCTGCTGGCTGTGAGAGAAGCTCTTCTTCCCACTGCTGTTTGATTTCCGTGGAAAAGAGGAGCAATATGACTTGTACTAACTCTATGTCTGACTCTTAAGCAAATTATTTTAATATTCTTTTAGCAGCTCGCCCCTGCATAATAGGGACTAAGTCTTATGATGAAATATTTATAAAGTCTGAAAAAACAGACTGCTATGTGTGCTCCCATTTTCTTGATCATTCTTTTGATGGCTGTCTCTTAGTATTCAAAATCTGGGTTTATTTACACTGATGTGTATTCAGAGTGACTTTTCTGAGGTATATACTGCTGAAACCCATGGCATGATTTATCTGAAAGGTTGAAACAACAACAAAAAGCTGTAAATATTTGGTTAGTTGGACTATTGCAGCAGATTCTTTTTCTTCTTTGGAATGCATGTAGTGCATAATGAGGTGCAGAGGGAAGACATGGCAACTGTTCTCAAGGGATTTACGTAAATAAGAACTATTGACACTTTTCTCGGTAATGTTAAGTTTCTGAGTGAAATGTTAAATTAAAAAAAAGTCAAGGAAATGGTGCATAAAATGTGTATGAATCAGGTCCTAACTCAGTAATCTAACTCTTGGGGAACAATTAAGGCATAACAGTCTCAAGGCATTTATCTGTCATTTTTAGTGGGACACTGGGAATTAAAAAAAACACAACCCACTAATGGAAATCTTAATTATACATACCTAATTATGAAAACTTCACAGAATGGAAATGCAGACAATGAAAGCTTTATAACACTAATAATGCTGCTTTGAAAATACCATAAACAAGGGTGAGAGCTTGGAAGGATCCCTGATGAAATCCTTCTCTAGTCTTCAGTAGGATAGAAAGGCTTGTAAGAAAACTTGTAAGAAAAAGGAAAACAAACCATCATAATTCTGCAACCATAATTTTAGTAAAAGGTAAATGTCTTTACCTGTAATGGAATCAAAAACAATTTACCTTTCCTTAATTGCAGACAGTTAGAAGTGTTTGTATATGAAGTATTCGTATTTGCAGGGAGCAAAGACGTAGCAAATTTCACTATTTCTACACCCCCCAGTGTAAGATCCTGTCTCAGCTGCAGTCATAATCTTAAGAATTAGAAAGGTTTTGGTTTTAGCCCATCTGTATAACCCAAAATATCTTGGGGTTGCAACTTTGGCCTAGTGAATGCACGTCTCAGACTCTAGGAATACTGAAGAAGAGGGAAAGTATCAAGAATACTGAAATTTAGATTAAAAAATATAAATCTATGAAAATGGGGTGTGCCTTGGCAGGGTTCTGCTCATGCAGTTAACACAGTTTCATTGTATGCCACATTCCTTACTTCAAGGATGGGCAGAAATCCTGGCAGGAATAATTAGCATGCACAGGATGTGTGTTTTACCTTTGTAAAATCTTCTGGCTCTTGCTGGTTTCGGGGCTGGTATTATGGAAGAAACATTTTATTAGGACTAAGCCTCCATTTATTCCACTCAATTATCAGTGCTTAAACGAGGCATTTGTATTTAGAACCTCACTTGCCCCTCCCGAAGAGAAATGTGTGCCCTGCACAGATCCCTCTTAGACAATGGGGTATCCCCAGCAGCAGTGGGCTGAGCTGAAAAGAACATCACTCTCCCCAGCTGGATGGATACAGGCTGGATGTCCTACAAGCTTTTTGGTACAGGAAATTGTTGATTAGTTTGGCCATTTTTTTATGGCCCAGCCCGGCAGGATTCTGAGTAAGGCCGGGCTCTTTAGCTCACATGTTGAATGTGGAGAAAGATAAGATCATAGTTTTTTGATTTGGGTTGAGGTTTTGTTGGGTTTTTTTTGGTTTTTTTTTTTTTTTTTTTTTTTGGGCTAGGAGGAGTAGGTGGTGTAATGATTTGCTGCTCCTTTAGGCATAAAGGCCGTGGGAGCATAAGGCTCTGAATGTCTTAAAGTTAATTCACTGTGTCACCTAACTACCATTTCTCCTATTGGGAAAAGTTATCAAGCCCTTACGTGGCAGAATTTAAATGTGTAACACATACAAGACATTTCAGAAAACACATGAAATACTTTTGTAGATGGACTTTAAGGCTCGTAAGATCTATTTAATAGTGTAACAAAGAATAAAAGACTTCTGATAAAGAACTGGTTTAAGAACCAAAATTAATACTTTCCCTAAAAGAATTGGATAAACAGTTATCCTTACTCAGGCAGTTTGTGGTGTGAAACCTTTATCACATCAAACAATAATGAACGGTGACATTTAACTCCTCAGCCTTTCTATACAGTGACTCTGAAAATGAAGCGTTACTGATGTCTTTGACAAGAAAAACATATGCAGGAAAAGGAGATGTAGCACAGAGATAAGCTATTTATTTGTACTGACCTCAGTCAATCTTGTCCTTGTTTTTTCAATATTTTACCAGTCAACATGCTACAAAATATGCCCCTCATTAGATCTGTCAGAGGCAGCAGCTTGGGTAAATGGATGTGACGGATTATGAGAGGCAGAAATAGTGATAATTTTGCAGAAAAACGATATACAAATATCAAAAAATTGCCTTTTTCCAGTGTACCAGAGATAGAACAAACTCCAATGAGTATGCCAAGTCTGCTATGAAGTTAAAAAAAAAGCTAAAAAACCAGGGAGGGAGTTGTAGAGCCTTTTTAATGTTTCATGCTTGAAATAGAAAGTTGGTTGGGATTTGTATTTTGGGGTATTTTCTAAGGTAATGTGTATGTGTGGTAAAAGTATATACCAGATGAAATTAAATTAATTTTAAACTCTTTTTACAATAAAAAAATGCGTTAATGGAGATGTGTTAGATGAGAAGGATCTTATGTCAGTTTGATATTCCTGACCATAAAATAATTACATATGATTCATCTGCCCAATAAATACGTAGGAATTCAAAGTTCTCGGTGCACCTAGCACAGAACAGCACTCATGCTTGTTTACAGACATGGTGAGGACACAAACGATCATCACCATAATGACAGAATCCTTTTTAAAAAATGAATTAATGATTTAATAATTTTTAATTTTCTTTAATTTACTAATTAACAAAAGAAGGTTTAGCTTATTTCACCCAAAAGATTCTACAGTCTCTTTTGAGACATTCCTTCATAAAACAAACTTATCTCAGGCCATAACCTTGTCATTTTATTCACAGAAATGCGATCTTAGTAATTGATCTGTTTCTTAATTAAGCAGCACATTGAAGAATGTGCTTAAGTGACCCTTCCTTACTAGCAAGACTGAGCTATTTTGTATTGCTTTGAAAGCTGGCACACATATACGGGAATGTTGTTGATGGATAAGCACCACAGTGAGATACTTCACACAGTACCTTGTTCTAGGTGCTTTCAGTTCTCCGTGATGCTTTACAACAAATTGTGTGGAGTCACACCAAGAGCACTGAAGGGGAAAAGGTGTAAGATTTCACCATGATCTCCCCTGGTGACCATATTATGCTTTGTGCTGTGGAGGTGGCAGGTCCTAGTCCTTTCTTCTGGAAAGAAGGCTTCATGGAATGACTGGGGCTGACGTGATGGGGCGCAGAATTTCTCCATTATACAGTGTGAATTCTCTGGCTTTAAATATAGGTCATAGACATGGAATGGCCTGGGTTGGAAGGGATCTTAAAGATCATCCAGTTCCTATTTTCCTGCCCTAGGCAAAGACAACCTCCACCGGACCAGGTTGCTCAGAGCCCCGTCCAACCTGTCCTGAACGCTACCAGAGATGTGGGCATCCAGCTTCTCTGGGTAACCTGTGCCAGGGCCTCACCACCCTCATGGTAAGGAATTTCATCCTAAAATCTAATCTAAATTTACTCTCAGTTTAAAAATATCTTCTCACATTCCATCACTACATATATATATGTATAGTATGGCATGCCAGTTATTTTTTGACATTTTTCTTCATTAATGTTTTCATATTTGTCTAGTTCACATTATCCTAGTTAGGACATTAATTAGCCTTAATTATTTCAGTCCTCTTTTTCTACTGGAAAAAGAATTTTTTTCTTTGTACTAAATATATATTTTGTAATGGAAATTCTTAGGTCTAACGATATGACAAAGAAGGAAAAATCCAACTGTGCAAAATGGGAAATGATGTCTTGTTGTAGAGTTGCACAGGTTTCAGGCCTCACTAATACAAGTGTTACTGAATTTCCATGTTTGTCTTGCATAGATAGCTTTAAAATCCATTATGACATCAAACATTGATAATAAAATTTCAGGGAAGGAAAATACGTCAATTAAAGTAAATTTAGAGGTGACTGACTTGGGAATCAGAACACATTCTTGGAGAAATGAAGACACTGTATTCTGCAAATAATCTAATGGGATTATAAAGGCATTCTGGAATAAACATGGATATGTGAAGATATTTCAAGGTATTTTAAAACATTTCAGCATTTTTCTAGTGTTTATTTTCTATTCTGTCTGCTTTCAAAGTCTGAACATTATTAGCCTATGGAATTTATCATGTTTTAAATGTAACTGAAGAATATGCTAGACAAATTCTTTATTGTGAAAATATATGGGTGTTCTGGTAAGCAAAGCTCAGCAGAATTATTTAAGTATATTTAAATATAATTCTTCAAATATGACATCTATTCCTATCTCGTGGTGCTCATGGAAAAAGAGCAATATCAGCAGTCAAGTCTCAGTCTAGTTCTTAGCTGGGCTAGCGTGTGCTAAAAATCATTATTCTCAACTAGTACGGTCCTACGGTGGAGAAAATCTTTAAGTTGGAGACGATGAAATATGTTAAAAATCTGAGTGGAAAAATTTTTATAGACTCCTAGTTTGCTTTTAAAGAACATCATCTTCATGAGCACTTGCAGTGCATCCCAGTGGAAAAAAAGAAAAGAAAATTCCTTTTTTTATTTCCTTCTTTTTAACTTTGTTATTATTATGGCTATCTCACTGTTCTATAACATTGAGTGTTGTACATGACTGATTCTTTTGTTGTGCTTGTATTAATTGTGCCTTTATTTTTACTTTTTTTTTAATTTTGAAAAAAATAGTATTGTCTTTCCCTCACTCAGATAATCAGTATCCCTACAGTCAAAGACACTCTCTATAAGTGGGTTTTTTTCCTGCAAGACCTTGTATTAATGTCAAAAGTACTTGTTGGGGGAAAGAATGGTTTTTTTGTTTGTTTGTTTGTTTTTGTTTGTTTGTTTTTTGGGTTTTTTTTGGTGGTTTTTTGGTGGTTTGTTGTTTTGTTTTTTGTTTGTTTGTTTGTTTTGGTTTTGTTGGTTTTTTGGTTTTTTGTTTGTTGTTTTGTTTTGTTTTGTTTTGTTTTGTTTTTTGGAACTTTTTTTAATTGAAAAAAGGAATGCATTACCAGTTAAGAAAATAAATTTAAGAAAACAACAAACCTAGAAGACAGTCCTTCTGAGACATCCTTTATACTGCCATACTCATGACCCATTCTTTAGTTTCTTTTCAAGCTATCCACCTGAAATTCTCCCTTTTGTTTGTTTAAAACAGTTTATATTTGCATTCAGCAAAAGTACATGAAAAGGGAATGTGAAATTTCAGATCATTTTTAACTGGGTACCAGAGGGGAAGTAAAACAGAAGTAAAACATTATAACCTTTGAACCTCTGGAACTTTTCGTGAAACGACACTCAAAAGTTTAAATCTGTTGCACCCTCTTTAGTATAACAATATGCCATATATGTTCATGTGGATCACTGTAAAGTATGTAAAAAATGTCACTGCTACTGGATTTGGAGCTGAATGGAGAATGATGTTTTACAAATATTTCGCACCTTATTATTTAGAGGCATAAATGACTATAAAAATACTAGGATGTAGAAAATTGGACCCAACAGATACAGTTTTTCCCATGTAATTCTTACTGTATGCCTCTGCAGTTCACCAGGAATTTTATAAGGGGCAGCTATGTAAGATCATTGTGGTTTTTTACTGAATGTTTTTAAAGCCTTATCATTTCTATGCTCTAGTTCCAGAATTGTTTTCTGCTGAGTGAGTGAGTGACTGAGTGAGTGGTGTAGTTACTCTTTTTATTTTTCTCTCTGCATGCAGCTATAGTGAGTTGGGAATTCCAGTCCCTGCCATTTGCAAATTAGAAGGGCCTTATTATATTGAAGTCCAACAAGATTCTGTGTCTTGAGATTTTTGCCTAACTTAAGGGGTTTTCCTGTAATATGTGAGGAAGATCCTATATAGTCTCAGTACACTGAGTTTGAGCAGTAAACTTTTATTCATTCAGACCGAATAAGGTATCACAAGTGGCAAGTAGGTTGTAGCCTTCACTAATGTGGAGGGAAATTTGCTGGGGTTTTTATCTCTTCATCTTCTTTTTTTCCATATATGTATATATGCACTCGCATACCTCTGCAGGTTGAAAATATACCTGAGTAATAATCTTTCCATTCATAAGACAAGAGAACTGAAAAGGACATGAACCTCTCCCTAAGTTTCCCCTTGCATCCCCAACCCAAAAAAATCAAAAACCAAAAAAATCCCCAAAGATAAGGAGACATTTTACCTAAAACAGAAAAGAGCAGCAGTTAGATCTGTGTAGCCTGTGCCCACACCTTGTGGGAGTGCAAGAGAAAGACTGGGTTTGACATCCAGGATACTTTCCCTCTTTTCCATCCCTAACCCAAGTTACAACCTGTGTTCTCTTGGTTTAGCAAATGGTGGCTGAATGGCTTCCCTCTGACTCAGTTTCCCATCTGTAAGATGGAAAGGGTGCTAAATTATTGTCAAAGCAATTGAAATATGACTTATAACAAGAAAGAAAGATAATATTAGTTTACAATCTATTAATCGCCACACCATCTTGCTGGTTTTTGCTAGAGTAGCCTATTTCAGGAATGTTCAAGAACTTTGACATTTGTCAGATAGGTTAGAAGAGTGAAAGAGATGTTTTTCTGAGCATGCTGAAAACAGCTGGATCATTTAAGGACAAAAATTCATTGTTTAAAACTATGTATTTTAGTGTTCACTCATAATTAACATTGGACAATCTTAAAGAAACATGCATTTCTTTGATCTTTGAATGGATAGCCGTGGTCCTGGGTGCTGCAGTAGAATCATAGCCTAGAAAATGATAGTATTCTTCTAACTTTGGATGATCTGTAACAGTCTCCAGATGAATTGAGGATGAGAGAAACTATACATACTGATTTGGAAAGGTTTCTATTATCTGTAAATTTCTAGACTTTGTTTGCCTTCATTTCTGATTCTTGTCTTGTAGAGACTAATTTTTGCAACCTGAAGTAATGAGGAGCTTTGTAATTGACTTCAGGATTTGACCCAGCTAAGTTTTGGTTGTTTGTTTATTTTTTTTATTTTTTTTTTTTTTTTTGGTTTTTTGGGGTTTTTTTTTGCTATTTTGATGAAATTATTAATAACTTAATGTTCATCCCTGTGCTAAAGAAGTCCTAAAAGAACAGTTCCTACCTTTCTTGCTGTCAACATGGTATTTCTATGTTATGGTATTACAAATAAACAGTTTATATTAGGGCCTACTTTTTGGAGAGTCCATATCCAAGGGTCTGCAATGAGATTTTTCTTTACTGTGTGGCAGATGAAAGCAGTGGCAATAACTGCACTGATTTTAAATAAATGCACTGTAATGGGTCTACCTCAGCTGGCCTTCAGGCTTCCCACCCTGCAGGTCTCACTCCCCTTTCCCCAACAACACAAGGGAAGAAAATAAGATGAGCAGGCTCATGGGTTGAGATGAGGGCAGTTTACTGAATGAAACAAAGGTCACACACAGAGAAAACGCAAGGCAGGGAGGTTTATTCTCTTATTACCATTAGCAGGCAGTGTCCAGCCACTGGGAAGCAGGGCCTCAGTATGAGGAGTTGCTTTGGAAGGTAATGGGCTTAATAATTAAATCCTTTCTCCCCCCTGCTTTTCTGCTGCCTTTTACTGCTGAGCATGATGTTGTATGGTGTGGGCTATCCCTGGCCAGTTGAAGTCAGCTGTCCCAGCTGTGTCCCCTCCCAAACTTTTGCTCATCCTTTCAGCCTTCTGGCCTGAATGACCTGATGCTGTGCGAGCTCTGCTCAGCAATAGTAGAAACTTTGGCCCTTTACCAACACCATTTTAGCCACAAATGCAACACATGACACTATATGGGCTGCTGTGAGGAAAGTTAACTCCATCCCAGCCAGACCCAGCACAGCCATCATCCAAAACAACTCTAGTTCCTTTGCCAAGTACAGCAATGCAATAAAGATGTTTTATTATTTGCTTTTATTGTTTGTGTCTTTAAAAGGCCATTAAAAATAACAGCCCAAATGTTTCTGTGGTTTGTGGGATCTATATGTGTCAGTATTAAAGTGAGTCATACCATCACACTCATGATAGGTTATTGGCATTTTACTTTAAAAGAAAAAGTATGCCTTGCTTGAACTATTTTTTTCCTTTCTGCTGTAGTAGCATCTTCATCCTAGGAGCTGTTATGAATGTTTATATAAGACAACTTACACAAAGCAGAATTTCAGCCTTTATCAGCACTGTATTTCATTGCAAAATTGGTTTTGATGTGAATTCTAGGGAAATGTGTTCAAAGTATTACACTGTGTAAACATGTTCTTGGTAATTGCATAGCACATTGATCTCGGTCAGTCAAATATCAAACCATTTCCTGAAGATACTCATTTGAACCACATGTATCTGAAGCCACAGAAGCAATTCCAATATTTAAAAATGTCTGTGGGTTTGCTTCATAGTTGAAATTAAAGATAATTGTTTTCATGGGCTGTCAGCTGTGCATTGGTATGTGGTTACCTCTTCGCCTGGAGTGGAAGGGTGGCTGGTACCTCCTTTAAAGCTTCTGATACTACCAGGATGAGTCCTGTTATTGCATGGTTTAGCAGCTGTCCAGCTTGTCACCATTCATTTTTTTTACCTACAAAGCTTACTAAAGCTTTCTGCATCCATATGCCAAAAACTGAAATGCTGACAGGGATGGTTCAGCCTTGATACCAACCCTAGCTGAAACCGGGACAAGACCTCTGGACTGATTCTTGTGAGGTTTTATCTGGACTTGTGTCCATCTACCTAAAGTAGTTTTGTGTATCGATGACAGTAATAAGTGAAGTTTTTCTACATGGAAGAAACATTTATAATCTTTGCATAATGAAGTATGAGCATGGTATGGCAACAGGGGACCTGGTGCAGTGTAGAGGAATGTGGGTGTGACATGGTAAGAAAGGTGACACGTGGTGACCCTTGAGACTGCAGGAAACAAGTCACCTGTGACTATTTGCTGATAAGTAAAGAAGAAAAAGGCACGGGAGCGGGACAATACAGATTTTTGGGTATTAAAGAACAAGTATCAGTTACATATAAGACACTCCATATGCAGTACATTTAACTATAAAGTGGAATTGCAGAGCAAGGAAGAAAATCAAAGTGTAAAAAGTGGTAAGATAAAAAGACATAAAAATAGCGCTCATTGGACCCCAGAAAGAGGAAGATTGAGTTATCCTGCTGCCACCAAAGAGGAGAAAGAAACTCCTGTCTTCAACAAATCTTTTCCTCTGAAGAACCTGCTGTCAGACTCCTCCTGCCCCCGAAGTTTAGCCAATAACCTCAGGACCAAGAAGAACAGTAGAAGAGTACACCATGACAGTGGGGAGTGACAAGGTACTAAGAATTTTCTGCATAGCAGTTTTATCTGTATTATTATTGAGACCTTTTCTCTAATAGTAATCTTTTGTTAGGGAGGGGTTTTGGGTTTAGTTTTTTTTTCATTTGGCTATGATTATTAGATTTAGAATTATTTGATTAGATGGCTAGAATTTCAATTACACAAGCAATAATTCTTGACTTTGCTCATTAGGAATATTTTCTTTTGTACAAACAATTTTATGAGCCTATCAATACCTCCCCAACTTCTATATTATCATTAGAGTTTATCATTATTGAAGATATTCAATACTTGTTGTACCAAGTGAAAAATAGCTCATATTATTATTTACTTGTAATTACATAGCCAAGAAGGAAGTGAAATAATATTTCTCTGGGTTTTTTTCAATAATGTCAGCAATATTGATTTCCAAACAAAATTTTAACTATATAAATTTCAGATTGTATTGGTTGCTTGCCAGTGTCTCACCATGTGAATAAAAAAATATAATAAAAAAACCCCAATCCATCCCCAGTATTCGTAACTAAAAACGTGTTCAAAGGTTTTCCTGGGAACTTATTGTACCAGAGCTACATCTTGAGGGATGTAGGGACACAGCTAGCAGTGGCATTTAATGAATTAGTGGCTACAGGAAGTAGAATATAACTGTATTAGACTGGGCTAATCAAGCTGAACATATCCTTTCCATTAATTTACTGCAAGCTGAGGATATCTGTGGTAGGCAATAATAAATTGAACTTCAGACTTAGCTTCCTTTTACTGTAGGGGGTAAAGATACCTCTCAAACTTTGAAGCACAGTTTAGGAGGGATTACAGCAAAGGAAGGGAAATAATTGCACTGGCTGAAAACATTGCTGTTTAAGCCTGTGAAGACAAACAGTTGTCATCCTGTGACAGAAACCACTCACTAAAGCTTTAGTGAGTAGCCTAATTAGAAAGGAAATTCTGACACTGGTTTCTTAGGCCTTATTTTGTTGAATACTGGAGTGACATGGAGCAATCTCCAGGACTGCAGAAAATGAAATCCTGAACTTCATTCTCCTACGTGTCCAGACAGAAACTGGCCCTCAAGTATTTTTTCAGTGTTATATCTTGCAGTGGAAAATGTGCATGATACCACTGGTATTAATGCTGACCTGTGTGATACTTTAGCATGACACCAATTTTCACATTTATTTATATTTTATAAATCTATTGACTGGTATAATAATGATGACTGTTACTAAAACCACTCACTGTTGGGTCAGTTTGGTTTCATCACTAACTGCAATGCACGTATACGACATCATTTATACACTTGTTCTTGTTTTGTTTCTCTATTTCTCTTGAATTATTACCGAAGCAGGTTCTTATCTTTGTAATACCTGGAATATAAGGTGTATTGTTAAAATCTGGTACAGTGTTTGCTCTCTACCAAGTTCAGCATGCTTGTGGTAGCATTAGGTTGTTTTGTAGCTAAGAAAGTGAGTTACAAAATGAGGGATAAAGAAGATCCAAGCGAATTGAGGCCCATGCAGCTATTAAAACAATTTAGGATAGCATGAATTTGATTTGTATAGATATGCCAATGGGGAAACAGATTCAGGCTATGAGAATTTTTTACATTGAATATTATTACACAGATAAAATATTTTTTCAAACAACGTCTTTTAATCCTATTTTTTTCCCCCCTCACAATTTTGAAACTCTCTACCAAAAAAACCTCTTTGCTTTTTTTCCTGTTAAGAAATGCTACAAAAGGAACATGTTGGAGTCCCAGGTGTGTGTTCGTAGGCCAGTTATATCTCTGTGGTCATGTAACGTCAGAGCTGCTGAGCAGCTCCTGCAGCCCTGGAGAGGGAGGCAGGTACCAGGGTGTGTGTGATGGCCTCACACAGGCTGTCACCGTGCTCTGGCTGTTTCAGGAGCCCAGTTCACTGACAGGCCATGTGTGCAGCTGCTGCTCACAAGCTGCTGGCCCTTGGCTGTGCAGCTGGCAGGCTCCTGGGAGGCCCTGCAGAACCCACAGCACTGTATCCCAGGCAATGGTCGTGTGGCGTGCTGCTGCAGGCCCCTCGGATGTACCACATGGTAATTTGTGCTAACGAATGTCAGAATTGTAGATGCTCTGCTGCTGAGCGTTTTAGACCAGATGTAGAGACTGCCAACAAATGGTGTGTATTTGTCTCTCTTGTCAACAAACAGTGTTCTGTTCTAACCTATTCTTAGTCCTTTTTTTTTTACTCACTCCTGCATAGGTGTGAACCACAAGCTGTATTTAATCAGAAACACAGCTAACAGAGAGCATCAAATCCTAGTCTATGTAGCATCCCACAACAAGTGAGACTTAATTAATTAGCTCAGAATCTAATTTGATGATTTCTGGGATAAAATAAGTGTCCTTTGCCCCTCTGACAAGGGCAGACTAGGTGAAATTCAAACAATGTCTTGTAACGACAAACCTAATAATTAGTAAATAACAGAAATAATCAATATTGTTCAGACACCTTGTCTACAGGGTAATTGCAAATCAGTACCTGTCTTTCTAACACTTCTCTGGTGTGCCACTGAAGGGTTTGCCAACCTTGCTCTGTTCAGTATACAGGAATATATTAGCTATTGAGTATGTACAGGTGTTTGCCCTTAGAGGTTTTAGTCAAAATCTAATTCATTCTTCTCTGCAAAAGCTTTACCTCTGCAATCTTGAAGTGTTAATGGACTAGCTCTCATGGGCACATGAAAAGCAATTAAAAAAAAAA
>VZTJ01003630.1:1702675-1734373 GCA_013397795.1 Orthonyx spaldingii
AAAAAAAAAAAAAAGCCTGTGTGGATGAGCCTTGCAATACAGCATCTGTACCACCACTGATTTAATTTGCAGACTTAAAAAAAAAGCTAAAAACTAACTTACTCAAGAGATGTGGAGATATGCGCTTTTCCACTGTCCAAAAGTCCAAGTAATGGAAAAGATAATGAACTGCATATTTAGTTAAGAATTCTAAATTATGAAGAGTTTACCAGATAACAACTTGAGAAGTGTAATCTATGTGTACAAGTTCAGTACCCAGTACTAAGAGAAAAAATTCTTTATTCTTGCTTATAGTCTAGATGATATTTTCCACTCTTGACCACTTAGCGCATGCTCATGCTATTTCCAATTTCCTCTACATGGTCTGCCAGCACTGGTATATTACAAGAGTGAGGTCAAATTCTAGAATGAATCAGAGGTGGAAAGTATTATTTCAGTTTTACAGAAGGATACTAGACAGAGGGTGATTAAGTGACTTCCCAGAACTTCCCACCACAGAGCAGAACAGCAGCCTGAGCTGCAATGGTAAGTTCTTTAAATGCTAACTTTATAAAACATGCTGTAAGTGTCAACCATCAAGTGCACCTGAAAAGCTTGAGCGTTCATGATGATTGATGGCATCAAACTCTGACTGCTGTGGTCACAGCGGACTTGTCTGATTTATATCACTTTAGGATCTACTCCTAAGTAGGAAGTTCTAGGAAGTGTTTAGTAGAAACATCAGCTTATAAACTTCATCACTCTTCTGATGAAAAACATTGTGAAAGTCCTTTACGTGCCTGAGTAGTGGAGTATGGTAACTTTTTCCCTCATGTTTGCAGGAAAATGCCAGAAATTCAAAGTCAGTGGAAAGGAAAATTCTGTGACTTCTGAACTTGTTTCATTATGAGTCTTTGAAAAGATAATGCTAGGTCAATCCAAATATTTCTTTTCAATAGATCTGATACTATTATTAATTTAATTTTTAATTTCCGTAAAGGATATGCTCTTGAAATAAAATTATATTAAAGCAGAAGTCTTAATACTTCACAATTTTTTTCTGAATTAATTTTTTCAGAATTAGTACATTCTTGCAGAATATTTTTACTTTGGTTGAAATATGTCTTCTAGAAAGAAAATACTCCATTGGAAAGCTTTTGACCAGTTCAGATTGTTTCCGAATGTACCTACTGTGAAGCCAAAGCACTAAAGAGTTCTTTCTGACTTGTCTTCACATTTGACATAACCAATATATAAGAGAAGTTATTAAATGCTAAGGTAGGGCTAAAGCTTGTGCTATAGAGATATTGCCCAATTAATATAATCATTGCATTTTCAGTGCTGCTAGTTTTGATAGCTCCTGAGACTGCAAATCAGCCCCTGCTCTTGCTGTCATGTATATCACCAGCAGATGTAGCATTAGTGCCATAGGCACAGGCCAGATAATCCTGAATTTGGAAAGCAGAGAATGTCATGTAATTATTTTGCAGCCTAACATAATGTGGTCTGTTTGCGAAGACAAAAATACACCACACATCTTTTCTGTTGATGTTTTACAATAAAGTTGACAGCCAGATAGCAGCGGGGTGAGGGAGGCAGAGTGCTGTGAGGATGTGCCTGTGCTGTAGTGACAACCCACAACACAACCTATAGATGCAGCACAAAGGAGCTCTAATGGCTCTTCAAAATAGACCCGTTCAGTCAATGGCATTAATGCACACTTGGAAAATGAACAATGCCATTATCCATCCTGTCAATCTTTCGGCAGCATAGAGGAGGCAAAGAATTGCTTGAGGACAAAGAGTGGGAAAGCCTTCTTCCTCTTTGAGGAATTCCAAGCTGGCCTCAGTGGACTTGAGTTCAAAAACATTGGAGCATGATTCCAAATGCCAAACTATGTGTTTTCAGGTTAAGATTATTATCTAATTGTGCCTTGCCACATCCTCCTTAGTCCTTAACAGCACATTTTTATCCTTTTTTTTCTCCTATATCGCATCATATATCATCACCTTCCTGTTTCTCAGCCTTCTCTGCCATTCACCTTCTTATGTTCCCCTTGTTTCTGGTTTTCTCCCTTTACACAAGGCCGGTCTCCTCACCCCACTGCTGACCTGGTGTATTGTGTACTTCACATGTCAAAGACCTTTTTTTCTGAGGAGATTAATGCCTCAGTCAAAATAGCTGAAGTGACTGACTATCCTAAATTGTTCTATTCCTTGTGTATTACCGATCCATACATAACTAATTCAAGAATTCTTTACAGGCTACTTTCAGCTCAACACTGTATTTAAACTGGTGCAGTAGCTTTGTGGCTCACATCTTGACTCATGTTTCTTCCACACTGTCTCTCTGGATCCTCTCTCGCCACCACGGATAAATCTAATTGCCTGCTTTTAGGGAATAGTTTTGGTTACTGTCAGTCACCGTTTTGATTCTGGAATTGAATAAAATTGGGAGGCATAGTAGTTATCAAATATGTAATGGAGATTGCAGCTGAATGACTGACACCCTGACTGTATCTTACCTGTTTTCTTCATTTAAATTGAAAGAAACTTAAAATCTGCTGAGCACTTGACAGTGACAACGTTGACAATGGTAACAACTATCAGTAACTTTATTAGTGTTCTCAGGGATATTTTACAGTCATGACTGGTAGGAAATGATAAGGGATGGCTGGAAAATTAGTCCAGGAAACAATTTTTGCCAGATGTCATCTGAGCTCTGAAAAACATGAAAATTTTTCTGAGTTGTATGTATGGGTAAGATACAAGATTTCTTCTTTTAAATTCTGGATTTACAAGATGACTGATGATTAGAGGGCAAGTTGGCTTGTGCCAGAGCCCAGAATAGAGGCTTTTCTTGGAAACTAAATAGTATGAAGAATCAGACGGTGTCAGGCCAATAAAAATTATGAAAGAGGACCTAAAAATCAATAGTACAAAATAACAATTCTCCATCTTAATGAGATGAAGTCGATGCACGCATATTGGCACAAAGTAACTTGCTGTTCCACTGCTATCAAATTTTATTTGAGGTCTATGGTTCAGGAAAGAAAAGATTTTAAAACTTATTTTTGAAACTCCAGATTTCTCCAAAAGAAACGAATTTCTTCTAACCTGTAGGAGTCACAGCATGCTAAGTTAAACTGATAGCATAAACTGATAGTAGAGTTCAGATGTTTTTAGAGAACCCTTGAGCTAGGCTCCTTTAGTTAATGTTATCATCTGGATTCCACAATGATTGAAAACATAGTAACACATTCTTCCTCATTCATTACCTTACAGATAATAACCACATATTTGATTACGTTTGATTACATTATAAGCAATATGCTCAAACTTACCATGTATACAAAAAAAAACCAGCATAGAAAATCTTTTGAATGTAATTAAGGTGTAAAACAACAACAACACAACAAATTTATTCATAAGTTCTAGCATTTCCTATCCAACAAAAGAAAAGCAAACCAATCTCCTGCCAATGAAATTAAAAAGGGGAGCAGGAGAACTGGGCTTAATAACTGATAAAAAGAAATACAGAAACAGATGTCCTTCTTTACTGTTTATAAAACATTTGTAATACTTTATTTTTTTGGTTTAGGGCAGCACGGAAAGATATTGCACTCTCTGGAAAATCATCTGCTAAGCCCCTGGTAAACAGCAGACCTGCTGATTCACAAGTACTGTTTTGACTTTCTCTCCCAGTGTTTTTCTCAAATGTGTCCGGATAGTTGTAGCACTTTGTGTCTGATTTTCTCTACATGTTATGCATATTATTAAGGGATCTCCCACAACAGAGGAGGCAGAAAGGTCTGAGATCTACACCTGCCCATAGCCTCTTGATAAACTACTCCCTTGGTATTTACACATCGAAGACATCTGTCTCACTTTGTCTGCAGTTTTCAAAGAGGCAGTATCACGGTGCAGTGTCATGGGAAAAATAAAACCAAAATGTGAGATGTGAAACAACAGAAAAATATCCAAACAGCTGCAAAAATGCTGGGAAATAGTTGAAACGCCTTAGTTGGTGTTAATATTTGAAAAGGTGTTCAGTTATCCTCTAGACTCTTCTGTCCTTTTGTGTCCACAAGCAATAGTAGAAGTGTTTTTACTGTCTGGTCTCTGCGTTTGTCACTCTCCATCATGTTATCTACACTACAAACTGCTAGAGTGTACAAGAATCCAAAAAAGATTTTCCTGGAAAGATTCTCTGAAATGGGGTACTGTTTTATTAGCTGGTAGTTGTTACAGGTGAAGGTTTCTGTGGGGTAGGTGAGAAACAAGACTTAGAATATCTGCAATGTTTGAATGACATTATTCCAATAATTCAAGATCTTTCTGGTAGTGCTTTTAAAAAACTGACTCGACAAGGCCAGTGGTAGCTATAGTGATATTTTACCTAGAAAAGAATGCTATAGCAGGCCTTTCATAGAAAAGACATGCTAAGCTCTGGCATCTGTCATTTCTGTATGCAATATTTATATTGCATGTGTCATTATAGTATCTGAGTACTGTTCAAGGATTGAAAATACAAGTTATTTCCATAGCAGGAGCATTTTAACAACACAGAGTACCTGTTTACCATCTCAATAAATGTGGATGACAATGGAAAGAGAAGTCCATGCAGCATAATCCAAATCCTTAAAAACAGATCTGACAGGAACCTGTGCGTTGGTGAAAGTCTGATATAAAGTATTTGTTCACTGCTTCTTCTGAAGAGTTAAAATAGTCAGAATTTCAAAATGGAAATGTTCTGTGGTTTAAAAATGCTTTCAGCTAACATATATATAGTTAAGTAATCCATAGCCAGCAGTAAATTTGAAAGGTTGTTTATAAAAAAATGTAGTATATGACAAACCCTATCAATTTGAATTATTTCATGTATTTTCTTGGTTTGATTAGTTTTACCTAAGAGATATCTGGAGTTGTATATAAACAATGCATAGTTTGATAATTTCTTGTGAACTCTCAGGCAGAGTCCTTACTGGTAGAATGCAATTGTTAAATGCTTGTTCTTTATTAAGAGGATTGAGTGGAGAGTCTAATTTTCAGAGAGAAAAGTTCACCAGCATTTAAAGATAAACAGTATTGTATCTTGCAAGTCTCCTGTCTTTTCTGGATTCCACAGCAGACCTCTCAGTTTTCAGCCAACCCCATCTCTCTGATATGATCACTGATATGCTCAGTGGCTGGAAATGCATAAGGAACTGTGCTGCAGACCACATGTTCTCGTTTCAAAACTTTTCAAGTGCTAAGAGTTGTGATGGCGCTCAACCCTGGAAGACCTTGTTTGTCATTGCCACCACATGCTTAGGGTGCAAATGTTTCCTAGCATTAATTTTTGGGACAATTTCAATGAATGATTGATGGCCAGCTCAGTGTTAGCCAGAACACATTATGTATGCCACATTCAGCACTCTACTGCATGGATGTCTGGGTTTTTTGCTCCAAGGTCACACGGGTAGCCAGACTGCTTCAGCTCATGGACAGAGTTGAGCTAACAAACCATGAAAGCATTACACTCAATGGCCAAAGCCAGCCTGGAAAGGACAAAGAATATCTCTAAAAACTGCAGAATGTCTGTAAGAGGCCAGTATTATTATCCAAGGAGCCCAAACAATTAAAAGGTTGTAGAGTTATGTGTGTTGAGAACAAAAAAATCTTTTGTATTTCTTAAAAATTTGAGTGTAACTGTATGAGCATTTGAGTTTGAATTTTTTGAAACAAATGTCCTCTCTACTGCCAGAAGTTCATGTCATGGAACAGTCTTCCAGGGCATGAAAGCATGAATTGAATCTCTTTCAGCTGAAATCATGGAGCAGACGGACTCCAGGAATACACCTAGCACGTTCTAGCTGCCAATAGCATGCAGTTCACAAAACCAGAATAGAACTGAAGCAAAAGCTCCTGAAGCACAAGAAATTTTGATGTCTCATTGTCAGCACAGTTGTTTTGTTCCTCAGACCTGTTTTATTTGGGCAGCACTACTCACTAATATAAACATAGCTAGTGGCTGTTTCCACATGCAGTTTATTTCTATGTGTTTTCACTACCTGTGTGTTTAATAGATGCCAGAACTAGTTGCTACAGGCAATTAAAAATCTAACAGGACCGCCTGTGTGGACACTGCTGTAACCTTTCCCAAGGACTTTGAGAACTTCCTAGCAGTGGGACTGGTAGAGGGTCTTGTAAGCCATGCAAGAAGTTCTCAGGGATTCTGTGGTCTGGTTGTGACAGGCACAGAAACCACACAAGACTTTGTCTGCATCTTTTGTTGTCCAGTTTCAACTCGGATTGCCAGCATTCCCTGAACAGCTCTCTGGGTTGTGAGAAACTCACAAAATCCTTAAGAAAGTCTTCCCTTTCCAACACACAAGACTTGACTGTGGGCTGGCTCTGAGAGAACTCCTCATCTTTAAATTAATTCACAACACCCATGTGCTAACAACTAGTTCTCACTGTGCCTGCTCTGAAGTGCAACTAGGGAATCAGATAGTAGAGATATAACAGTTGTCACAGCAGTTTCCAGGCTTCTTCTTCAGGGAATTTCTTCCATATGTTGCTTCTGCAGGGATCGTCTTTCTTGGGGGAACTTCTGGCAGCCTGCTGCTGCAGGTGAGGGGTGGCTTCTGGAGGCTTTTGCTTCTACCAGCTCTGACAGTCAGTTTGTGTTGGCAGTTCCTGGACGTGCCCACACTTCTTGTTTCCAACTGGCTGCTGCTACATATATTTTTTTTTTTTTTTTTTTTTTTTTTTTTTTGCAAAGGGTTCTAGAAACTCTGCTGAAAGCTCTTTCAGCCTGCTCATCTATGGTGCCAGTTTGCCATGAGCCAGCAGCTGTCTGGGGACATCTGAGGCCCTGACCTGGAGGGAACTCTGCAGGGAGTGTGCAGGTAGTGCCTGGTGCCTCTCCATGGGGTTGTGCTGAGGGTGTCCTTCCCTCTTGGAGGAGGGCTGTCCTTGAGACACCGAGTCACCAGGTAAAGGAGCTGTGAGAGGAGATGAGCAGACTGCATATTACTGGTCTGGAAGCAGAGAACATTGATGGCATTTTAGAGAGATTGCAGAAAGAAGAGCCTAAACCCCATTGTGGGTGGAATGTACCACTATGGCTATGCACAGAGGAATGGATGGACTGCCATGATGAGGAAGATGGGAATGCATGGCTTCTGGCAGCAGAGTTGCACTTACAGAACAGCCCAGGTTGGATGGGGCTTTGAGCAACCTGGTCTAGTGACAGGTGGCCCTGCCCATGGCAGGGGGGTTGGAAATAAATCACCTTTAATGTCCCTTCCAACCCTTAACATTCTACAATTCTATGATTAATCTGTGCTGTTCTTAGCCTTCTATTACTGCTACAACCACTCTTGTTGCCTTTTGTGTCCCTTTGTCCCAACCCCACCTGAGCTCTGGTTTTCCTAACCCTGTCCATTTACGCTCAGAAAATGTGCCTGCAATTCTCCTGGGTAGCCTGTCCTCTCTTTCACTACCTATGCACCTCCCTTCATCCATGGAGATCTTCTGTTCATTTCTCTGAGCAACCTGTTCCAGTGCCTGACCACCTTCATAGTGAAGAATTTCTTCCAAATATCTAAGCTAAACCTGCCCTTCTTCAGCTTAAAGCCTTTTTTGCTTTCTTGTAGGTCCCCTTCAGGTGCTGGAAGGCTTCTAGAGGGTCTCCCAGGTGCTTTTTCTCCAGGCTGATGAGGCAGCTGATCAATCCTCAGGGCTTGAAGAGATCAATGAGCCTCAGTTGCTGCTCCCAGCCCCACCTGTGACACCTGTACTTATGCCTTGCTCACAGGTTTGGGAGCCCAACCTTGCTCTGAGCTGTGTCCTCATTTGGTGTTACTGCTGCCCTGACTGCATGGACTCCAGACCTACGCTGTGAGTAGTCTTTTCTCAAGTTTTAATGCTGTCTTCTGGATGGTTTGTGGATGTATTACAGGCCAATCTGGTTTTGTTTCCTGCTCTTTCTGAGCTGGTGTCCTGGGCAGTCCCTGGATATGACTGGCTACCGTGATTTTTCTGTCCTTTGCTAGAACTTGTCAGTGCCACCATCTTGCTGTACGTAGGTACAGGGAGATTGTATGGATTTACCCAGGGAAAATTGTGACTGTTCAATGTATTTACATAGTGTGATGAGATTTTGAGCCATGTTCGCAGGGAGAGAGGAGTGGGTGCTGGTTTACCTTGACATCAACTTGTTAAATATTCATTTTATTACAGATGTTTTCTGTGACAAAAGTTGCTGTTTCACTTGCTGTGGTTTTTTGGGTTTGGTTTGAGTAGTTGTGGGGTTTTTTTTGTGTGGTTATACACAGTGTACACAAGAAGATAGACAGAAAATGATTGGTTACTTTTAATTCTTGTAGCTATTTCTGTTAATTAGAAATAACATAATTGGGTTGTGTTAGATGAACCTGAGTGTTAATTGATGGTGGATGTGTGCAATGGTATGCCTTGCTTTTCTAAAGGAAACTGTTCTAACAGAAATTTTGTGGCTGGGTTCTTTTGTTCCTCTTTCTTTGCTGAGGAAAGAGAGTTTTGTACTGTTTGTGTGGGAGCATGAGGAAGACTGTAGTAAAAACATCTGCAATATTCTCAAATATTTTTCACTGCACTCTGAAGGAAGACCTTGAAGTATTGTCTGGGACAACAATGCAACTAATAATATGATGGGCAGACTTATGAGCACTGTAATTTCTGACTTAATTCTAGACAGCTTTGTTATGCTAAATTAAAAACGTGAGCAGTGTGTTTTGCTTTTGTCACCACTAAAGCTTCAGTGTGATTTTCTGGAGAATATAAACAACCTTAACTTTTTTGTGTTTGTTTCGGTCCCTACAACAAACAGGCTAGCATCTCAAAACTCTGTGCCTTAGGGTTTGTTTCTTTGGATGTAGTTTATTGTTTGAAAACTTTTATGAAACTCCTGATTCCCTAGACATTGTTATTGCAGTTTATTTTTTTTTTTCAATCTAAATTTTCTATCAGTGATCATGGAGACAGATTCTCATCTACACTCACTTGATAGATTAATGTTATCTAAAGTATGAGACCAAATGTAAAAATAATTGTGATACATGGGAAATCCAGTCGTTTAAAAGTGCTTCCATTTGCATCTTGGCTATCTCCATTATTGCAGCTAGTCCAGATGTGGGCAGATACAGAGAAGTAAAACCCAACAACAACAAAAAAAAGAGACTTCAAATTTTATACTAGGGTAACTGGCATTTTCAATGTCTTAACTATTTTGAGTAGAAGTGATTATGTGAAATTTTTAACTTCTGGGAATGTTGTGCTCTTGAATGATTCTTAGATGTCTACTTTAGGCAATAACTAAGGAAGGAAAAAAACAGAAACCTTCTAAGGATTTTGTGTTATAAGTCACTAAGGAGTCTGGTGTTTGCCCTGTGGACTCCTTACTGCTCTCCCAGAGTTCTTGCTTTAATTTCAAAAGGTGAAACCTCTCAATAGTTTTGCTTCAAAAACGGACAGAGGGGTAAGGAGGAAAAGAAAGATAATTTTGTTACTGAAGGAAGGAAAATTTTCTTTTCCCATACTCATCCTATGGTGCCTTACAAAAATAATTTTGAATGCTAATCTGTCGGAATGGAAAGCCTGTGCTGACACCTCAGGTCTGGAGTACTTTGACTGTCATGCAGAGATGATCGTGTCAGTGACAAATTCCAGACCTTTGTATCTGAGCAATCTGGTCTGTAATCTCAGGTACTGAGATACTGCACTCTTCATCAATTATCATAGTTAATGGCAGACACTCCCATATTTTTCCTCACTTCAAAACAAAGATTGTTGTAAGAAAATGTAGATGATTGTAAGCGTTTTCTATATACACCTCGACATCCTTCCTCTTAAAGTGATCCATGCCTATCTACATAATTCAGCAGCTGAATGGGAGCCTTTTGAACCTCTGCAGTTGGCAAAAAACAGCCATTGTACCTTTTAATGAAGGAGTTTTGTGATGTGATGCTCATCATAACAAGGGGGCTGGACCTGATGTCCCAAAAAATCATTTTGCTCTGAACCTTAAAAATTACGTCATACACAGTCTTCATAAAAAGATCATGAAACTATCATTTAGAAAGCATGTCCTGCAGAAACAAATATTTATTTTGAAAGAGTGTGGGATAAATCAGATTTCAGTCCATCCATATTTATTTCACCTGTAGAGGTTACCTACAGTGTTTAATTGCTAGTTAGGATTATATGAGCCTAAATTCACCTGAGAGAGGTTTACATTCCTCTTAATTCACTTTGGTTCAGTCATTACTGTCTCCTCCACAAAGAAATCCAAACTGAGGATGAATCTAGTACAGAGCAAGAAATGTAACTGAAGCTGAATCGTAGCAGAAAATCTCTTGAAAGTGAAGTGGAATAATTTATGCTTTTTGTTCCTAAAGATGGGACTTTTATTCAGTGTTATTACATTTTTACCAGTGACTGCTTTCCGTTCCTCATTGCAGAGTACTCTTAGCTGGTGGCTTGTAGACAACACTTTCAAATGCATTATTGTATCAACTAATTTATTTATTGATATGGTTTGATGCTAGGCTAAGCGTTGTGGACATAACTCACTAAAACTCTCTGTCTGGATTGTAGTAGTGGAAGGTTTAATCTCACTAGATACTGGAGATCTGTGCTTCCCCGTCCACTGTTGTGGTTTCTGTCCCACCTCTCTTTCTTCTCACATCAATCTAGTAGCTGATGCATCATGATGTGTAAAAAAAGGAATTATTAGTTGCAGTAAAATTTGCAGTACAAATAGCAGAATATAAAATTAAGATAACCATCCAGAGAGAGTCATATCCCCAAGCTTCCTAATTACTCTAACTATGAAGATATCTCCTTCAGCAGCTTCCACTGGCACAAAGAGGTCATGGGGGAATTAGCTACTGCTATTTTTAAAAGTCAGCAATTACAATCTCCATCTACATAGTCATGAATTACATCATCAGTATTCTGCCCACTGCCCACACCAGAGCGTTTTCCAACCCAGATGATATAATAGCTGCAGTAAAAGAAACTTCAAATCAAAAAGGGTCAGATGAGCTTAAAGCTATGGCTACTTATAACACATTAAAATCTCTGACTCTGTCAGAGATTTGCTGTACCTGGCATTCCAATTTGACTCTTTTTTCTTTTTTTAATTATATTTTGCAACTTCAGTTTCATATAACTTAATGCCACAGCAAACCTCTACAGAAGATGTCACCGCTTGTAATTTCTGGGAGTTATTACTAAGTACATGATTTCCAGGATTTCTAGTGGAGGTTGTATTTATTTTCTCTTCGGACTTCTTGTCTAAAATATATGTGCTTTATAATTTGGTTTGGCATTTTACTGCCAAGAATTCTTTCTTCTGCTCTTGGTGATCTGACAATATCTTATGGTTTGTTTGCTCAAATGATGACCTGTAAAACTAACTATAAGTTATTCTACTAATGTGGCATAATAATATTAAAAAAAGGGTCTCTTAGAACATGTCTAAGGTTTAATTTTATTTCTTATTTAAGATTTTCATCTTGTATTATATTTTCCCTGGTTTGATTTAAAGAAAAGAGTTTATTTTGAGAAAACAAACAAACAACCCCTTATATTGGATTCAAAGCCATTCTGCTGTTTTGTCTGGTTTTTCTTTCAGCATTTTGTATCTTTATTCATAGTATACTTAAGATGCACAGTCTGTTTAATATTTTTATTGCTTGCAGTTCACTAAACAGAAAATAAGCTTGTAAGATTTTTCTTCTTTTGACATCTTCACATGGTTCGGTTGCTCATAAGCATAGTTTGAAGTAAACAGTAAAAGTTAGACAGTTCAGCATCCCTACTTAGCAAATTCTAATAGTGAAATAAATCAACAGTGCAAATATAGGGACTGACTGGTAAACAAAAGATAAAGTCATGAACTACTCTAGGAAGTTCTTAGGGTAGAGATTTTTCTTTTTCTTCCCTCTCTCCCCACCAGAAAAGTGATACTTTCTTATCAAGTACATTGTGACCTCATACAGTATGTTATTTGTTTTAACACACAAGTTTATGTCTTAAACCCCAAAGCAAACAAACAAAACCCACACACCACATTCATCCAATTCCTATAAAATAATGTCTCTATGTATTTTGAATCAGGTTATGAAAGGTAAAATCAGTAGTTGGATTTTTATTTTTTTCTTCCCTAATGTGAAACCAGTACTGTGATGTAGGCTGAAGTTTGCTAATAACTCTTAGTTAATAAATTATTCAGATTCATTCCAGGTTTTTTCTGCGGGAAGACACCCAGGTCACTCTGTACACTTAAAAAAGCAGGAGATAAAAAATATATAAACGTTTGCAGATTTAGGTAGAACTTAATTCAAGCCTTCAGTCCAGGAACTGAAAAGAACCCACAAAAAAACACCCAAACTAAACAAACAGACAAGCAAAAAAAAACCCACAAAATTTTTAAAGCTATTTGTGGGCAGTATACTTTAAAAAAATAAAATTGAAGTTTAGAAATACAGCTCTGTCAGCTAAAGCCCTGATAGAGTTGAATATGGCTGGGGATGTTGAGGGCAACAAAAAGGAGCTTCTATAGGTATGTCAGTGATAAAAGGAAGAGTAGGAAAAATGTGGGCCCTTTGTGTAAGGACACGGGAGACCTGGTTACTTGGATTTGGAAAAAGCTGAGCTATTCGATGCACCTTTGTGTAGCCTTCTCCACTGCCAAGTGCTCCAACCACACTGCCCAGAGCACAGAAGGCAAAGACAGGGGCTGGGAGAAGGAAGAGCCACTCACTGTGGGAGGAGATCAGGTTGAACACCATCTAAGGAGCCTGAAGGTGCACCAGTCTGCGAACCTGATGAGATGCACCTGCAGGTCCTGAGGGAACTGTCAGATGAGTGGCCAGGCCACTTTCTATCCTGTTTGAGAAGTTGTGTCAGTCCAGTGAAATTCTCACTGACGGAAAAAAACATTCCCTGTCTGCTGTATTCATCCAGCACTTTCTCACTTCATTAATGCCACAGCTGCAGAAACAGTCTTCAAAGTACAAAAACTGGAATCATGTTTATTCCATTAAAGGCAAAAATGTAATTTCCAACTAGAGCTGACAATTCATTGTGTGACTTTTCTTCATGCACCCCCTACTTCTTTTGGAATAGTGTTGTTTGGAAACTCCAATAAGTATACTTCTAATTTGACATTTTAGATGCAAATCTAAGGTTTCCCTTTTCTCAGTATTCAGACAAACTTGTTTTGTAGAATATGTCTGTGATTTTTATTTTTTACTTGCTAGATTATTAATGAATATGCATATGCACACATAAGTGTATAAACATTCTTGTCATGGTTAGAGTGGCTTGAGAAGAGATAATAGAGACAACTGTAAGAAAATAACCTGAAACTTCTTAATTAATAGATTTCTGGTTTATCAAGATCACATTTTCATGCTGTTTTGTTTCCTGTGGTTTTCTTCTGCTGATTGAACTAAGAACATTCAAGCAAGTTAATACCACATGTAACTTGAAGAACATTATCATTACTAATAAATAATACACCAAGACCCTTATTTTAATGGAGCAGGCACAGAAGATTTTAGAAATTCAGCTGCAAGTGTCTGGATAACTTTATCAACTATTTATCAGTTTAGCACAGACATTTTTACTGAAGCCCACTAAAGTGGGATATGGCATAGATGATGTACCCTCAGTGCTTCAGGAATGATCAGACTACCTTTCCCTGTGAATTTGTGAAAACAATTCATCATTTTTTCACCTTTACAATATAAGGATACACAGCTTCTTTAGATTGTACTCTAGATGAGTAGCTGAAAGAAGCAGGGCATTATTAGGACAGAATTTTAACTTGAGAAAGAGACAAGTTTCCTTGATTTTATTTCCCTTCTTGGTGAATGACCTTCAGTGTCATTCAAGGGGGAGCATAAATTTCTCACTCCTGCTACAAGGGAAAGAAATTATAGAAACTAGACTTCTTGGCTGAAGCTCACTAGATGGTAATGCTTGAGGCAATAAAAATATCTGAAACAAGATTATGGGAGTTAGCTGCCACATACAGCTGGCCTGTATGTCTGCTTGAGCCAGACCCCGAACTTTTATTGCCTCCGTAATGGACTGAGTTGAATTTTATCCAAGAACTGGGTTGGGTCATTTCTGAATTCCCATTGCTCCTGCTTCGTCTGCTGTGCCGTAAATTGTGTGATATCTGCTACTCTTAGCTTGTGCTAATTATATAGAACTAGCTTCAAAATGTTAAAAAAAGTTTTTGTTTAAAACAAAGGAAAAGAAAGAAGAAGGGGTAGAGGGAGCAGGAGGCACGAACAGATGGTTCTTGGTCAGTAGGTAAGTCAACAGCAATTGTCTGTTTAAAGAGGAATGTGGGATTTGTGGTAGAGACAATGTGATGGTTTTCTAATATTTTTATTGAAATATGCTTTTATTTTCTCTCTTTATTGCTCAGATGTTATAGACACAGTGATATTGTTTCAACCAAGCACTTGCTGGAGGATGGATCAGTTTAACTCTTGTGAATTTCTGACATTCTGGTAAATAATTATGAGCCATATTTTGGTTTATGATTTGGTATCCCAGAATATTTCTTATTAATAAAGTGTGTAAAATCAGAGGTATTTGATGTCCTAGATGACATGCAAATTACATCTGAACTTTAGGAATCATAGCTAGTCACAACAAGTTATATTTTTACCCCTGGCAAATTTCCATGTAATGTATATTTCATTCCAGAATGCATATTAGTAAACTGCCTGCTGTACACCTCTGACATAATAAGAGTCAAGCCTGTGGTAAAGTTAAGTTGTTGCTTTTCCTTCGTTGCCATGCTTCAAAATATTAGTATAGCAAAAATACTGAATGTAGTTTTAAGGAATTTGGCATAAGCATTTATGAATTTGCCCTGCTGTAAAGGGTTTTTTTGTTTTGTTTCTTTTCCTGCTTGCTTGGGTTTTTTTTTTTTTGATGTTCAAGGTTTTTTTGGAGGGGTGGGGGGTTGTTGTTTATCTTTGCTTGTTTTCTTCAGCTGTGCTTCTCCTTCATGCAACTTATATATAGAACATTTTTTCTGTGGGTGACCATGTTTCTCCTAATCCACTGTTTAAGCACATTACAGCTTTGAGACATGGACTACAACAGGCTAGAAAAACCTGGGATAATTTTTTTACACAAAAAGTAGTTAGTCTGTGACCATTTCTTTAACCATGCTTCAGCCAGTCTCTAAAAGATACCATGACTGTTCCTACCATGGAGTGATTGCAGTGGGCTAAACACGTCAGTTCCACCTGTGTGGTTGGATGATTTGTGACTTCTGCAGCTGAGGAACCTTAAAGGCAGGTGTGGAAAAGGGTAGCTCAAGCTGTAGTGGCAGGAAACACCAAAAGTGAGTGATGACAGCAGAACGCAGCCCTCACGATCTAGAGAAACAGGAGCAAAATTGATTTGAGTGTTGCATAAAAATCATGCCCTGTTTAGAATCAGTGTTCGTGGCACCTGAAGGTTTTTCGGTGTGTTCGCATGGCAGCAAACCAACAGATGTGTCTGGTAGAATCTCCAGACACCACTGGGAAATAAAAGATATCTTGAACCATCTTGAGAAAATGTTTTCCTGTTGTTTTCACAAACCCCTTATTTGATTTTGCTTGCGTGCTGGTGACTTGAAATGAATCAGGTAAAATGGAAAGAGGTTTCTGGAGAAATGGAAGAGTTAACTGGTCTGTGTAATAAAATTTCAAACCTAAATAACTATTTAAGAGAATCTGTAGTATATATTTTGGTAATTGTTTGAAATAACTAGCATGTATTGGGAGAAATTAGGGGTTTTTTGAGGATAAAGCATGTAGAAATAATAGAGCGAATAAAAACTCTTTCACTTCTTAAGTTAGAAGTTAACTTACTGAAACTTGTCATTTTTTGACCTTTCAATTTTGGCCAACAATGACTCTTGCTTTTCACCTCTTCATTTTCTGGTTTTGAAGAAGTATGTGCAATGTGAACCCAAAAGGCTGGGAAAAGTTGGAGATAGAGTGACAGATTTTTCAAGAAAATTCCTGAATGTAATGTTTGACCAGAAAGAAAATTTCTTAGGAACTTCAGGTGCCTAAAATATTAAGAAGGGGAAAAAAAAATGCTTCTTTGAGTTTGAACAGGAATAGTAGCCCTTAAAAATATCCTTAACATTTCTGTTCACAAGATATATTTTGGGAAAAGAAAACATGGGAATCTTTCATTTTGTAAGTGAGATACTTTTTTTTTTATTATTCATTTTTTCCATTTAATTTAACTTCAAAAATGGGAAAAATTAGTTGTATCTGGCTGACTTTCCAGGAGACAGTAAAATGAGTTGGAGGTGTTTTTTATGAGCACATGTAGTGCCTCTAATGCTGGAGTTCTGTTCTGACCAGACTGCAACAGGAATTACTTCAGCAAGATTTCAGTGAAACAGTGCTCAATAAAACAGTTAAGATTAGATACTTTTTATGTTTATATATATAATACTGACATTATTCTACTTGAAAATTAAATATTAACTAGCTGTGGAATGTATCTATGTAAAGAGAAGAAAAACAATACAGAATGTAAACGCTGTATTATTTACATGTTATATTAAGATATACCTCTGTTTCAGCAATCATAAAACAGAGAACAGAATTTCAGAGGGGTTTTTTTTTATTATTATTATCTCTGACATAAATGACTGCTGATTGAAATTATTATTGTGTTTCTAAGCAGGAGTTCAGGGCCTTTTCATTATTTCAGTTGGAATGTTACAGCAATTATGACAGGTAAAACTCAACAACTACATTCTATTCCTCCTTTTATCCCCTCCCATCTTCATAGGAGGAAAAATTACCTGAGCTGGACCAAGAAAAAATTGTTGATATGATAAGTTTTTGCCAAGAGAATCTTGTATTAACCTTCATCATTTTCAGTCACATATATCCATTCTAAATATACTTACCTGTGTGATGATACCATGAAATGAAACAACTGAACTGACCATACAACTGCTTTTTGTGGATTTTTTTTTTTAAACTTTCTTCTATGGGCGTGAGGTATTTAGAGCATGTAGGATCAGACAAGATCAGAATATGGTTTTTGTTCACTCCAGTCAGGGAAACCTACCACAAAAGAAATTTTGGACAGTGTCTTTTGGCCTGAAAACTACTGATGAGTTTAGCAGCAGACTCCTCAATTTTAAGCCAAGATAAAATACTTTCCAACTTTTTTTTTCTGTTTAACCTTGTTGTCGCTCATAACAGAATTAAATACCAAAATAAAGTTAATACTTAAATTTTAAGGCAAATTTTCTGTGTTATATCTACAGTAAAATACATGTATTGAAAAGAACAGAGCTTAAATATTTAAAAATAAGACCTGCTGCCATGTCTGGAGAGATCAAAAATGCAAACAGAAAAAATAGAGTGGGAATATTAATATTATTATACCAAGTCACAAAGCATAGAGGGAGTGTTGGGACCTTTGTAAGATCAGTTCTTTATGTGGCCCAACAGCCAAGGACTCAGTGTTCCCAGAGTTATTCTGTCATAATATTTAATATGCAAGACACATGAGCTCATTAGTAGAGCTCAAAACTCTATCAAATTACCTTTAGTAAACAACCTCAGAAAGACTCTTCATCTCTCATGCCTTTGAAGGCACATTGTGTTGGGGGGGATAGGGGGAGAAGAGCACAAAGGTCTCAAAAGCTTTAGTTTTAATTAGTACAAAGAGCAACCTTCCTGTTGAAATGTTATTGGCTATCATGGCAATCTTATTAAATAAATTGCTTTAAGTTATTTCCCATGACAAGCCTCTGATAAAGCAGCATGTTAAATATTTGTTGCCCACTGCAACCAGCTCTGTTGTGGCTACACTGTAGAGGGAACTGAATAAGTTCAAGTACTTGAACTCCACATACTCAGATAGAGATCAGATTTTTACAAAGATTTTAAGGCTTGGGGGATGATAAGAGAAACTCCTGATTATTTATTAATCTTTAAAATGTAAGCTTTTGCTTTTGCTGCAGTGTGCAGCATCATCATATGGTGTGCATGGCCTCATGTGAGCTCTGTAAACCTTATACATAACTGCAGTTTCCTCTAGAGTAGTTCGTGTGAGATGACACAGACTGAACACATGCAAGTTTTCAATGGCACTGAGTGTCATTTGCTTCATCATTTCTAACAGACAAGCCCCAGGGTTTCAGAAGGTTATTCAAAGGATTGACACCAGTTTCAACCGTCTCTATTTGTCTTTATAATACTTGGGCTAATTCCTATACTTAAAATTACTTTTTCTTTTAATTTTAATTTGCTTGGAATTTCTCTTTTCCCGCTGAAGAGATGAATGTACCCACATTGTACAGTGGAAGGACAGACAACTTTCTGACCTGAGTTTAGATATTTTTTGAAATATACCCAAGGCTAGGGTGCATTGTAGACTTACCACATTAATAAGTAATGACACTATTTCTTATAATACTTTTTTTCCCATTCAGTTAAAATAGTATGTAATCACCACACACACATGCACAACAACAAAAAAAAGGCACGGTGTTGGTACTTCTCACTTTGGGAATGCTGGAGCTGCCGTGGTTCTAGGATGCAATGAAACCCATGAGCTTCTGAAGGCTTGACAGTGAGGTACCTCAAGTTAGATTCACCAACACAGGACCACCCCAAAACAGAATTACTGAATTTCTTTATATCTTTCTTGCTGTCAGTTCAGTAAATTAGTGTGTGAAAGGAAGTCTTTACCCATACAAAATATCAGCTAAGGTTTGTATTTTAACCCTCCAGCTGCCTTCAGTCTCCACTGAAGGTTTCAGGGAATGAAGATGATTGGAACTTGCCCCCTGCTGTTCCCCTGACAGCTTGTGCTGCATGGCTTGCTCCACAATGTACAAAGCTGAATGATTTCTGCAGTGATTTCCTGCAGCAACTTCTTGCTGTAGAAAGGTCTGAGTTATTGCTGAGGAATTTCAGTCAACAGGTTTTTCTTTTCCTCTTAAATGTTTTTTTTTTTTTTTTCTCTTAGAATATGTCAAAGCACAGAACCATGGAGATACATTTGATGCAATTAAAATTTGTTTTAATCAAGCAATAACATTTTTATACTCTTTCAGTAATTTAAGCTGCAATATATAGGATCTAGCTAGGATGCTGAAATAATTATTCATATATTTGTATTTGATTGGGGAGTGAGATTAGAATGGCAACAAGAACGTGGAGAGGTAATTTAAGGATTTTTAATCCTTTTCTTTCCTGCAGTTATCTGCAGATAGAGAGATGGGCAGAGAAGATTGATCTGAGTTGTAACAAAGGTTTAGGCAGGGTCCTGCACCTGGGGAAGAATAACCCCAGGCACCAGCACAAGCTGGGGCTGACCTGCTGCGAACCAGCTCTGTGGGCAAGCACCTGGGGGTCCTGGTGGCCACCAAGCTGTCCCTGAGCCAGCTGTGTGTCCTGGTGGCCAAGAAGGCGTGGTGTCCTGGAGTGCCTAAGGAAGTGCATCACCAGCAGATCAAGGGAGATCATCCTGCCCCTTTCCTCAGCCCTGTTGAGGCCACATCTGGAGTGCTGAGTCCAGTTCTGGGCTCTTGAGCACAAGAGAGACATGGAGCTCCTGGAGCAGCTCCAGTGGAGGGCAACAAAGATGATGAAGGGACTGGAACATCTCTGTTACAGGGAAAGCTGAGGGAGCTGGACCTGTTCAGCCTCCAGAAGAGATGACTGAGAGGGAACCTTCAGTATCTGAAGGGAGGTGTCAGGAACATGGCGATGGTGCAAACTGATGCCAAGCAATAAGGCAGGATGTAATGGACAGAAACTGATGCACAGAATGTTCCACTGAAGGTGAGGAAGGACATTTTGATTCTGGTGATCACACACTGGAAGAGGTTGCCCAGAGAGGCGGTGGGGTCTCCCTGACTGGAGATATTCAGGACCTGTCTGGATGCAAACCTGTGCCATGTGCTCTGGGATGACCCTGCCTGAGCAGGGAGGTTGGACCAGATGACTTTCTGTGGTCCCTTCCAGCTCTACCCATTCTGTGATTCTGTGCTGTCCTGTGTTTGTAAATGTAAACAGGTCACAGAATTAAGCTAGTAAAATAAGACACTAGATTTCTAATTCTGTTTTTTCATAGTTGATAGTCTTGCTTTTGTGAGTTTCCTGTAGGATTGTCTCAGTCTGCATCCTCTGATCTGTGCCATTCCTTGAAGCTCAGAAAGACTGCTGAAAGGTTTCCAGGTGCTTCTGTACTATTTTAAGAGCAGCTTATTATTCTTATTCCTTCATTGAAATAATATTCTGTCACTTCAAATTTTTCCTGCTCCTCCTGCTATTTATCTTTAGGTATAATGCTAATGATGATCCTTTCCTAACTCCTTATTGCCTTTTAGTTTCCTATTTTTTAGAATTATTTTAGAGACTTAGCAACTGTTCTAAACAAGACAACGTTGAAATACAAATAGAACCTGAAAACATGTTGCTAATCTTAACTGAAGTTAAATATCTGGGCAGATACCTTAGTTACAAGAACACTATTAGTCTGATAACTTGGCAGGGGAGGAGAGAGATGAAAGTGGAAGTGAATAACAGACTCAGGGAGAGCTGTGGAAGAGCAGCAAATACAAAGGGATATTTTACTAAGCAGCTAATGCCATGGGTTGATTACAGTTTGGGAAGGAAAGGAGGCAGGGCCAGCACTGCAGCCATTAGCCAAAGTTTGAAGCTAACAATTAGTGTCCACTGAGGAAAGGAAATCTGTGTATTATGTGGCAAGCTGGTTATGCTTGTTGTGGTAGATATTTGTCTGATAGAATATGCCTTCAGGCTAACTAATTCCCCATTGTAGGGTGTCACAATTCTGCTCAAACCAAAGGCATGTTTCTAAAGGTTATTGTAGAGAACTTACAAATTCAACAGTGTTAACAACAGGGTTCAGTCCTTGCATTGTTCTGTTGCTGTTTTTTGATCCATTTTCCCCTCAATCATCTGCTTTGTTTTGAATCTTATTTAAAATTTCCCTCCTCCTCCAGCTGCAGAAGCTGCAAGCTTTTCTGTCTTCTGTATTGCCCTAATCTCCTGAATAAGCTTTGTTCACATGAGAGCAAGGTTTACCTCCATGAAGTAATCCTTCTGAGCCTTTCTTTTGCAAGTTGGAAAGCCATTGGCCTTACGTCCTGAGCACGAAGCCATCTAGGCTGTGAAGTAATTGTAAATATCAAGAAATCATTCTTGGCTCAGTTTTTCAAGGAATGAATGTTGATAGTGGGTGATGATTTGGAGGTTTTGAGTAGCAGCTAGGACAATTGCTATTTTTTTACATCTATTTAAACACTGTTTTAAGGGTCAGGATATTTTAGCAAGACAGGCAAATTTCTAATTACTTCTTTTTCTTTAGAAGCATTATAATGACACCAGCATGTAATAATCCTGTTTAGTGGAGGGTTTTGTTAGGTTGGTTTTTGGTGGTTTTTGTTTAATTTTGCATTTGGTTTCTTGGGGCAATTTTTTGTGTAAAAAGGATATTTCAAATATGCAGACCAAGAAGTTTATAGTGGCTTAACTATAGCTTGACTATAAGAATATCAGGCATTCCTAGGTCATTTGAGAGTCCATACTCAGCTTTTGTTAAAGAAGCTCCATTTTGAGCACAGAAAAAACCCAACCCAGCATATTGAAAGTAACTGCAACATACAGGATATTTGTTTTAAAATTTTGATTGGCAGTCTATTGGTGACTTCATAAGGGAAGCACTTAAGAATCTAGTGCTGCCAAAGTAGAGGAGGGGGGATAAAAAACATAACTGAAACCTTACTGCTAATGCTTTCATCTGTCATTTTCCATGTTTTTCAAATAAGTAATCATATTAAGAAAGAAACCTTACAGTGCTGAAGGTGACAATAATACGATAATGTTTTATATAGCAGGCTGCTATGCAAGATAATACATTAGAAATGTCTGGTGAAAGAAAGGCTTTTCAGTCAAATCCACCGCAAGTCTTGCACGTGCAGGTTTTGTTAGGAAACGGAACAAGGTTGAACAAAGAAAAGGAGACTGAAACCCTGATTCTTTTCAGACTCAGCTCTAAAATGTCTTTTTAGCAGATCAAAGCCTCACAGTTGGATTAAACCTTTAACTCCCCCACTGCAATTCTCCTTAGATCTTAGAGATCACAGGCAGTTGATTACAAAACAACAGATACCTTCACTGCACTGCTATATCAAGCCACAGCCCTATGTAATTTAAAAGTTGCCTTAATGCTGCTGCATTTAAAACACACGTAATGGATTTTGGAAAAGGTCTGCTAAGGTTTGTTAGCTTGATGCTATTCAGCCTCTTGTGAGACAGGCAGATACATATACAGGCTTTTAACGGTAATGCACTGATATTTTTCCTATAAAGTTTAGCAAACTGTCTTGAGATGCAGTGTATGCTCTTAGCTTTAAAGCAAGGCTTATGGCTCTGAAGACTTTGCATATGTACTGCTGTGCTGTCAACTGCTTGAGGGAATTCAAGCTCCTACTCTGCAGCATGTTGCTGCTGCTGGAGAATATTGATGGTTCCTGCCTGTGTAGTGAGATCTTTATGGCTTGCTCTTTAAGCCTCTTCATACTAAATATGGGCAACTGAGTACACACACACATCCCATAAGTTGGTTGGTGCTTCTCTCTGTCTTGTTTCATTTCCATTAGTCTGTGTGCACATCATTGAGGAGGGGAAGCAAAGCACTTTCATAGACAAATAATAGTTTTGCAGCTGTTTGAACAGATGAATGGCACATATTTAGTAATTAACAGGTTGGTAAGAACATTGTATTGCTCTGTTCAGGGTTCCTCACCACTCTGGCCACCAGGTGTTGAAATGTCAGATCATTTTGGTCTTTTCTATTCATTCTGACAGTCAGCCTTTTGGTGAAACAGCACCTGGCAAAACACTTTCCCTTATGGTGAACTTGGATAATCATTCTTTCTTCCTGCTTCTGCCATTAATCCAGCTCTTCCCACTTTTTCTCCCTAGCAGCTTGGGGGTTCAGTGTAATGGTGGAAAGTTAGGTCATGTTTGTGACGTATAAATGAGTGCTTAGAGATGCTCTAAGGAAGTGAGAACCAAAGCTGGAGCTTTGAGGACACACCTCCTTTAACCCACCTGAAAGGCTTCCCACAACAGTTTGTAAGCCAGCTGTGAAAGGCTGGGCATCAAGGACAACCCTTTATTAGGTAAAGCAGTTAAAGAATGACAATTTATGCTGAATAAGTTATTGCTAGGATTTCCCAGATGAGTTAAGTTAATAGAGTAATAGCCTAATTAAAACATTTCCTGCTTCTTGCCTTTATTCTTGCATGTTTGGGACAGGTCTTCTGGGAACGGCGTGAGGGGCAACTTGCTTGGAAACATTTCCTTCTGTGATTATGCAGTGATTTGATTGTAATGACATTGTTAAAACATGGGATCTTGAAAAGACTGAATTCTGACTTGAATGCCTTCCTGTTCTTCACTTCTGGTTTTTTTATTTTTTGTAAACCCTCTACATTTTCTGCTTTAAGATGATTTATGCTGTTCCTAACCAACCTTCTATTTATGTAGTTTCTAAATAATACTTATCGAGTCATTTCTCATATTTATCAGTGAGAAGAGCCTTTATTATAAAGGTGAAATAGCAGACATTGGAAGAAAAATCTTGCAGGGTTAGGATGGTCTCATCTTTTTGGTTATTAGCACATATACAGAAGTAAACATAACACCTGTTTCCTCTGGAATGGTCACACTCAGTTGCTAAGTCAGCAAGATGACATCTCCTTAGAATGATGACATCTCCTTCTATGCTAGAAGACTGAAGTGTCTGGGAAATATTGTCCTTACATTTACTCATCCATTTTGAAATGCTAGAGTTTTACTCTGTCTTCTTTTGAATGTTGACTTTTATAACAGGGAGGACTTACCCCTTCTTTCTCAGTCTTCTAAAATACAATAGCCTTCCTTTCATCAGAAAGCAAGTGAGGGGAGAGGCTGCTCTAATTCAGAGATGAGGGGGCTGATCCCTCACTCCTGTGTTTCTTCCCTGGCTCACATAGCCTGTCCTAACATGCTGATCTTCTTCCCAGCCCAGCCAGTCCTTTTGTAGTCTAGTCATATTTTTCCCTGATGTTTTCGTAGCTATAAGAAGGACAATGCACACAAACATAGTAGCTGTACTGTTCCATTCCCAAGTCTTTGCCTTGAGATTTTTCTAAACCTTAATGATTCTCTAAATTGTTGTGAGCATCAGGTTTTTGAAAGCTGTGAAGAAAAACAGGATAGAACAGGATTTGACTAGAGCCAAGACTTGTGTTAAAGAGGAGAATTACCTTCTTAGGTGCGGAAATGAAACTGAGTGATGTGACTAGAGGCTAAGTCAACTTCAGTATGACTTTTCTTTCCATGAGAAGGAAAACAAACTGCAATCATAGGACAAAAACAATGCTGTAAATATTAAATCTGACATTTTCAGAAAGATATTAAGTGTGGATGTGGCACTTGAGGACATAATTTAATGGTGAACATAGTGGTGGTGCTGGGTTGACAGCTGGGCTTGTTCTTACAGGTCTTTTCTAATCTTAACAATTATATGATTCTATATGAAAGCAGAAGAATTTACTAAATTATTCTGCTTTCATCTGGTGCTGTAAGTAGGTAAACAGAAAGTTAGGAAACCAAACTGAATGGGCATTTTCTTGGTAATTGTTATGCAATTCCACACTGATATTTTCTGTCAGTTTTCCCATGCTTAGGATGATTTTCTGCATAGATCTGATAACTTCAAGAACATGATACAGATTTTTAAGCGAGAGTGGGGAAGATAAGTATGGGCACACAAACACACACACAGAAGTGAGTTACTATCTGTTCATTGCCAGTATTCTCTGAAGATCTTCAAGTTGCAGGTGGTTGGTAGTTGACACATCTTTAGTTGCTACTCGTTCCATATCAACATTCTCTTGGGGAAGAAAACATGAAAACAAAGTATTTTTCAGTTAAAATTGTGCTAGCAAAGAATATTGGTTGTATGTAACGTAGGGCATCTCTGTTCCTCTCCCTCGTTGCTTCCTCTTTCATTTGTTTTCAGTAAATGAGAACAAGCTCTATCAAAGATGTCTTACATCTTGAAGGTAATCCCTTTGGAAATGAACGAATGAGACCCACTTTCTTGGGAAACAAGGTTTTAAAAGCTTTTCCTCTGTCCTATTTTCAAACACAGTACATTTTAAAGAATAAGATCGACATTTTATCTTTCACCGTTTGGCAAATACTGAGCTTCATCTTTTGTCCTGTGATTTCTGACAGGGTCTCAAGGTGAGTAACTCGGGTTTCTGTTTGTGCACACTCAGGTATAATGATGTTTTCTGCACAGTTCTGAGAACAAAGGACTCTCCTCTTTAATGGGAGTGGGGTTGCAAAGATCCTGAGGTTAAATTCATATTAGGAGTGCAGAATGACAAGCCATGCCTTTGCTGCTGCTAGCCAGCCACTGGAGGTAACAGCTTTAGCAGTTTGCCAGGCACCTCTGTGCAACTGCTTGAGCAGTCTTGTCACATCTAAATCCCTATAACTAGTGCTGGACCGGTGTGTCCCCTTTAATTCACCAGTTGCGTTAGTGAAGGTGGATGTTACATTTAATGGGATAAAAAAACCCCAAACTTCCACAGCAACCTCACCTCAGTGATACCAAAAGAGCTATCTAGAGAAATCTCTCCAACATTCCCTCCAAAACCCAGAATCACTCAAAAAAGATGTTGTAATTCAAAGTGGCACTCTGATAACTCACATATGCTCCTGTCTGGGAATCTGTGTGCCATGTTCTCGTCAATCTTTGCACCAAAGTGCACTATCCTGCCCCACCTGTGATGTTTCAGCATGGAACCATCTTTGAAAATACAATCTTGCCATAGAATTTGACTCTTGTAACAGAAGGAAAACAAAATCTGTGTAAGAACAGTATTTTGAAAATGAAGAGTTGTATTTTAGAGTGCTTCTTTCTTGATGATGAAAGGCTGTTGGAAATTTACAGACTTCTCTAAGCTAAAGGGAAAAAAATCATACAAATATTTACTTCAGTGATTAAAAAAACCCCAGAAGCCTGTAATTTTAGATCCCAGTCAAGCCTTTTAGGAGTAATGGAATGATATTTGCCTTTTCTTGCGCCCTTTCCCTCTTTCTTGCACCAGTGCACAAACATTGGAAAGGCAATAGTGTAAAAAAACATGAAGATAACTACATGTTCAGTATTGTTTTGCTTGTTGTTGACTTAAGCCCTCAACTTTTGAATGAAGGAATTAATCACATTGATTTCCTTAGCAATCCCAGAATCACACAGAATGCGTCAGGTTGGAAGGGACCACAACGGGTCAGCTGGTCCAACCTTTCTCCTGGGCTATAAGTTCTTCTCTTTGGCTGGCACTTCTGCTCTGCTCAGCAATCAAGTACTTTTTGTCTGACATATTCAAAACAAATTCTTGCAATCTTCAGAAGAGGCAAAAAAACAATTCAGAGAGTTCTGGTGAATTGCTTCTCAACAAAGAATTCATGATATTATCCATTTTGAAGGTGGGTGCAAAAAGAACTCTATATTTAAAAATGTAGAGTCTATACCTCAGCAACTTTTTTTTTTGTGCTTTGTTGGCTGTAGTTTTAGCTTGTTACCATAGGATGTGTATCTCAGAACTTTTTTCATGTTGTTTTAATCAAAAATCTGGCAGATGGATTACAAAATGATTGGCTTGATTCAAGATATGGGCAAGTAATTCCTTAGAATTCCTCATTCATCCTCCTTTAAAATAAGTAGCTCAGATCTGATATTCATGCTCTAATCCAGCACTATGAAAGAATGTAGCAAATTTTCCTGTGTTCTTTTGAACTTTGCACACAGTATGAACTGATACCACAAGTGGTCTGATTTTTCTTAAATGTAGCTTCATTTCTCAGGGGTGAGATGCCTGAAAGTTTCAGCATGCACCTTGAATACGTTGCTATGTGTCTTCTTCCTTTTAGTTTTTTCAGGAGCTTTAATACAGCTGGCATGCATAGCAATTTCATTTCCTTGACCAATTTCTTAAAAATGAACCATTAAGTAGCAGTTCTAGCTTGTCCCTAAAGTAATCAGCAGTGAATTTATTAAATGACTTCTGATTTGTCAAGTAATGCTATTTGATGTTTTAGTGTTTCATAACAGCAGCAACTTATGTGCAAATCAGGTGTGATGTCTTCTTATGTTCTTGGTATATTAAGTAAACGTAATTGTATTTGTTAAGAAATTCTTTCTTTTCATCATTTCTGGTTGTTTTTAAGTGCATATTATATACATCAACTTGAATAACAGCTCTAGAGTAACAACAGTTTTACTGAATGCTTCAAAAGGAGGTGGAATTTCTTTATACTTGTCCCCTTTTTTCCTATGGAAGTCATCTGGAAAAAGCTTTGCCTAAGCATTCACAGCTTTAAACTGCAGAGTAGAACACTGTACTCTTAAACTCTTTTGTTAACTTACAGATAGCAGGCCTAAAAGTTATAGGTAAATGTAAATATTTATAGGCCTAACTTGTAAACTGGCAAAACTGGCATTTTTTCAGAGCAGACATTTGCAAAATTGTCTAAACAGGAACTTCATATTGCAACTTTTTTGTCCTAATGACTCTGAACATTAATACTGATTGAGCTCCCAAGCCCTGCAGTTCCTTTTTCTTTTCCTTTCTTCCCTTCTTCTAGGGAGAGACTTTGCAGCTAGATGGGCACCACTAACTGTGAGGAAGAAGAACGTGATGGTGGTTTATACTGTGAAAGGTTTAAAAACTTTCTCCAAGGCCTTACTGAGAGCAGAATGATTCTGCATATTCATAGACCACGGCCAGACGTGTCACCTTTCTTTCTGCCTTGTGATGACAAAACTTGCCTTTTCAAATGCTTTGGTTGGTCAATTCATTCAGGAAGTTTTCATTCTGGTATAGAATTGTATTTGAGGAAGCCTTAATCAGTGTTTTTTATGGTGGGGCAGCAGGCTGGTGCAGAGGGAAGGTGGACACCACTGTGAAGTACCCTACAATGTTGTGTGGGAAATAAAGGGCCCATAAAAGGCTTATTAAGAGGAAAACCACCATCGGCAGAGTTGCTCTAAGTGCATGACTGGCTGTCATTCTGGTTTTCATGTTGTGTAAAAATAATACATAACACTTTGCCAGATATGTCAGTCTTCCTTCAGCCTCAGATCTATTTCTATATTTCTTTTCTCCTTTTGGTAGTGCCTCTGTCTCTCTCCTTCGTTTGAATTTGCTTGTGGGTTTTGGCATTACCTGGAAAGAAACACTGACCTATCTGTTGCCTGCCTTCTCTTATTTGGCCTAAAGAGTGTGGACACCAGCATTGTGCATCTATATTTGTGTTGGGTCTGGCTGAGATGGACTTAATCTTCTCCCCAGCAGTGCTCATTTAATTGTCTCCATAGCAGCACTCACAGTGCTGTGCTTTTTGTTGGTATTTAGGAAGGTGACATACCAGTGTTTTGGCTACCACTGAGCAGTGCTGGCACAGCATTATCCTTCTCCTACCTTCCCCCCTCACCACTAGGCTGGGAGAAGGCAACATTTTGGGAGAGTACCTAGCCAGGACAGCTAATCCAAACTGACCAAAGGGATATTCCATACCATATGGCATCGACAATAAAAGCTAAGAGAAATGGAGTCGGGAGGGACATTGGCTCTTAAGATGTTTGTCTTCTGGAGCAGCCATTTTGTCTACTGAAGCCTAGGAAGTGGCTGGACATCACCTGCTGATAGGAAATAGTGAAAAATATTTTTTTTCCTTTGCTTCTGTGTGTGGCCTTGCTTTTGCTTTATTAAGCTGTCTATATTTTGACCCACAAGAGTATTTTTTTCATCTTATCCCACCCCCTGCTGCCTCCTGCTGAGGAGGGGAGTGATAGAACAGCTTGATGGGCTACTGATATCCAGCCAAGGTCAATCTGTGGCAATATTGGATGTCAGAATAAGAAGCTCAACAGTAGCAGAAAACCTGAACAGTCATTGTTGCTATGGTGACAAAATCAAGCTAAATAATTAAAATCCTTCTTTTCCTCAATATGAAAAGATCATTCCCACAACCTCTCCTTCTTCTTCATGAGGTTTGGAGATGTCCCATGAATTTGTATGTTATCTTTCTGTGAACAGGACACCTGTTCTTAATTTTGAGTTGTTACAGTGATGGATGTCTCAGATGGGACTGCATGTTCAGTAAATCCTGGCATTTGAGGCTGTTTGTGTTTCTGGTTTAGGGGGCTAAATAAATGTTAATTGACTTCCTCCCTCTTTCACTAGAAGATATTACTTTGAAATAGGTAAGAAGCAAAACGTCTAAAATGACAAAGGATGAGTGGACAAGGCCTGCAAAGGCTCTGCCATGCTCAGCCCTCACAGGGTACTGCTGGCCTAGGAGTGCTCTGCCAGCGGGACACGCAGCAAGCAGGACACAAAACACAGCACCTCAAACAAAGTAACTTCTACTGATGCCTCTCCCCAGGCTTACCTAGAACAGAGGCTAGACCAAATGAAGAGAATAAAAAGCAAATATTTATTCAAAGGACTTCTCGGTGCATTCGGGCAGGCAGAGCCCACCCAGGCCTGCACCCAAAATGGACGACTGGTCATGGGTTTTTCATACTTTATAATTGTTGGTCCATTTGCATATTGGGGTTAGACCTCCAATTATAACCTCAGGTAATGAAGTCATCTATCCCAAGCTTGCCCCCCCAATTTCTCTGCTGTTTACATTTTTTGAGGCCTAAGACAGTGAGGTGTCCTTGAGTTTCAGGCCTAGAGAGAAATTGTTTTGTCTAAGATGGGAGAACAGCAGCTCCAGAGTTAGATGGAAAATATAGAAGCTAAAAATCCTAAGGAATCACTGTATTGCCCTGCTCCTTATGTCTTTTGTATTTAAACATGCTGGCTTTAGATGCTTTCATATGTGAGCACATTTCAATACAGCATGGAATATAGAGGAGTAGAAGCCAAGGGATTAACCTGCAGAGAGAATTGCTGTGATAGATGTTGCTGCTCTGGGGTCCCCAGCATGCTCAAGCATAGTGTCAGAAGCCATACTGGAAGGGGATCTGATGTGAATATTCATGAGACTTCTGCCTTGGGTGGCAAAATCCAAAATGCGCTGACCCAGGTCACAAAATGATCAAACAAATTCCTTTTCATGGAAAATTTTCATTAGCTTCATGACACTTGCCATGAGTCCCTTGGCAGTATAAGTTCCCATGGCAGCAACCTAAATAATTGTTGGACTTGTATGAAGCCCTTAAACTAGAGTGTTAGACTACTTCTGAGTGACAAGCTTTCAGAGGCCATTAGTTGCCTGTTTTTCTTTGAGAGGCCTCAAGTTAGCATGCTATTTCTGCACTTGTAGAGTGAGATTTTTAGGAAAGTGACTGCTGGTCATTCCCAAGTTGTTACTGCTGTCTACACAAGTCAATCCTGTTTTACTCAGTTAAAAGAGAGCACCATTAAAATGAAGACATTCCTGGAAACTGGCAGCAAAAGGAGGACGAAGGAATCTCTGGTCTTACTGGTCAGTGGGGCAGAAGACACATGACAAATGACAGTACCAAAAAGGTGGAGATGTCACTGCCATGGATTGCTCTGGTAATGCAACACCCATGTTTTCTACATCTCTGAGCCCAGCCTGCAGTCCAGTGTGATGCCTTCAAGGGGACTCAGAAGCTGTCTGATGTCATTGCAAGACTCTCCCTGCAATTTTTGGCAGAAGACATCCAGGGAGAGGTTCCATGTTGCTAGAAGTAGGTAAACATCACATTTCTCTTCAAGAATCATCATATAGGAGACCCATCCAGGAACGCGAAGGAAAGATGGCTGGGAACAATCACAAAATCATAGAATAACCCGAGCTGGGAGGGAGCCAACAAGGATTATTTAAGTCCAGCTTTTGGCCGTCCAAGAATCACGCTGTGTGCCTGCTTCTTGAGCTCTGTCAGGTTTGGTGCTGTGACCACTTCCCTGTGGAGTCCCTTCCTATGCCCAACCACCTTCTGGGTCAAGAACCTTTTCGTAATATCAGCCTAAACCTTCCCTGACTCAGCTTCAGGCCATTCCCTCAGGTCGAGTCACTGGTGACGAGCAACAAGGAACCTCTCCCTGGACATCACCTTTCAAAAATTAGATTTCCATCACTGTTATGAGAGAATGATCAGAATACACAGAACCTGTCAGCAGGTCAAGCATTCCAATCTGTCCATTGAGGAAAAAATAAGGCAGATGCATGTTAGATGTCTGTATGGTTTTCTCTTGTATTTTCAGAAGACTCAGAATTAGGGCTAGAAGGCTTTTGTGATTCTGTGAAGACTTCAGATTGGGAATTTGTTTTCTCAGGATCAAATGAAGTTTACTTGTGATTCTCATAAGGCTCAAAGAGAAATTCAAGATGCTTCTAAAGTTAATAGGAATGCTAGGGACAAGATACTTAGCAGTAGGTTAATCTGGGTAGGTAGGGAAAGGAAAGGAGAAAATATTGCATAGAAGAGTAAAACAGGTGCATTGTAAACAGGTTTTTCCTTTCTGCACACTTTTTCACAGCAGGGAGAAGCAATTTTGATTTGTTTTTTTCTTGTCTTTTTTTTTTTTTTTTTTTTTTCCCTTTCT
>VZTJ01003630.1:1743583-1787306 GCA_013397795.1 Orthonyx spaldingii
TTTTTTTTTTTTTTTTTTTTTTATTCCCCACACGTGGCAGTGCTTGCTGATGCTTCCAATTAAGACAACTTCACCCTTTATGTATCACTTGCCCAACTATTTTGACCTTTGCTTCAAGAGCAGCCTGTCAGGATGGAGAATTCATGCCTCAGTCATCATTTTAATCAGGCTAATGCATTGCAAGGAATTAATAACTTCATCATTTCTCTGGTACTGTTCAACTTACTGTTATCAGTATTTAAGGTTACTGGAAAGACTATGAAATTTCCCCTTAGGGAAAACTACTTATTTTTGCTCAACTCTTTTGAGACAAGACTTGCACATTTTGTGACCCACCAGCTCTTTCAAGACATGTTATCTGTTTGCCCTGGGGGCTTGGTTCTGGAATGATTTATGTCAGCTTTAAACAGAAGTATGTTCAGCAAAATACATTACTCCACCAGTAAATCAGTTTACCATAAAAATCTGAATCAGTCTGTGTTTCATACTTAGTCCTCAGGCTTCACGTTTGTTTCATTAGTGCTCCCCTTCCCTTTTCTAGAGAGACCTGCTTTTGATTTATAGTAGTAACCTTCTGTCCTGCGCCGGCTTAGCCTTTGAGCCATGGCTTTTTCATTCTTAGCCTTGGGCCAGCTGTTTGTAACCTCTGTGTCTTGCATCAGTAGTATTCAGCCTCTTGTAGTTTACAACAATCATGTAGCAATGACCTTATAAACTTTCTGTACCTTTCTCCTTCTTCAGTGTTCAAATTCCCATCTAGCATGGCAGTGTATTGTTCAGATACTGCTGGGCTCTCTGTTTTCAGCAAGCACGGGTTCTGCTTCAGCAGCTGCTGGCCTCTTTCACTTGGGTTTCTAAAATGTGTTGGAAACAAAATTACTGAGGTAGCTCCCTCAAACCACTGCTTTACATACAGGCTTTGTGTATCTTCTTTCCATCTTGAAATGTTACAGCATTTCGAGGAAACTGCCACAGCATTCAAGGAGGTTTTTTTACCCTTTCAGTGTGTTGGGCCTTCTGTGGTCTTTGTCAAGCAGGGAAAAAGTGGACATTTTAATTATTAAAAACAAACAAACTAAAAAACCAGTAAATAAATCCAGTCTTTATAAATTCAGTCCAGAAGAAAGCAGCAACAAACTGGTTCTTTCACAGCTTTGCTGTCATTTTGTTAACTTCAGACTGTATCAGGCGTAGGTTTCTCTTTTTCTAACTGGTGATGAATTGATTTAAATATCAGAGAACTGCTCAGCACCTGTCGGACTGTCACCATATGCTCCTATCATACTGATAGATGTTGGAGAAATAGGTTTCTTTGAAGCAGGAGATAGAGGGATGATCCATAAAAAAAGACCATGAAGGTAAAAATGCATTGCATGGCACACACAGGTGAAAGGACTTACCCATTTTGTCCAAGAAATCTACCAGGGATCCATCACTCTGCCGACAGGATTGTAAATTATAAACAGCATATAAGGCTTGAAAGTAATAACACAATGCATCACCCTCGTAGCTTTACCGCTTGCTTAAATCTAGAGATGTGTGATTAAAAAAAAGAAATAAATAAAAAAAGCTAAGGCAATGAGTTCTTTTAGCCTAGGTGTTATGTAAAAAATATTTAAAGATACTTTAAAATTTCTATACAGTTGTAAAAGAAATTATAGTATATGCTTCATAAGGTTTAAACAAATCCTTGGGGTTCCCTTCACCTTAATAAATTTTCTCCAAAGTTATTTGTTGCTATTCTTAGTTTAGGAATTTGCCTTTGTTATGAAATTCAAGAACCACAGAGAAGTTTTCAATAAATTCTTGTCTCCTGATTCCAGTTTAGCAGCACAATTCAGAAAGTTGCCTCACAAAGGTATTTGTAGTGTTGTGGGTACAAAGATACAGCTTTAGAAATCCATTATTTCAAACTGAATGTAAATATTCAGATTGCTCTTCTCAGTCTGATTTTAAGAATACTCCAAGTGTAAAGATCCTTAACAGGATACTGTTGATCAGATGAAAAACAACTTGATTATAATTTTTTGTAAAAAGAATAAAATAGATATCCTTTCCCTCCTCTCTGTTTAGTAACATTTTAATGAAAATGCACTTACTGTTAGTAGTCAGAGTGAACATTTACTCTCATGAGCTCACAACACTTAACATTTCTTAGTTGTAATTTTGTTGCTGAACTTTTTAATTGCCTCAATGTATATTTTTACTGTTATACAAAACCTATTGACATTTTACTTCATAGACGAGGACATTCTTTTTTTGTCACTGCTTTGAATAGTTGACAATGTGAAACAAATGACTGGAATTTGCTTTGGTTCTCCTTATGTGACATTGTCATTAATATTTTTTTGTTTATTTTTCCTCAGTTTTCATTCTTTGGAAAAGGCCCTTTTGCATATTTATTTCCCAGTTTCTGGGCTTTTTGAGTTAAAAAAAAGGTCACGATATATATCTAGTGATATTCAAAGAACTGAACTCAAATGATTAATGAGCTGCAGTATATTCAGTGTGGAGGACTAAATCAGCAAAATCCATGATCTGAATCTCAGGGCACAGTGAGTCGTACGCAGAAGAAATCAACAGTCTGTGGTAAAAGGTTTGCAGTAATTCCTGGTTCAGTTATTGCTTTTCAGACTGAACTTCAAGAGTGGTGGTAGAAAACCAAGACTCCAAAATTTCTGTGCAAAAAAAGAAACACACCATAAATATCAAATGTTTGTGTGTGTGTATGTAGTTTAATTAAAAATCTTTGCTAATTCTTAAAATGGCTACTTTTAGGCCAATTATGATGACACACTTTTAATACCTGTGGCATTTTTGGGAATGAACTGATGTTTTCCATGTACTTACCCAGCCTGTGTTCCTTTTGTATCTTAAAATACTTGTTGCTAATCTCCCTCCTAGTGTGTTAGGATCATGATAAATCAACCCGAGTGCTTCACCAAGAGGAATATGGGGTTGAAGATGAAAATTATTTAATTCTAGGATATACTGGGAGCTATTTTCTATTTTTCCAGAACTGTATACTTTGCTTTTCCTTCTTGGTCTGCAATTCCACAGAGACAAAATTTTCCTACGTGCAGTATTTTACATATGCGTGTTCTTCAATATCCCTAAAACTGATTTTGTTCAGCTCCCGGGGCAGCTTTCCTTTAATGAGCAATAATTGGCCACTGAAGAATTTATCTGGCTGAGGGTTTTTGGTTTCATCATGTGTTGGTCCTTTTAGGGCCTTTATAATTATCTAACTGCACATCTCTGTTGCTCGGTTTTTTCTAGGGTCAGAGTTAACTCTGCACAGGAAGCCTACTTATTATTACTATCTGTTAATTACAGATAAGTATCAAAATTACTATAACAGTAGGTTTTATACAACACAGTTGCTCAAAGCGAAGATAAAACTAAAAGGAATTAGGTAATATTCAACTGGTCATTAAACAATTACCATCACAGCTAAACAAGTTTAAACAAAAGTCACAGGCAAGTCGAGGCAAATGAAGCCTGACAAATCCTAAGGCTGAGACCTGGCAGAGCTATGCAGTCCCTGAATGCTGTTGTTAGCCACAACAATGCTGTATTTACTGGACTTGCAGGCTAAAATGCTGTGTGAGAAAAGAAATGGGTGTACTCTTGGTGATTCAGAGGTGGAATATTATATACAGTCTTGTCTACAAATCTTTGGATGTATGGAAGGTGCAGTACATCATTCAAAGCAATAAAGATTTACGCGTGCTTTAACATTCAATATACATTTTTCATCTTGCAGTAAGGATGTCTTCCTGTCTGAAAAGAATACACAGGATGCCAAAAATTGAATAGTGTATAATGTTCAACTAGAACACTTTTGCAAACTTATTTGTTTACGTAATAGACATTGATTTAGTCTCTCAAAACCTTTTTTTTTGGTTTTTTTTTCATTTAAACTGCCTTTTTGCTATAATTTAGCTTAGAAGTTACTGTCACTTCAGGGAGGAAAAAAGTTACTTCTATATAGAGATAAGTAATTGTTTTAATAACTTGTGGCTGCATTTATTCAAAATATTTTTTCTGAATATTCACAAGTCTGAGAGTTTGCCACAAAAAGCACATTCATAAGGCAGTTGAACTGCTATACAATATTGCCTTTCTTCCAAATCAAAAGTGTGTGTAATAGGAGACTTCCCCCTTTCCTTGTTTCAAATATTAGAGAGTTTTAAAGATGAGTGTTTTAGTTGTTCATGCAGTAGCTACCTCCCGCAGTTTTTAATCAGATAATACAACACTGATACTTGTACGTGGTATTTTGATTGATATGTATTTGGTTATTTTCCTACATGTGGCATAAATATAGTGTTGTCTCACATTTTAAAGTATCAAACATGCTACACAAATGACCAAGGAGTGGTCCAGGTTTGGAAACCTTGTTGTAAACAGAATATATGTGATATACAATTAAATGAGATCCTTTTCTTTTCTTTTGGAGACAGTAGCAGGCTTTATAAACTATATAGTTTAGAATTGAAGTGTCATCATGCTGGAGAAACTTCTGAGATTGCATAACAGTCACGTGCAATACATAAAGGCTACTGCAGAAGTAATCTTCAGTGTTGGTAGAATCTAAATCAATGTTCTTGGATTATCATGAGAGTGAAAGTGCTATATTCTGTAGGAGTTTTTATAGGTTTTTAAAGTAAGATATCTGAAAAATAGCTTTCATGTCCTGTTGGTTGGATATCTGGATCTTGTAACTTCTAGGGCTGTCTTGCCACAGCTTTGGTAAGAATCACTTGGGATGGGAGCCCAGATGGTAATGTGTAGGTATAGAAGAGCTGTCCACTGAGCAGTCATAGCTGGTATCATTTTTCCTGGAGGAAGCAGCAGCAGCAGGAAGAAAAAATTGATGAAAGTTGGTTTGTTTTGTTAGCAGATTAACTACAATTTTATCACCTCGTGCTTTTGAAGTAGATTAAGCAACACCCAACACATTACCAGAATTTTCTTGTTAGTTGTGTCTGGTAGGATGTTTGTTTCCAAGAGGAGGTAAGAGCCTCATGGTGGTGGTGCCTACTACCTTTGTCTCAAACGTGCATCCTTAGTATTCTCATGAAAAGAAAGGATGGATATCAAAAGGGAGGTGCCTGGCAAGTGCTTTTTAGTGAGTTTAGAAACATGCAGATCTTTCTCCTCGCAGAATTATAGCGCCTATGAATGTTAATTAACCTTGAAAGGGTATTAGCTAAAGGTGTGATCTTCTCCATTAGATTAGACAAAAGAAATGGCCCATTTCTGTAATAATTAGAATAGTTAAACTTCTTCTAAATTTGTGTCTACAACTAAAGTACCCGTTGGTTCCTGTTTAAGGATGGTTTGCAGGCAGGTTTTTAATTAGTAAAATGCTGAAGTAACAATCTTCTGAAACACATGCAATACCAATGCATGCTCATGGCTTCTCTCTTTCTGATATACACCCTTGGAAATGCAGTCAGACATGCCAACTTTTGTGTCTACTGGATTTAATTCATAGAATACCCAAAGGACAGGTGGCTTAAAAATCTTTTTTTCATCCTAACAGAGTAGATTTTAAGTAGTAAAAATGATTGCTAAATTCATTCACTGTAGTGAAACTACAACAGGAATCAAGTATTTCCCGATTATCTCCTACAATGGCACTCAATTTCTTAAGTAATCTGGATTTCTAAATCACATCAAAGCCTAATAGAACTCAGGACACCTTAAAAAGAAAAAAAAAAACGTGTAAGTCCATGTTAACAGGCAGAATCTAGTTAAATCAGACACTTTCTATGGGCATATTATAGCTTTGTCATTGGAATGATAAAAGATGATGGTAAAAGAACATTTGGGGAATGAAGAATTTTTCTGCCTCAAGATTAGAGCTTTCATTACGTTGCTCTAGGTGGGAGAAATTTAAATGCAGATCCCATTGCAGACTTTATCTTTGTGAAGTCTAGATCAAAGGGAAATTAATCTGTTACATAAGAATCACCAAAAACTACTCGATCAAAGGATCAGTGCTTAGGCCTCATCTAGTCAAGTTTTGAATACCTCTAAAAGTAATAATTCCCCAAGTTCTCTGTGTATCTATTTTTTAGCATTTGACCTCCTTCATTGTGAAAATATTTTACCAGACAGCCAGTTGTACTTTCCCTGATTGTGACCTGGGTCATTGCCTCTTCTTCTCCTCCTATATACCTCTGAGAAGAGTCTGTCTTCAGCTGCCTCTTGGAACAGTGTTACCCAGGCCCAGCCGTCTTTGTGACACCCCACTGCAGTCAGTCAATGCCAGTCACCTTCCTGGGGAGCCCAAATTGGTCACAGCACTTCAGGTGTGGCCTCACAAGTGCTCAGGAGGGGAGGTATCACACTCATACACGTGCTGCCTACAATTTTGATAATGCAGCCCAAGATAATTTTGTTTCTCTTTAAGTGGGGTTTTATTAAAGACAGATGTTTTAGTCCAGGACCATGTTAAGATACTTCACATACACTGGTAAAAAGTCATCATGATTATGTATTACTCTTTTTTTTTTTTTTTTGTTAATGGCTAATCCTTTCTGGGTAATATATTCCCTGATAGTTGCCATTTATAACTAGGTATTCCTGTATACCCTAGAGCTGTAGTGCTCAAATAAATTATCAAAGCAGATATTGCAAACTTCTCAAGGGTTTCATAAGTTGATGTGTGGAAGGGAAAGAGCAGCATGCAAAGAAAACTTTGTTACAGATAGAGGTACTTATGTTCAGTACACACCAGTATTTGAGTTCGTGTTTAGCCACACGTTTTCCAGTGGAATTTTTTGGGGCAGAATGCTCCTGAAAGCCTTGTCCTTCAGACAAGGTAAGAAGCCATGCTGCAAGTAGGGGTGTTTGTTATTACTCTAGGTTCTTTTCCTCAGTAGTAAGGTTACCTTTTATTTTCAAGCTGCTTATTTAAATTCTGTTTTGGATATATATGTTATCACAGCCTTTCAGGCTTTGCTGTAATGGTTTGTACACCCAGAAGACTTTGTCAGAAGGTTCAGTACATTTACTAGCTTCAGGTTACTCTGAATAGCTCATGGAAAGCATGTGTATGATAGCTGTCTCACACTGAATATACTCACTCAGAAGACTAAATCATAAAATAATTTTAATTCATTATTTTTTGCATTTTGTAACCAGCATAGCAAAGATGGTAATTATCCTTATAGCCATATGCTGGTTAATGGCTGTTCATTCTTGAAAGGAGATGCATTTTAATGAGGGCTAAAATAATTTGTGTGTGTAGAGGAGTTTCAAAATTTGCGTAGCTCTTTGATAGCAAAAATACTCAATAAACATTTGTGCTGGCTGGGGTAGAGTTAATTTTCTTCACAGTAACTTGTATGGGGCTGTGTTTTGGATTTGGGCTGAAACCAGTGTCGATAATAGAGACAAGCTTTCGTTAGTGCTGAGCAGGGCTCATTCAGAGCCAGGGCCCTTTGTGCCTCTCCACAGCCTCTCCAGGGAGTCTCCCAGGTGGGCACAAGGAGTTGGGAGGGGACATAGCCAGGACAGCTGACCCCAACTGACCCCAGGGGTGTTCCACACAATACCACATCACAAGAAGTGTATCAACATGGAGGAAGAAGCAGGAAGGGAGGGAAGGTCCAAGTCATGGCACTCATCTTCCCAAGTCGCTATTGCATGTGATGGAGCCCTGCTGTCCTGGAGATGGCTGAACACCTGCCCAGCCACGGGAAGTGGGACATGAACTCCTTTTTTCCCCTTGCTTTGCTTTACTTGTTAAACTGTCTTTATCTCAACGCGTGAGCCTTCTCACTTTCACTCTGCTGGTTCTCTCCCTTTCCACCAGGGACAGAGGGACTGGAGCAGCTGTGTAAGTTTTAGTTGCTGACTGGGCTTAAACCATGGCAACACTTCCTGTTGGTTTTTAATGTGAAATATACATGGTTTATTGAACTGGCTAAATCAACATAGGTGCTTTATTGAGTGACCCTAAGTTATTTTTATACGTTATAAAATTAAGTTTGAGGTAAGAGTAATCTGTTTAATTGAAGAAAATGGCAACTTAGGTTTTTTCATCATGGACAGCATAGCATAAAAGTTCTTCAGTGTGTTAATGTAATTACCTGCATCTTAAAGCAAAAGGGAATCTATATGTTTCACCCTGAGCTGAAATAACAAGGCACATCAGTTCTAAGGAATGCGATGTAGAAGTCTAAAAATAAGCTTTGCAGTAAACAACTTTTTTTTTTTGTTTTTCCTTCTGGTAAGGTGGGACAATTTTGATTTCAGAACTACTTCTCTAAAGTAGGTTAATAGAGATAATAAGTTATCTATGGAGTTATCCCAATTAAGAGGATTGGACTCTATTAAGTTGATAACCCATTAGCACTCTTATATGATTTTATTTTTAAGGGCATCTTTCCTGTAGGAAAACAATTTGCTTTCATTTCTTCTGGGGATCTTCAGTTACATTTATCACACTCTCTATCAGATTTCACATGCTGTTCTTGAATCTAATTTAACATATATTTTAGTTTATGTAAATTCTAAATTTGCAGCCTATTCCCCTTCGGAATTTTCTTATGAGATATTATCTCCATGCAGGAAACAAATCGAGTTCAGTTCCTCTTTCACTACATACTCAGGGATTTTGTTTACCTGGAATAACACACTTTTTGTGTGTGGCTTACACTCTAAACCAGAACATCCTGGATTTTTTGGCTATTCCTAAGCCTACGAAAAATTAATCTGCTCCTGAAAGCATCTACCTGATATCTGCTTTGCTGAGTCAGTCTTTGGAGCAGCCGTAGCTGAGAATCCAATAAACCTTTTCAGGCTGTAAAAATTACTTTTCCCCTCATATGGGTATTTAACGTATGAAAGTTGCTTGAGGCATATCCTGAAGCAGTTGCTCAAATGGAGCTGCTGTGTGTCAGTACTGTACTGGCATAAATTCTCTGCTCTCTTCCCACACATTTTCTGGCGTACAAGTAGGGCAGCAATGTGACACTGACCCAAAAAAAAAAAGAAAAAGGCACCTGATCTATTTGTTGAAGATTATTAAATGTCATGCCTAAAGATATGTAGACCCCATCTGTCTCATAGGCAAATGAGGAAAAAACGCTAGTATCCTACCTTTTTTCTTCGGTGAGAGAACATTAATTTGATATCATTGCAGTTTATTCCATTTTAATTTGCTCCCTCATCTTCACCTGACTGGAAATACTAGCTTCTCACTCTTACATTCTGCTTTTTAAAGGAATAGCATATAAAAGCAGATATGTAACAGTGTCACATTCACAGGAAGCTCTTCACATTTTCAGTCTCTATAAACTCTTCACATGGATTGAAAGTGATCTCCAGGGGATGTGTTCCAATAGAAATGCTCAAATTTAGATCGTTTGTGGAACTGTGCATCATTCACTTGTGTCTAGGGATTATTCTTCTATTCCCTTTTGCGTTCTCTTTAAATGCTTTACAGATATTTAGTACATTAGAACCTATCAAACAAAACAAAAAGGCCAGGTTTTGCGGTTTTTTCACAGTTGTAGTTATTTTTTTATTATGTCTATTTTTCATTTTTTTAGTATATTAGCCTCAAAACAGAATGTGCATGGAAATGCCTGCTTTCTCACTGGCTGTTGTGTTTCTGTCCAGCATGTTCACTGATTTCAGTCTAAAGCATAAGTTAGGTAAACATCAGTTTCCTTTCTGTCATGTTTTTTCTCCTTCTTGATATTATTGCCCTTAGGGAAATAGCATCCTGTTTTGAAATAGCATTAAAAAGTACAAATGAAGGAACAAAACATGTGAATTCTTAATCTACAGAAAACTAATGTAACTAACATGAAAACACTTAGACCCAGCAAGCTGTTGCATAACATAGGAGAAGTTATCTTGAGTGTGATGGACTGCAGATCTGGATTGAAGATAATGATGTGGAAATTAATTGTTCTGAGCTAAAAGGGAAACAAAATGAATTTATCGTACATACATCATTTCGATTTTGTTGTTAGCTGTAACTGATAGTTCTCAATCCAAAGGTATCAATTTTTTATATTTCAGTATTCCCTTTTGGTTTTTTTAACTGCTTTGAGGATTTTTGGGGGTATTTTTCTTCCCCAGTCTTGCTTGGTCCAGTTTGATTATAGATTTTATAGATTTGGTTTGGGGTTTTCTCTCTGAGAAAAAATTTCAGTGGAAAGTATTCTTCTTAACATCTTCAATTTCCTGAAATGATAGTATCCAGATATTTGAGAGGCTTATACTCCAACTTAGCATCACTAAGATGAAATTTCTTCGCTGGCTTGCTTTGGCTGCTTTCATAAATGTTAAGATTTAAGCCCAAGAGAAGGAAGAGGCCACAAAGAATTTTTTTTGCTTGTAACCATGTCCAGATGGCTTTTGAGTATCTCCAAGCCTTAAAGGACTGGAAACTGGAAGAATACTCACCACATATTTTTGAAACAACAATTTTTTTAAAAAATCACAAAAAATAAACTGATAAATTGATAACTGCCGAAATGAATTGCATTAGGAAAATATCTTCTCATTCACACTCTTTTTTTATTTTCTGCTAGCTCCCAAAGCAACAAAAGTAGGTCAATAAAAGAAAAGAATACTAGGGGGGGGAAAAAAAAAAAAAAAAAAAATTCTGAAAGAATACTAGGGGAAAAAAACCAAAAAAACCCCCCAACCAATCCATGACTTGATAAATAGACTGTGAAAAAAATATTACATGAAAAACAAGTAAGAAAGCAATAATGCTGGAGCATTATCAGATTTAGGAATTGTTCTCCTGGTTTATATTCTGCTTCTCTCAAACAGTGTGGAAATTTTGGTTTATTTTATTTTTCTTGTATAATTTTATGTATAAGAAGTAATGGAAAGACCTCAATATCCCAGCAGATATGTAGCGTGCTTTCACACTTAAATCAGTTTAGAGATTGTATATAGAAAACTGTTTAATATCCATTTTCTCATGTGCATTCTTGGTTAAGTGTGTTGGCTAATGTTACTCTATTTATTAAGATTTGCTAGTCCTTGCTATGATTTACAGCAAAGAAAAATCCTCTGAAATAGGGATGCTGCAATAGTTAGTGTTGTGTCTCTGGGCATAATCAGGGCTTAAGTTAATTGAAGAAAAGCTAACAAAACCCCCTTAAAGCTAGTAGATGTAAATGAAACCTTTCTGATATTGCCAGGATACATCGTTGGAGAATGAAACTTTGAGAAAGGGATAGAGTAAAACTTCTCTTGCTGGGAACTAACAGATCTTCAATTTTTTTCAGTACTTTTTGGAAACCCTCAGTTCAGAACAGCACACTATCCAAACCTATCATGGAAGGACCATGTAGGAGTTATTTCACTGGGAGGTATTGATTGTTTTGTAATAGGTGAACCTCTGGGGGGTTTGTGTGGTTTTGTTCCATTTTGTTTTAAATTTGCTGTAGGACTGGTATTAATGCTGCTAAAGGAAGAACTTGCTGATCCACAAACTGGTCACTTAACACTGAGATTTCCTTTTGCCTGCTTACCGTAGCTCCCATCTGTAGAGTTAACAGCGCAATGATATTAGTTTAGCTCTCTATGCTGCCCAAATACTTTTAACAGTCACAACTGGAAAAACAGCTTGTTACCATGTAAGTTTCTAGTAAGCATGAAAATACAGAAAATGCAAAATATTTTCAAGTGGGGCCACATGCCTATACCAATTCTGTCCCATCTAAGTGGGAAAGATCTGGAGAACTGTAATTAGTGAACTCTCAGCATACTTAATTTTCCCTTTGCAAAGATAAATACCCAAACCAACCAACCAACTAAAAACCCTCAAAATAGGAAACATTTGTCTCATTGCTGAATTAATTTTGTGTGATATTACCACTCTGATGTATCTGTAGCCCCCATCTGAAATGTTTTAGGGGAGAGAAAAAGAGGCCAGCGCAGTTAAAAATGAACTTAAACAGATAAATTGGGCACAACTGTGATGTACCGACAACTTTAAGTGGCTGATTACAGCTTGCTTGCCTAATGAGTGCAGCAGCTGTGCTAGGACAGAAAGAGGCTATGATGATGTGCTGCCACTATTAAAATGACAGTAAATAAACTAGTTTCTCAGTTGAATACTATTCTCAATTTCTACATTATTCACTGCCCAAATAAGCGTTTATAGCATTTGTGTTACAATAGTGGCCAAGTGCACAGTTAAACGAGGGTGGTTTTTTTTTAATGCACAGCATAGACCACTTTTCAGTCTTTTACATCCTAAAGAAACAGAACTGCTGAATTAGACCAGGACACAGAGAACTGAGGTGACTTACACGAGGTCAAACCAAAAGCCTTCCGAGAATAAGGAATTCAGCTTAAATCTCTCATCCTTTGCCTTTACCATAAATATATCCGGTTATCTCTAAAAGCTGCCTAAATTAAATAGGTATTGTCAAGTTGCTAGGTTCCCATTTGAATGATTTTCTTCCTATATCCATCTATAACCTCAGTGTAATCCTTTATTAAAAATAATTCATTTTCCCCCAGATCATTATATGAACCTTTATCAGCATAGAAAGGCTCACGAGGTTACTGACAATAACAAAGCAGAACATATGAGCTGTGAAAGAAAACACTCCAGAGCTCAAACAGATTTCTCTTTCAAGCTTCTCAGGAGGCATTAGAAACAATGGGAAAACAGTATTAAAGTCTTACTTTCAGATGTGTTGAACTGCCACATCTGTTGAAGATCAGTGGGAGTTACAGATGCTGTGCACCTCAGTACATCCAGCCAATAATTTTAAATATAGCTCAATCATTTTCATCTTTAAGTTAATAACAATAAGGCTAATTGTATACTCCTTCCTCTAAACATTCCATTAACCAAAGAACATCATCTCTCTTTGGGTGCAGTATTCAGAAGTGACATTACTTATGGCCAGAGTAGCAATTTAAATGGGAGGAAACCCCCTAAATCCATCCTGCCATACGAAGGTTCAAATGCCAGAAGCTCCAGAGAGAAACGTCAGGCAAATGACTTTATGTATGAACACTGATATTTACAAGCACTTTGATCTTTTAAAGCAGCAGCAGTTGTAACTTGGACTGTCCACCTGGGCAATGTGTGTTGACATTGAAGCATGAGTAAAAATGATGTCTGGCATGTTACACGTGGAACTTGCCTTGGACCTGGAGCAGACTTTGAAAAAAATCCTTGAAATCTGTTGCTGTGTTGCGTTGGGATCTCTTTACCTTTTGGCAGAACCAAACAATGGATGAATACATCTTCAAAATCCCCGCTGAAAGGAGGTGGTGACTCTTCAATTGTAGCATTTCTGAAGTGGTTCATGTTGAACTCTTTTATAGTTATTGCACAGTATTTGCATTGCATGACTTTTTGTTTTGTAGGTGCAAACATCAGCATATTCAAGCTCTGTGGGATTTGATTTGGAGGGTTTTGAAAGACAGGATTTCTTTGTCACCTCTCTCTCCCCTTTCCTAGCAGAGTTACATATTTGTGTGCATGTCCTGGAACTCTGTTGAGGGGAGAATATATTCTCATGGTGTTGTATCAATTTGCCTCCCTCCTCATCACCCTTATCCTTGTGCTATTTTTATAAGCATCAGCAAACTATTAAGTAGCTTGGTCACCAAATGACATGCAGAACAAGTTGTTATACATAGTCCTACATGTACAAAGTTATTATCTTTTACTTCAAATCTGCAACAAATCACTTGAATTTATCCTCTTAAACAGCTTTACCACAGTTCCCACCATTTCTACCATAATCTTTGTGGTGTTGCTACCATTAACTTGTGCAGGGCAAAGGAAACAGAACAGTTTCTTATGTCTAGAAGGGCTCTCAATTTTTCAACAGACTTATTATTTTTGCACTTAATGAAAAGAAAATAAAGCTCAAATCCATGAAAGAAGAGTGACTTTGAGCGTGAGGCAGGAGGCTGAGAAATCTGGTTGTAAAGGGAACCAGAGAAAGGCTACTCCTTTGCACAGCAAAGTTCTGAAAAACTGAATTCTGCATAAGCATTGCTTCCTGTGTCCCTCATCCATCCTTGCTCAAATGTTCAAGTCTAATTATTCTTCTGAAATGTCTGAAAAAAGGGAAGCTATAAAACATTGCATTGTGAGTAGAACAGAATGTATTCTGCTCTTGAGTTTAGAATTATCATCAGCAAAAGGCACTTGTCACAGAATCAGGGTTAAGACCTTAGAAACCCATTCAGTAGGAGGGTTAAAAACTAGAAGGCTGCTTGAAGCAGGTGCTCTTCTTTAAGAAAGCACTCTAGTGTACAAGTGCCTCTCCAGGCATTGGGAAGCTTTAGCCATTATCTCCAATTAATATTCCTTTCTGTGATGAACCTTTTAGCTGTTCATTTTTTTTGTTTTGACATGTAAAATACAGTTTGAGTCCTGTTTGTTTAATGTTAAAAATATTTGTTTTGTTTTGTTATTTGTTAGATGTGTCTGCAAGAATCATGGAGCTTGACATTGAGAGCTGGATCTGTTTTAAGAGTGTGAAAGTTGAGGACTTCCATTCTGTACATATTTGAGTAACAAATTCTTACCACAAAAAGTCTTTGAGAAGTCTCATAAGAGAAAGTTGCCATGGAGACCAAAAAAAAAATGTTCATTTTTATTCCTGAGTTATTGTAAGGGAGGGATAGGCCTAATTAAAGCTGTTTCAGCCCTATTTATCCACAAATATCTACATGAAAAGATCTTGCCTCAAGTGAAGTCCATTCCTCAAAAGCATGCTGGTTTTCCCATGTACTCCAAAGAAGTAGTCTGTAGTTTTCCACGACAGCAGTGAATACTAAATATTCTAAATTAATGAGCCTATCCTTGCTGTATATTTCTATCCTTGCTGTATATTTGGTGGAAAAAAAAAAAAAAATTAATCACTGTTGCCCATAAAACTGTTTCTGAATACACTATTGAGAATATATACCACATATGAGATAGTAAAACAGTTCATATAAATGAAAAGAATGAGACAAAAAATGAGACGCTTCCTTTTTGTGCAAATGTACATGTATAAAATACCAGCCTAGGGTAGATGTGACTTGTGTTTCAAATTACTGAATAATTGATGCTCCCATCTTCTGGTTTTATCTAGAGATGACTTAAAGCTCTGCTGTTTCTACCTGTGTGAAAGGTGTTAATTCCAACTTTTGTCTTTATCTACGCTATATCCAGTCTCTTGCTTTGCTCTTTGTCCTCTCTAATCCAGCATTGAAGCACATATACATCAGCTCATTTTATGTTGGGTAAATAATATTGCTGTGGTTTAGGTGCTACGTTACACTATTAAAAGCTTCATTACAAATATGCTTTGTTCTTCTGCTGTCTGAAGTTTGCATTGAGGTTTTTTTTTTCCCCCTTCAGCTTCACATTTTATTGTCAGATGGGGAGTAGCATTGTACATGTGGCCTTATTCTGCCACTTGGACATGCAGTCAGCTGTATTTTGTTCCTCAAATAATCTTAGAGCTCAGCTACAGCTGAGATGATTCTAGGTACAGAATTTAGTTCCCATACTCCCTCCCTTTATTGTGTCAAAGGGAATTTCCATTTCTCATGTATGAAGTAGTTTCTTTGAATATGTTATGGTTCACAGTGGGGCTCCAATGGGTTGCAAATTTGGTTTAAGACATGAAATTGTATTGGGCCTTAATGGATTGTGTGAAATTATTATTGCTGTCTAGATAACACAACTCTTCTTTCCCCTGACATGTCATTTGCCACTTGAACCAACCAATAATTCTCTGAGGTTTCCTTCAGATTATACACCTTTTTGAGAACTGAGCACTATATGGAATGGCTAAGTCAAAAATTTCCTGGCTATTTAGAGGTTTTTCCTAAGACTGACAAAACTGGACATATCAGCAAGGCATTCAGCACCCACTCAAATTTGATCTAAAATACATCAAAGTTGGTTTCTAGAACCAGACATCACACACACAAAAAAATCTGACTTTTATTTTCTTCTAAGTCTTTATTTTTTAAAATAATTTGTCATCTTAGTCCCACATGGAAACAGACAAGAAAGAAATAGCAAGTGTTCCTTCTATTATAGTCTGTTTAGAGTACAAGAAGTTAAAAAAAAATTGTTTGGGGGGCACATCTAAGGCTCTGGATGAATATAATTTGTATTGTGAGGTCTCTCTTTTCACCTTTGGTAGCTTCAGCTTCTATTGTCTCAGCCTGGGACCAAGATTTTATTTCCTATTCTGGTGAGCTGACTTTCAGACTGACCTAATTCCTTAAAAATAAGAAAAGCAGAACAGATCACTGGGGCTTCTGTTTCTTTGCTATAAGCATAACTTCACTTTTCACACAAAAATAGAGCCAGGAGTGCAGAGCTAGCCAAAATCACAATAGTTTTCAAGCATATCTTCTAAAACTGCGTATTTTTTGTTATATAAACTGCATAGATTATAATGTTTCAATTCTTTACATTTACATAAGCCTATTTTAGTACAGCTTTCTCTTTCTGCATTATTTCTGCTCAACTGCTATGGTATTTGGCAAAAAATAGAATGTGCATTTTGACTTTTATGCAGGAATTATTATTATTAGCGTGATTGCTATTGAACGGAATGTAAGTAATCCACAGGTGAATAAATGAAAGGGGAGGGGAAAAAAAAATCTCTCTTCATGAATCTGCATGGGTTTTGAAGCATCACTAACAAAACACCCACTAATATTTACAATACCTTGTATATAATTGTACTGCAATCATGTTCTATTACAGGTAGAGTGCTTGCACATTTCTTTTTGCTCTCCTGTTGGTTTGCAGGCAAGCAAGATGAATGCTACTGATTTTAGCTGGAGTTTAGCCCCTAGAAATATCCAATACCAACATATAATTCTGGATCTTAACCTGAGTAGGTACGTTCAACATATTTTCTGTATTAAGGGAAATGGAACTGGACACAATGACTTACTTCAGAAAAGCAGAACGACAATCAGTGTTTAGTCATGATGTGAAATAACGGGGGGAGTTTCTTGAACAGCTTCTGTGATTTCAGTGAGACTGCATGAAAAGTAAACAATTGCTTTATCAGAGAATTAGCAGTGTCTTCCTTCTTCCTGTCTCATCTGCTAACTGGAAAACTGTGGGAATCTGACTTCAAGTGAGCTTGATACCAAATCCACAGCAAAGAAAAAGAGAGGCAATCAATTTGCAAGGTTTTTTTTTTTTAATTGCTATTGATGAAACATCATCAGCTAACTGAGCCTTAAGATGAGCTTCTTGTTTGTGGTCTAAGGTTAATTTGGACTTGTCCCATTGCATAAGTAACTTTCAAAGGAAAAACAGTAACTTTGTGTGTATGCCAGGTGAAGTTGCAATTAGTGCTCCATGTCTGTGCAGGACTGCTCAAGGGATAAAAGAAAGTGCACCCTTAGTTTTTAAAGATTAGGAAAACACCATAAAATATGTGTATATGTAGATCTTGATTACTCTAGAAGTAAACCAGGAGAACAACACAGCCCTCCTATTAACCAGGAAAAGATAATTTTATTAATTATCCAAATGTTAATTATGTCTGGGAAAAATGAATATATATATATTATGCAATGTTTATCTCATCTAGTGGAAATTCACGTAACTTGAACTATGCTGCACTGTTGAAATCTAGTGTTAATTTAATATTTTATTTTGCCCTATGTCATAAGAACTATTCATCAAAAGAACATATTCTTCATAAAATAATAACAGTAATTCAGTGCCATATAGAAATTCATAGTTCCCCTCCATTTCGTTCTTTCAAATTCTCACCATGGCTTTCCCTTAACTATTGTCTGGGTCTCCTCCATTTTCAATAATTTTATCTACTTCTCTACTTCAGATGCAAAGCATCATAGGACTGATATGTTCTTTCACTTTTCCTAAGAGAGAACATTTGGAATTTTATTCCGTTGTTGGTAACACTACATACCAAGTGTTGAGTCATATTCTCCCCCCACTAAAACACACACAAAGATTTTTGGGTTAATCTTCCTCTTGCCTTGGCTAACATGCCAGAGAATAGTGGAAACCTTGCTTAATTCAAACATTTCAATAAAATTAATAAATAAATAACCAAAGCAACTATAGTAATTAAAAAAAAAAAAAAAAATCACCACTCAAACAAAAGCAGCAATGCCCAAAACACGTGCATCTCACACACAGTATGTTTGTTACCTACAGCCACTCCTGCGAATTCCTGCTCACAGCTGTGTGGTGCAGCTGCCTGAAAGGTACCTGAGGAGGGCTCAGATCACTGATAAGGACGACACTGGGTTTATCACAGTCCAAATCATGTACAGCATGTACCTTACCTTATCATGGGGTCCAGCCATGAGGGCAAGACTCCAGTGCTTCCTCACAGGAAATTGCAATTCTTCCTGCACAGCAGCTGAACCGATGGACAATTGTTCCTCTGGGATCTTCTGAGGATCTTTCTAATGAATAGGAAATTCTCTTTTTCATGCTGTTTTTCTGTCACCAGTCCCCTGGTTTGAGCAAAACATTATTTTCAATTATTTAATCCAGTCATTATCGCTTTCATTTCCTGTTGCTGGTTTTTTCTTGCTGTTATTCTTGAGCACTAGTCCTCAGAAAGATTTGTTTGTCTCTTCATTTTACTTTTGGGTCAGCAGCATCATTAATCTCCAGACAATTCCCCTCCTTGCCATCATCATGTTCTGATCAGTCTTGTCAGTAGCCTGAAAGTCCTTTTGCAATTTCCTTTATTCACTGTATTTAACATTTTTCACATTTTGCTAAGTAAATGGAGTGGTATCTTTATTCCTGCTGATTGATGACTGGGTAGCTCTTTTTGCCATTATAGAGCTTTCCTGCACAGGAAAGGGCATTGTACATGGAATTACCTTTAAAGATTCTTCTTGTTAGTGTAAGGGGAATTGCTGTATTTTTATTATTTTTTGGTTTTTAATTATTAATTTCTTTTTTTTCCAGAAGCTTTCAAAACATAGGTGGACTTACAGAGTCAGGCTGAATTCTGAGTCGTTGAGAGTCCTAGTTGTGTTGTTTAGTTTGCTGTAGCTGATGCTTGAACTGTCAGGCCTGCAATATGAAATGCCAATACTTCTTTGAAATCATACTTTGCTGCAATTATCATTTCATTCAGCTCACAGCAGTGTTGGGAAGACTTCATGCTCCTCCTGAACAATACCTTTCACATTCAACCTTTAGCAGAGTGGCTGCATGTGAAGTAAGCAGGTTTGAATCAGCTATCTGAACTCATACACGCTTCTCTTTCTGAAAGACCTATTTATTCCCATTTCTTAATTCAGATTGCTGCCAGGACAGCTGGAAGAAGTCATTTGGATTTTTGTTTGTTTGTTTGTCTGTTTTTTTTTTTTAAGTAACTATATAATTTATTTTATTTCAGTCTTCCAGAAGATGAAAATTAGCTTTAAATGCCTCAAATCTCTCAGGCACCATTTCCCTAGAGGGAAAGAAAAAAACCGCAAGCAAACCAACAACAAAAAAAAAATTAAAAAGAGAACAAACAATGAAAAGAAAACCAAACAAAAAGAAACTAAAACAAAACTCAAAACAAGAAAAATATTTCTTGTCTAGGAATTCTGGGTAGGGAAGAAAGGGAATGTTATCTCCATTTGTTACTCTTGAAAATATTGTATAGCATTTAAAAGGAGTAAGAAATGGTATTTTCAAAAGTGCTTTTAAAGGTCTAGGATTTTAACTTTGTTTTCAAAAGTTACAAAATCTTTTATCACTACCTTGCTGAAGACCACTGAGACTTAAGTGAATCTGTTCATCAAGTCTGGGTTCTGAGTGAGACACAAGTCATCCAAGACACAGAGGTGGTCAATTCTTAGTGCTTTCTCTTCAATTCAAGCATTTAAACATCCTTTGGTGCCTTGGGCATTTCTGAAACTAAGCAACTGCCAAGTTTCTTTTGTAAAGTACTCCAAATGTACTTGGAATAAAATAGAATAGAAGGACATAAATTCCATATAAATGGAATAATACACTTGTTTCATATTGCTTCCATTATAGCATCCTAAAAGGCAACAAATTGTATCATGTTATTTAGATGCATGGAGAGGTTCTTATACTTTATATGGTGATCTAAAAGGAGCTTTCCATTAACTGAGATTTGTTAAATTTTTCTTCATTAGATGCAAGGTTTGAAGAGCTAATTAGTGTATAATTTATAGTTTGCTTGTTGTTTGAGGGTTTTTTTTTTTGTATTTTGCATAAAGCAAAAGGAAGAAGTGTGGTCTGATAATGTAACTGCAAATGTACATATGTTAGGGGAGAATAGCTTTGGAAATTGTCCCTTTCCTCCCTTCCCTCTGTCACCTACTGCATAGCCTCTTCCAAAGCACAGCTTGTTTTGTAAAATATAAAACTATTATCAAAGGAGAAAAAAAAAAACAGTGTCAAGAAATTTATGGCATTAAAAAAAGTCAGATTTCTTGTGTGATGGTAATCTACTGGAATGGCCAAAGCCATTAACAACAGGGAAACAATCTCTGATTTACTGGTTTCTTCCCTAAGGGAGAAAAAACTCACCTTGCTTTAACTGTAGCTTTGACTCTAGCATCTGACAAAAAATACGGGCTCTGTGTGTGCTGTGCACTTATAATAGAGTTAGGTACACCATGAAATAGAAGTCAGCAGATATGTGGAAAATGGAAAAATAATTTTTATTAAAAGCTTACTCTGGTAACACCTTCTGATAGGAATGTGCAAGTGGTACTATGACTTCTTATGCAAACAGGAATTGGTTTTTGTTTTGTGTCAGATAATAAAACATAAAGACAAAAGTAATCCTTTGCTCAGTGGATCTTTAGTACTTTATTGTCTTGGTAAGGAGAATATTCTTTAAAAAAAAGCAACACGCACTTTCAAAAATACGCTGTTAACAAACAGTAGTACAACAACAGGATACATACCCTGTGACTGGAAATCAAAGACATTATATGAAGTGACGTGTCAGTGCATTCAGAGATCACACCCAGCATTAAAAGGGCCAGGATCTGTGATCCTCTTCGCACCTGGAGGGTGGGTGAAACAAGTGGTTTCATTTTACCCAGAATTTTGGGCAGAGGGAGTTTGACAAGATCAGTAAAGGAGTTTAAATAGTCAAGAAAAATATGGCTTAAGCTGTAGCTGTAATTACTGAATAATGTATGGATCTCAAACCTCTCTGTCTTAGCTGTATGTTCTGATGTAAATTCAACTTTGGACAAAAATACCACTTTTTTTTTTCTTTCACTCCTGTCCTTTTGGAACATAAAAACACTGAAATCCTTTGCCTTTTTTAACTCAAGGGTGTCTTTCAAGGTCTCATTTCTAGATTTATTTTTTTAAGTAAACATCTGAAAATTCTTTTTTGGACTGTATTGGAATAAACAACAATAAATCAAGTCAAATCTGGCTCACTTTTTTGGTCATGTTCAACCTGTTTTCAAGAAATATTTTCACGAGTGATGTGATTTTGATCACAGAGTGTTAGGGAAGCAGGAAAGAATGGCATTTCAAATACCAAAAAGGCATTCAGTTCAAAAGATTTGAGTCCTTTAGTGCAACCTCCTGTTGCATCAGGAAGTATTGCTATGTATTTTCTACATTACATGTTTTCAGCTGACAATACAGTTTCAATTTTAAGTAATAGAAGAATCTATCAATTTGGTTTTTGTGGTGTAGGATAGTTTGTTGTTTCGGTTTGTTTTAGGGGATGGGGGTTTTTTTCGGTCCTCAAAATTCTCCTCCTCCAAATGCATAGTTTTTAAGGGCAACCATTGTGTTCTCCCTAAGACAATTATATGTGCTGTAAGAAAATTTCTGGGCCATTAGATGCCTGACTTGGTCTTTCCAGGTGCAACATTTTCCATTTCTTATGAAGGATTCTGTCTGAGAAGTGGTACTCTTTGTTCACAGGAGACAGATTGAATCCCTGAAGGCCAACTGTAACTTCAGTGTTGGGGGCTATGCTGCAGCTTGTTTCCCTCATTGCATTCCCTCATTCCCTCAATTTCCTCTTCTTGGTAATGCCCAGCAGGATTTACATCCTCATCTGATTTCTAAAACATCTGACATGGTTTGTGTTCACCCTTTAGCATTTTGCACCCTCTACTTGACAAAGTGGATTCCCAAACATGAAAAAGTTGATTGACAGGCTTTTTTTTTTTTTTTCTTTTCTTTTCTTTTCTTACAATTCAAACAAAGCCCCCCAAGTTTTTTGCTTAGTGGTTTTCCCAACTTCATGGTAGAAAATATTACGTGCCTGGTTAAAACCATATATTAAAAGCAAGATGGAAAAAACTGATTAGCTTGATGTTTCACTGACTACTCTCTCCTGTATTTACTCGTGCTGTACAGGCCAGGTTCCACAGCTCAGTGAAAAAAGTGCAATCAGTTGAATTTCTTACCTGAAGAGTACAGCAGGGAAAAAAGAAAAGGTGGAGGATCATGGTTAGTTTACACTAGTTTACCGAAGAGAGAAAATCAATTATTTCTTTTATAAGTGAGCACCCTGAGGAACAGAAAACAGTGATATAGATTCCCCCTCTTTTTCTGTTTTAAATTTTATCATCTCTTTGTTATTAAACGGATCTCTTTTTTTTTTCCTTTCCCTGAAGTGCTCTGATATATTGCAACTTATCAATGTGTAATAGTAGAAATCTTTTGAATATGCAAGCTGATAATGCTCTGCAACAGAGAATTTCTTAAAAGCTCTTGGTCTATTTACAAAGTGTATTACAGAGATTTTGAGTTTGAAATACTCCCTTAACAAGTTCTTCTTTTATAGCCCAGGTTCTTATTACTTCTTAACATTCTGTGCAACATCGCTTGGATTTGGCAGGATGATTTCATCACCATTTTTACTCATCTAAAAAGATTTCACAGCTTTCCTCTCTGTTTTGATTAGTTGCATTCACTATACTCTCCAGTTTAATGCATTATTTTAGAAGGATCTTCTCTTGAGATGTCAGTGAATTTAACACAAACCAAAAAAACCCAATGAAAAGCAAAAGTACCTTTTCACTTGGAGGACACAACACAAGTAGCCAGTCAAGCTATCCCATATCAAAGGTTTCACATTAAAAAAATCTGGATGATGGCTTGAACTGTAAATAATGAGAAAATATAACCTTACCTCCATGTCAGGGAAGACTTGAAAATACATAAGCAGAAAATCACTAAGTCATTCCTCAGGAGTTTTCAAGGGACTATTTGAGAAAAGGAGGATGCTAGTTTTTGAGATTTGGTTTAGGATTTTTGATGGGGAAGGTGGGTGAAAAATCAAGGCCAGGAGGATGCAAAGCCATCACACAATTAATTTAAATATTAAAAATAGCAACTCCCTTTCTGACTCTTGTGAAGAAAGATTTTGGCAATGCTCAATCTCCAAGAATATGTCAGGAAGTAAATCATTGGGTAAATAGCCACTATATACAGTAAACTCTAAGTTAACAACAAAATAATATGGGGATGAGGTGTACTACTATAGGACTATAGCAGTGGCCTCCAAACATTTTTGATCATATGCCCCTATCAGTAAAATATTTTTAAACACACATCCTGAGTTCAATGTATATGTGTGTGTGTATATATATATATATATATATATGCATTTTTGGTTATTCCTATATTGTATGTGTATCTAATTGCAATAATTATGTATATTATAAAGACAACACAAAAATAGAAATTTAAAGGAGATGAGGTAGAGATTAACGATATATTAGTAGTAATTTTATTAACAGTGCAAAGAAACTTTAATTAAAAAAAATTTAATGATCAGTATTGTACACAATATGTGTTAATATGCTTAATTATTTTTTGAATTCTGGTTTAACTTCTTGCTAGAGCAATTTGAAGCTCTGTTTCTAAATTTTGATACTTGGTTTTTAGTGACTATCATAGCTGACAAAAGATAGCTCAAAAATACATAGATGCATCGTTTTTCTGTGCTTGCTAAATAATGACATTCATTTTTCAATCCCATTCACCAATTACTCAAGATTTTTATAGAATTTCAGCTAGTAAATTTTCATCCACCCCAATGTGATTCAGTTTTTCTTGCAATTTAATTGAAAGGTACTACATTTTTATGTTTTTAACGCATGGCTTCAAAACCCATCGAAATTTTTCTTTTTGAGAAATTTTAAACACATTAGAAACTTCTGTTTCCAGGGGTTTTTTATGTATACAGATATGAGAATTTTTATAAGTGACATATTCTTTTCAGCAACGAAATCCCTTAACAATGAAATTATTTCCAAAACTCACTTTTCAAAATGCTCTCTCCACGGCATGAGGTTCTTTGGAAAAATAGTTACTTTTCACTCATTGTTAAGATGTCACCTTTACCTTGAAGAGGCACATTAAGTCTACTTATTTTTTTTTTTTTTAAATATTTGCTGTGTAGCAACCTGCTGACAACCACTTGTAAACACAGAAAAGGTTAGCAAATATGGAACACTTGTCTTTTTGTGGAAGAAAAATGCGTAACTTATCTTTAATTTTGACAACACTTTTAAACACATGAGATGACCAGGAAGACACTGTGTGGTACAAAAGGTTTTCGTGGTCACTCCCCATCTCAATACAAATATTACAAACACAGATATGACAATGGAAACATTGTAAAGATTGTACTATTTAAATCTCTTGATAAAATTCACCACATTGGTGACATACTGTAGGACTTTGTGCACTTCTGGCTGCTATTTGTTTGCTGCAGCAGTTTCTCTATAAACAATGCAGTAAACAAATTCCATGTATGGTGTTCTCTCTGTAACATTATTTTGGGAACTTTTCTTATTCTAGTAAAAGCAGCCATTCCATCAGTGGTTTCACTTGCAAAGTTTTCCCATAAAACATTGTTAAAGAAGTCGCTTACCGTTGAGAATATATTTTCTCCAGTACGTTTTTCCTTTAGTGGCTCACAATGCAGAGGCTCTTAATGTATTTAATTATTGAAACAGAACCTAGCAAATAGCATAAACTGAGACGTGTTAGAAACACGTGCACTTTCAGCCAATTGTATGGCAAACCTATTAAAAAATTCAGCAGTATTTTGTAACATATTTCACCAGTGTCTGCTCAAAAAAGGAATACTTTTTAGTTTGTTGCTGTATTGTTTTCTGCATATTCCAGCCATTTCCATCATGGCAGATTTTTGTCTTTCGCCCTTAAGAAGAAGCTTCAGAAGAGACCTCTGAACATTTATTATTAAGTTTAGGAAAGTAAAGGGTTAGATATCACATGACTTCAGACTTTGTTGATTACATCTGATTAGATTGTCATCATTCTTACCTTATAATATGACTGAGAAAAATCATGTCAGCTACTAAGAGTAGAAGACATGTCACCTCTGCCATTTTCTTGTTGTCTGCCTGTCAACACGTTAGCATTATTTTCGTTTTGAGAAATGTGTCCATTTCGTGAGAGTTGGTTTAGTTAAAGCGAAGTAATACAATCTGTAAATCTGCTGAAACAAGGACATGTGAACTGCAACATGTCACAATATGCTGAGAGTGAGCGAACGACTGAGGGCACCATTGTTAATTAACATTTTCCCTAGTTCAACTTCCAAATTAGAAAGCATATTGGATCCTGCAGTGACAGAAAAAGGGTGAAGTGGTTTTGATATTGTCAAGCCCCAACGTTCAAAAGGCACAGAAGAAGTGCCAGAATAGCAGACTTAAAGACAGCAATAAGCAGCTTACCTCTACTTTTTTTTCTTTTGCCTCTGGTTTTGGGCTTCAAGACTGACCTTGAGTCATGTATTTCCAAACTTACTTCTGTAATGATGGGGATTAGAAGCATTGATATATATATATATTTATATATGTGTGTGCACGTATTTATACACATATATGTATGTGTCTATATATATACATACATACACACATATGTACTTGTATATATATGAACACATGGAGAGAGGGAAGGGAAGCATTCATAAAAGACCTGTTTCAGGGACTTGAGGTTTTCAAGAAAAAATCAGACACCATGAGATTCATGATAAAATCTTGTTAGTTGTCAAGACTGTTTTGTTTCTTTACATGTGAGAGCACAAAGAGTTTTTTAACCCTCACAGATCCCTAATGGATCATGTCTAATGTAGTTATTTATATTCTGAACTTGCTGTGAGTTGTGGTTCTGACAGCCCCCCGTGCCGGTGCAGAATCTCAGGAGTGGTTTCCCTCCTAAAGAGAAATTGTGAGTGTGACTCTGCCTACCCTCTCCCGCTGCATTCTCCTTACAGGAGGTCAGCACAGAATTTGGGATCTAAAATTCATTCAAAGCTGATTGCAAAAGCAGTCAGAACTGCAACAACCGTTCAGTGTGCAGTGGTATGGACTTCTTTCAGTACTTTGCTCTTTAATGATATGAAAAGTTATTAACTGCGAATATAAGTTTGTATATGCAGTAGTAAGATTCGGATTTGAATGCTTTAAACTCATTGGTCTATATCTGTGGGTTTTGGGGTTTTTTTGGGGTTTTTAGGGGTTTTTTTGTTAGTAGAGAAAAAAATTGGTTGGGCTGTTAACAAATTCCAGATATAATGGTTTTAGAAAGGTCAATAGTTTATTGGAAGTCTAAGGAGAAACAGAGAGCTGAGACTCTTTAGTTTGGAGAAGGCTCAGAGGTGATGAAACTCCCTATCTTCCCCCTGGAAAAAAAAAAATCAAAAAAATCACTAGGAGTAAGAAATAAAGAAATGCTGAATATGCATGTTGTTGTTGCCTGGCTCCAATATTGCAGATGGTCACCTACAGTACAATTTTTAGCAATCGCTGGTAATACACTAATACTTGTTTGCCTTAAACACAAGCATTTAAAGTGTTTACCACACTTAAGCCATCCTGCTACACTAACTGAAGGAGAACAAGCCCTGAAGAATCTTTGTCAGAACATGGTGACATAGGGAACAGACATAATTTCCTTTCATTGTTTTAATCTGAGGTCTGGAAGATTAACACACATGCCAACTTCTTTAGGGGAAAAGATATATCAGGAAACAGAGTGATAAATGTGGGTAGTGAGAAGTAAAAGGGTCCTTTTGCAGACAATATCACCATTTTACCTTTTGAGATACTCTGCAATCCTTTTTATCAACATGAATAATACATTGCAGTGATGAATTTCTCCTAGGCCTATTCATGTTAGAAGAAACATTGTGGTGAGAGCAGATGCTGTAGTCATGATGGCACACTGAGAAGTTGTCCATCAGATGGCATGGTAACAAACAGCTTTTGCAAACAATCCAAAATATAGCTACAAAACAAAAACCATCCCACAGTCCACCTGCTCAACACAAAATTCAGGGAAAAACTTTCAGTATATCTTTTTAGAGATACCCTCCTAGGAAGATGTTGATGAACTGGGGAAAGTCTGCAACAGATTGTTTTATGGAGGAGGAAGATAGAAATATTGGTTGCTTCAACACTCCCAGAAGTGGAATTATCCCAGCTTGCAAAACAATTCAGTCTTTTAAAAATGTTTTAAAATATGTCTGTCGTAGCTACTGATAAGGAAACTATCGAGGACCTGGTTGTGTTATCCTGGATCTTTTCCCTAATCCAGAATTTCCCTTAAACTTTCTTATCAGTTACTATTTTCAAGGAAAGTAATGTAATGTAGCATAAGTTTCTTTTACCTGTGTTATTTGGTGTCTTCACTAATTTGGTCTGAAAGCTACTGGGTTTTGCTTTGCTGCTGACTGGTAGTAAGAGGGGAAAATGCTTTGGGGTGGTGGGAATATGGGTAACAAAAAGAGCACAATCGATAAAAACTGAGAGTGTGTGGGAAGTGAGAAGCAGTCACACTAAAATGAAAAGAACAGAAGCAAAAAAATAAAACCTACTGTTCTCAAAGTATACAGGCATGGAAACTCAGGAAAACAAAAGGGACAGCATACTGAGGGATGAAAGGGCTGAAAAGTAAATGTTAAGGCAGAAGAAAAATTCAAGTAAAAAAAACCCCAAATGCCCTTCCAGAATTGTAAGCTTACCAGAAGGAAGATATTTTAACAACCAAAAAATGAGCATCAAACACAAGGAGCCAAAAGAGAGTGTGCTGTAATGACAGTGCGTCTGAGAGATACGTGTGCCTCTCGTGACCTGAAGCAGCACTCTCACCTCCATTGCTTGAAATCTGCCTCATTGTGTTTGGAATAAAAGTAGTCTGAAGGAAAGCTGAAAAAATAGACATATACTGTAAGGTTTGTTTATATATGTCAGCAGAAGAAGACGATATTACAGCTTGAATAACAACTCTACCTTTCATGTAGGGTAAGTAACATGTTCAGCTGTTGGAATACAATACAGAACCTTTGCAACATCTGAACACTGTCACAGCCTTGAAACAGCCAGAAAACTCCATAGCAGCTCCTGAACTGTCTCTTAGAAATGAATATGTCTTGAAGTAATGTTTCTTGGGGAAGGCTAAGAGTTTTATTTTAGAACAAAGAGAAACTTTCTCATGCTCTAAATAAGAGCTTTACTGGTGTGAGATGTTATTTTAGATTAAAAAATGCATTCATGGGGAACTTTAAAGCCAGTACATCAGAATTTGCCACATGGATGAACTCATGAGAATCATTTGCAAATATATATCAGATAATATTTAATGCGTGTCTTCAGAACTCCCTTGCTCTGCCTGTCATTTTATCTCCTTACTTTCCCCTTCTTAAAGCCTTTTTTTGTTTGTTTGTTTGGGTTTTTTCTGCTACAAGTGCAAGCTTCAGGGATTTATCGTGTTCCAAGTTTCAGCTGCAGACAGGTGCCAAAACAAATAAGTAAGCACCATTTTCAACTCAGCTCTGCTAGAAGCTTTGTGAAAGCTTAGTGAAGCTTTTTGCTTCAAATTGAAAGCACTGAACCCAACCATATATTTCATAGGGGAAAGCACATTTCAGCCTGTATTGGTTCTGGCTGGGATGGAGTTAATTTCCCCACAGCAGCACTCTCAGTGCAGTGCTTTGCCTTGGCAGCTGGAAAGGTGTTGGTAACACACCAGCGTTTGGTGCTGCTGGAGACACACTCACTCTCCTTCATCCCCCCTCTCTGCTGCGCTTTGGGTGGGCAGGTTCTGGGGAGGGGACCCGGCCAGGACAGGTGACTCAAACTCAAGGGAAAACAGTAGAAGGGGTATCATTCATTATTATGACAGTCACAACAGTTCCCAAAGCCCTGCTTACCGGGAAGTGACTGGACATAGCTGCTGGTGGAAAGTAGAGAACAAATACCTGTAACTGGAGGGCCTGCAACTGAATTGGAATCAAATTGGAACTTGACTGCAGAGTCAGGATGGTATTTTTATTTAAACCCAAATAAAAAAGTGGGGCACATCATATTTGTGTCCTACCTCCTGAACCTGAAACAAATAGCATGGGAAAACAAGGTCCACTGGTTAACACAAAGGCTCAGAATTCTTATTTTCAGTGGTTATATGTATACATATATATGTATGTGTGTGCAGATACATGTGCATAATACACACATTTAAAAAGCATTAAAGAAAAAAAGTGGAAATCCAAACCCCAATAAGAGTAAAGTCTTACACTCTCTTTATGTTTTCCTGCATTACCATAACTTCATTTAGCAAATGGGAGAAAACGGTGAAGTTATTACATTTGTTGACACAAATAATTCTCAATAAAGTAGTACATTTACAGAAAGTTTTCTTAAATTTAAAAATTTAGGAATCAACTATGAGTCTTCATTTGAGATATATATTTTGTATTAATATATCTTCTTTGGCTAAATCTCAAAGTAGATTTGAGCCAGACTTGTGATTGCAAAAGCATCCAACCAGGGATTTCTTATTTATCTGTTGGTATTTCCATGATAACTGATCTAAAGTTTGTGTAATAAACTGAACTGGGAGTTGAATTAACCTATCTATATGTCTTGGTATGTTAAATAGAAAGGTTAACAATTGTGCCAGGTTTCCTGTATTCCTTAAATATATGATTTGTCCTTATCCAGAAATTACTCTAATCGCCCGTGAATAAGAGCTGTGAGGAACTGTGAGGCCTTAGAAGAGAATCTCTCAGGAGCACATTGAAATAGCTGTGTTGTGTGGAAGTTCATGTCACACAAGGCTCAGAGTCAGTGTTTTAAGAATTTGGCTTCAAAAGGAAATATATCCCATTGGAATTTCATTGTACTCTTAAAAAAAAATAATCAAGAATGGTCTGGAGTTGTTACCAGCTAGTCGGGCTTCCTGTGTGACAAAGGCTTTGCAATTTTATTCATCATTTCCTATGATGAAAGTTGCTTTTTCTTTATTAGCATGTTGTCTGTGTGGTGTCAAGTCAAATATAAGGATTTTTTAACATTTGTCTTGAGTTTTATAGAACTTCTGATTTAATCTAACTTCTGATTTCTGTTGTATATTGGTTTACAGCTTCCTTAGTGAAATATATGGATTCCCTTCTGTCCATGGCAGCAAAAGTTAGTCATTCAGATTTTTAAAAAATATTGATTTATATATATATGTATGTGTCTGTGTGTGTGTGTGTCTGTGTATACATTTTAAATATTTTAAATTTCAGGATTAGCAGAGTATAAAATCCTTAGATGTTCTCCTCTCTTGTTATTTTTATTTTTGTTATTTTAGTTCTATACCAAGTATACAGCATCAAAGAAGTCTAGAAGCAGCATCAGCTACAGTTGATAGGGACATTCTTGTTGGCAATAGTGAATTTCATTTGAGACAAACTGAATGCCCTTCTGGGTATTCTCTATGGATGGAGCAAAATTATAAGTGGAGGACTTCAGGTTCTAGAGTGGTTGGTATGGAAAGAATTATAAAAGACTTCTCAGTTCAGATATTTGTGCTGGCCTCAGTAAATTGATCAGAAAAACAATCTCAGAAGAAATTGGGTGGTTTTTGTTTTGTTTTTTTTTTTTCTGACAGGAAAGCAGAAATTGTTTTGGTAAACATACAGCAATGCAAACCACAAAACAGCAAATGAAATAAAACCGTGAGTGAACCGCACACACAACATTCCACAGGACAAATTATGTCTCGAATATAGATTAAATCAATTTCATGCACAATTTATTAGGGTTGTCACGGATGGCCTGCTCTAAGTCAGGGCCTAGGTGAATTGAGTTGTTCACCTAAAGCAGTATTTTGTGGTCCTTTAGAGCAGAAGTGAATTACCATAGCAAAAAAAAAAAAAAAAAAGGACAAGTTAGACAGAAAAGGGAGAAAAATGTGTAACTTGAGAAGGGCATTTGTATATTGCAAACTGCCGATTAGTTGCCTATAGGTAAGAAGAGCACCAGTCATTCTGAAACACTGATGGTACACGTTAGCCGCAGCTTGCAAATGTGGCTGCTCTTGCAAGCCTGTCTTTGAAGAGGACCACCTACTGTATTCAGAAAACCTTCAAGATTTGTTGTTTGAAATTATTTTTAATTGGTTCACACTACTGAATCTAAATTTAATCCCACACATAGAAGAGATGAAGTGTTATGCAAAAGAAACAGCTTTGAGCTGCTTTGAACCACAAATGAGAAATATTGTTATATACCATCATGCTTTTACCACAACAAAAAGAACTCTCCAAAGATTACATACAGACCTGATTTTGCATTTTATTTATGTCATAGCTAAGGTGAATTTGCTGGCATCACTCCACTCCTTATCCATTTCATATGGACCCCTCCAGGCCCAGAATCAGATGTGACAGGGAGCCTCACCACTCTAGAGTGTCCCAGTAATGACACAGAATATGTATCGTATGTCAGCACTGAAACAAAGTTGGCACAGATGTTACAATAAATTAAAAAATAACTGTTATGCTAGTAGTCACATGCTGGAAAAATTATACTAAACTTACTCTCATCTTTTTAAAGTTCTAACAACCATGGAAAGATAATAGAAGGCAAATACAGAATGATGGAAGAGTCTTTTGATTTCAGATTCCTAACCTTCTCTGCAATGGGCCAGTACAGCTTTGGTTCACCCACCTAGCAGTAGTTTTTTATCCCAGGGTGTGTACATAAAAGACTTCAGTTTCCAAGATTGACTTCACTTTCCCGAGCACTCAAATCTAGCAAGAAAGGGTTTATTCAAGGTAAACAAAAAAACACTTGACTGAAAATAAAAACTGGAATCTAACTCTCTCTGTTCTTTATTCTCAATTCATTCCTTGGGAAGGTAAGTGCCTCAGTGTGTTGTGTGGTTTGGTTTTTGTTGGTTTTTCTCCTCACTGCTGCCCTACTTTACTTATTGTATTTCACGATTAGAAGCTATTGAGGCAGCCACCAGGACCTGCCATCATCTGCTGGCATCTTAGAGCCCTCTCAGGCTGGAGCACAATGCTGAGGCAAAACTTCTTGTTTTGCTGAATTACTTTCATCTGCCCTTAAACAAGAGAGTCAATCACATCCATACTTCTTCAGACAGACTTCTCTGCCGTATTTAATGCTATTGACTGCTATTCCATTGATCTTCACTCTGCCAGGCTTCCTTCCAGCCTGAATGTGGTTAAGCCACAGTGTGTTGTGACCTGTGGTCCTGACCACAGCTGACTGTCAGCACAGAGAATGGAAGATTCTGTTCAGTGCGGTTCAAGTCTTGGCTTTTGTTCGGCTCTGGACCTGTGTGACGAGGGCTCTGACACCAGACTCTCTTCCAGCACCACTTTACAGGGTACAGCCCATGTGGGATTGGCCTGGTGAGGTCTGGAGGGCCATGAGGTAGGGCAGTGCTCTCCCTTCATGATCAAACCATTCCCTCAGCCATGAGAAAGGAGAGCCAGGCTGGGCTGGGGACATTATTGGAGGTCAGGCACAGCCTGGCACCCTCAAGGCACCACCAAGGTTCATCTGGAAACTCAGACTCTAGAATGGGAACGAGGAGATGTTCACATGTCAGGGCCAGGTCCTGGGAAGTCTTTTGATTATTTAGTTGTCTTCCAGGTACCTGCTTGCCTTTTATTTAGAGGCTTTCTTACTTATTTGGGAATTGGTGGATTTGTTTGAGGAAGACATTCAGTGTTGAGGAGCACATTCGGTGTGGTAGCTCGGGGTGCAGCTGCAGATGGAGCTGCAGGTTGAGACAGGAGGCTGTGAACTGGTGCTGACTCTGAAGATACAAAAGCCCAAAGGCTCCTTTGTTCTTGGTCCTCCTTGGAGGCACCAGCTCAGGCTGTTATTTGTTTACTTATTGCACCAAGATTAAATTATTTTAAGGATCTGGATGTCTGAGACTCTGCTATGGGACACCTGGGATCATTCTGGTGAGGAAATCTGGTCTGACTGTGTGAGTGTGGGGTGTGCAGCTGTGTGGCCTCAGTCCCAGCTCAGGTGGTGAGGATCTGACTGCCAGAGTGGCTCCTGAATGTCCCAACAGGGAAATTTTCTCAGCAGTATATAGCTGTGAGAAATTGTGTCTTCATTCTGGCAATCCTTAATACTTTCTCCATTTCAAAATTGGTTATAGCTTAAAGAAGAATTAATTCTTTTGGTCCTTCTGAAGTCATAGACTAAATGTATTTTGGTCCCCGTCACCGATTTGTTGAATATTCTTCTGTTCTGCAAATTCCCATCAGCATGGAAAGGATTTTTATGTTGAGATATTTTTTTCCTTTTCTCTAGTTACATGTTTGTGTTGGTTTATTTTTTTAGAACTTATTTATAAGTGTGAATGACTTTTTGTGGGGGCTAATCTGTTTCTGAAGATTGTGGGGCTGGCTGTTGGAAAGGTTGCTGCCTTATAGTCGAGCAATACTTTTTCTAGTGCAAACTACTACCTTTACTTCACAGGAGTTATTGGGCTTTTTTTACAGTAAATGAAAATGGCAATCAGGTATTACTGGACTGCCAAGACAGCCTGAGTGAATCCTGGAAGAAATTAACTTATTTAATTACAATCATCAGGAGTCTTCTTATTTGCCTTTGTGAGTCTGGGCTCGCTTTTTTTTAGTATGGGAAGGCATTACTACAGCCAAAGTGCATATCAATTAAAAAAAAACCAAATAATGTCATTTATTAGAAATTTCGTGAACAGAAAACTATGGTAAACAGTAGATAAATAGTGTAATTTTCTATCTGAACTTCTAGGTGAATAAATTAATAATCAGAATAACAACTATAACACCACCTACACTAATCACAAAATAATGGCATAAAAATTATACATAAAATCCTATTTTCGTGCCGTAAAAAATTCTGCATTCTCACCTCTCAGACAGAACGTAGAACCTTTTAGCAATTTTTTTCCTGTTAAAAAATTGACTCTCAGTCAAGGAAAAGAATGAAGGCAGAAAGCATTCCTGTAAACCTGCTTCTTCATCCCTAGATTTGTGTAACCTTTCAAAATTCCAACTTCTGTCTTATTAATACTTTCAATTTCTATAAATCATCAATTTTTTATTTGATAGTAATAGTACTGTGACAGACTACCAGGGGAGAGCAGCCAGTTTCTTCTAAAACCTAAAATGCAGAAAATGTGTGTGAAAGCCCTCTGGCCCTCCTTCTTGAAGTACAATTAAAAAAGTCCAGAAAGACCGAAACAAAACCACCAAAACCAAACAAAAAATCCCCAAACAAAAACCCACCAAAAGGTCAAAACATCTCTGTTACCAAATAAAGTTCCAGTACACAGAAGAGTTTAGAGATTGGAAACAACTAAGAACACAAAATAAACTTCTCGCAGTTCACTTACAGCAACAAATTTTCATGTGACAGATCCATTTTTTTTCGCCAGATTTTGCAAGCCAGAAATAACTGGGTGAGAATGAGGCCCGTGTGCTTTTGCACTATTTTAAAGGCAGAGGGTTTGGGGTTTTTTTAATACTGTTCATATTTTTCTAATTTAACCATAGATAATAGACAGTCTTGAATTTTATACAGGAAAAATTTTCATTGAGTAAAGATGTTAAGTCAAAAACAGTCTAAAAGCAAGACTTGTTACAAAATAATTCTCTAATTTTGTTTCGGCATGGTACAGAAAGAGAATGTATAAATATATTTCAGTTAAGCCAGTCAAGATACAGGCACAAGAGCCACTCCTTTAACACTTTGCCATCTATAGGTAACATCATGAAAATAATTAGAAAGGGAGAGAAACAGTAAAATTACTCTGTGCTTACTAAGTTCCTTTTAATTTCGAATATTAGATACAAATTCACAGCAACTGGCTTGGTGAGGTTTAGAGTGAGAGAAGACAATTTTTACTTTAGTATGTGTTTTGCAGAGAGTTTGATTTTATACCATTTTCAACATTTCTGTTCCAAGTGTTATATTTGTAGAGTTTGAATATTGCATTTTGTGAAACTTCAGCTTCTCTTTTTTTTTTTTTAAATTTGCAAATCATAAGAAATCAGTTCAGTTTGAATTCCTGTGAACTGAGAAGTACCTCCTCTACTGGTGAAAACTCACACAGCTGCAAGGAATTTAAGCTCTATCGAAATGTTCAGCTTCAAACTCTTCTGTAAAGTTACTGGGTTAATTTTGTGAATTCAGCAAAAAAAATGAGCTTTGCACGTTCACAGGCAGAATATTAATGCTTCGGGTCTGTTCCTCGAACCCTTGAGATCAAGAGGAAGTCTAAACATGCCAATCTTAACTTGCATGGCTGTGCTTTTTATGCTTCTCTTTCACAGTGATATATTGCAAGTTACAGTTACAAGGCCAGCTTGGATTTTTAATCTAAAGCCAGCCCATGCAGAGCATTAGAAATTTAGGATGCTTGTACAAACATACTCTTAAACTTTGGCGAAGTGTTTGCTCTTCCTCAAAACAAAATCGCTCTGTGACAAAAAAGGAGAAATGTTAAAAGCACAAACTATAACGTACCATTTCTTTTTTTTAAATGTTTTTCTTAAATTGTCCAGATTTCTTAAAGCAACCTTTCTACTCTGAAAAGGGGGCTGCTGTAATGGATTCTGTGGCTTTATGGGTATGAACACTTGTATATGAGTGGATGGGTGTGTGTATATATGCGTGTGTATGTGTATAAATATATACACACAAATCGAATCTACAAAGTGCCCTTTGGAATTAGTGACATTTTTGAAGTGCTTTAAAGGGAATTAGAAAGCAATTTCAGTTTTCAGATTTTGTTTTATTCCCATGGAGAGAGTAGGAATATTTCTTTCAATAATATGTTTTTATGACTCATTAAAAAGGGCAAGATGTCAGGGACCACTGTTATATTCAATTTTTGATTTTTCAGCCCTGACCTTAACTTAGTGTCAAATTTTTCTTTCTTCATTCACTGTCATGAATAGTATTGCTGCTATTTGCAAGAAGCATTCTGAGTTTTAACACAGTCCCCTTTCTCTGCTTCTTTATCACAACACAAAACCTGCAATGGTGATGAGTCTTCTGTATGAATCTCTTTTTATTTTTATATTTTTATGATAAAATTATAATTCTCTTTCTTGGCCTGTCTTAGAATCCCGAGTAATGTCACTTGGGCCTCAGGGGCTGTTGAGCAGCAGCAGCAGGTATAAGCTGAGGAAGTCAAGGTAGCATTAGCAGTCGTGCCTGGCTTTGTAATAGCAGTTTCCTCCTCCAGGATGTGTCAATTTTGATTTTGCAGTTCAGTCAGCAATGGCAGGTGCTGTTTGCCTCCTGTCTGTTCGGCAAAATAAAGGGAGTCATTTTCTCTTCCAGGTTCCAAGGCTGAAAAGGAAACCTCAACAGTCTGTTTGGGCTGGCTGTGCAAAGTTGCATTTGTCACTCTGCATCTGTGATGTCCTTGTGTGTTTAGGAGTATTTGAGTCCTGTGGATAATTTAATAATGAGCAAGTCCTACTCCAACCTACTTTTCTTTTCAAAAGTTGCATTCTTTCTGAACTTTGCTGCTTTCTTTTCACTCACTGTGAGGAATAGTCTCTGAAGGAAATAAAAGGTGGGGAGGAAACAGGAGAAATGACAAATCTTATTTCTGACTTCAGGGGAAAGTCAGTAAAGAAGAAAGAGTTGGAGGATACAGGTGATCTTCTTGAGACCTCTGTTCCCACTAGACAATACTCTTGTCATAAAAGGGAAGGAAAGTTTAAAACAAAAACCCACCATAAGTAAGAAAAAACTCAATATGGTAAATTTTAAAGTTGGTGCAGTGTCAGAACGTGAAGAAAGTGGATGATTCCCGAACCAGAGCTTGGAGAGAAAATAGACCCTGGCACCGAAATCTCTGTTGCCCGTTGTGAATCTTGAAAGTGCTGTATGCCACAACACCCCAGCACGGCTTTGCTTTTAATCACTGCACCTTTTCCAGAGAGCTTGCAGCAAATGAACTCAGGTATTTAGCCACGGGATTTCAGTCAGAGCTTGTTTTGAATCCTCCTTGTGCAAACAGACTGCAAATGCATGCCAGATACTTTTGGCTGACTGAAGGTGTTTCAAAGATGGAAATAGCTTGCCCGAGCTACGAGGAGTTTGGTGTGGGGTTTTTTCCCAGTACCCACAATACTAATTAGCTACAGAACACTTGCCCCTGAGAATGAAAATTGTAATTTCAGTTCTGAGAATATTTTCATGTTTGCCACTTCACACAGTGTGCAGTGACTCATCAAAAATGAATTCTGCTAGTCATTTGATGCTTCGGTTAACAAATATGAGAAAACATGCATTATTTTAGCAATGGTTAAATGAGCATGTTTAAGCTTTTCTGTAGGAAAAATAAAGTTTTTTAAATAATTTTTTATGTTCCTTTTTGCATAGACAGTATAATGCATTATGGCAAAAGAGAGAGACCTAATTTTGTGGGAGAATTGCAAAACAACTTGACACTGTCTTCAAACTTTTTTCTATTCCTGTGATGTAATCAATTCATTCTTTATGCATTTTCTTTTCTGAGAACTTCTTGCCTTTTTTTGTGTAGATGTGATTTCTTAGAGGAGGATAAAATACTTGACTCTTTGTAGAGTTCTGGCAAAAATATCAGCACAAAGGTTGGATATTACTTGTGATTAATGATAAATTATTGCCTTATCTTTTTCTGTCTCTCCATATTGCAAGCAAAATTCCCCATAAATGCATATCTTCAGTATACTTTTTATATTGGGCATATACTTTGAAATTTGGGGGAAATAAAAAGATAAAAAGGTAAGATTGTTTATAATGTGAAATTTCATGCAGGGAAGTCTTCAGTCCTGACACAAAGTCATAGCTGAGTTCCAGGGTAACCAGGATGACACTACACTTTTAGGAAAGTTAAAAGGGGTTTGAATCAAACCTGTGCCTGTAGGGCTGTATTGAAAAAAAAAAAAAAAAAAGAAAAAAGTTATATGGTATATTTCCCAGGGCAGATTACTTTCAATAGACCACCTGCATTTTGCTCTGAGAGGTGTGTGGCAGATGCAAGATAAAATAATTAAATTCTAATCTAAAATGCATCTGTGCATGTTCACATAGTTCTAAAATAAAGAAATGCCTTTCATTTTGCAGTGACTGAAACCATAATGTGGCCTTTTAACTGTAGGAATTAAGCAAACCTACTTGATAAACTAATCTACCTCCAGAAAAACTCTGAATTACTCTGTAGTAGTGTTAAGACTTCTCTGTTTCAAAAGAGCTCAGTTCTTGCTGGCTCTGATATAGAAATAAGTACAGGAAGTATCTGACAAGTACCAGCATAGATGTGTTTGTGCATCTGGAAAGCATTACAACTGTCTGACCAAAGCAAGGCAAGACCATTAGGGAGGTGTCCAAGGTGCTGGGAAATCATGAAAAAGGACGTTTATGAAATCCCAGAGATTTCTGTAAGGTTTGTTCTTAAGACAATCGTGTTGACCTAAAAGTGTACATGCAAAAAACAAAATCTATACTGTTACAGCACATGCTGTAAAAATGTAAATGCAGCTTGAAGCATGCTTTATTCATGAATGTTTCAAACTACTGAGACCTTAAAGAAAAAAAAAAAAAAGATGAAATAGTTTCCTCTTTAAAAAGCTGAAAGATAAAATATGTATTTAAAATAATAAATTATACATAAATCTGATTTATAATTTATTGGCTATTAAAGTTTTATCACAGAAACAAGAAGAATGGGATATATGTAAACACAAAAAAAAGTAAACATAAGCTGGATGCTTGTGTGAGGAAAGAGTGAAGATGGGGGTTTTGTTTTGTTTTTTTAATATAACTGTAGTCTAAAAGAAACACTTCCAAGACTGCCATCAGAATCTTACAACTCAGAATATTTTTTTCGTAAGAAAAATATTTTTTTCTGCTTTGGTTGTAAACCCTGATGCTCTCTGGCATGCAGTGCTGGTGTTTCTCCAGGTCAGCAACCTTCTGTAAGGTAAGGCAATAGGGACATATCTAAAATAGTCAGCTCCCATATTTGTTGTATTCAGGTAGCCAAGGAGTCCTGAATTCACCCTGTGATTTTTGTAATGTGTCTACCTGAGCTGCATGTCAGAGGCTTGACAGAGCTGCATATTTAATAAGAAAGGATGTGAGACTCAGAGGCCATAAAAGAAGAAACATTTCAAGCCTTCTAAACTAATCCTGCTAACCTGTGAGCAGGGCTCCTGCACAGTCTTAGCATCACTCAGTGTCTTCCCCCACTTCAAGGCAGTGAAAATATGGGCTACATCTAGGCCTATTTAAATGTATGTACATATGTATAATTAGGAATTTAATGGGCTGTGTTGTTCTGATTCACTCAGGATTAGTTGTTAACTGCAAGAAATTGGTTACAGTCATGACTCTACTACAAATTGATTTGGCAGTGGGTACAGAAAACAGGCCTAGCAAGCTTGTTAATAATGCTATCAACTGCATTCCAAAAATATTCTGATTGCTCTACTTTATGAAACCTTCCTGAGCTGTGCAGCTGCCAAGGCCACACAGAATGAAGGCAATAAATAATGGTTTCCACTTGGAAGTTTTTCTGTCAAGCTCATGACTGTTTGAGACTCATACAAAGACTGCCAGGTTTTTCATGCTTCCCCGCTATTCCATAAACCTATTAGAAAGCAGGTCACTGGGATTTTTTTGGGGTAATATGAATTGCTAAAAAAAACTCTCAAAACCGGATGTCCAGACTCACAAGAAAACAAAAAAAAAAGGTAATACTTAATTTATATTTAACATTTTTATATATTTCAGATCAGAGGTTAAAAGATGAAATGTTTGTCCTGCTTCACTACATTGAGGTGATCATTTTTACCAGAGCAATCAATTGATCAAAAAAATATCTTGAAAGCACATTTATATTTTAATTATCTTAAAATTTAGTGGAGTTTTGCATTTAGTAATGAGTTTAGTAAAGAAAATTGGAGAAAAGTAATAAAACAATAGGACTTGAAGTAGTTATTTTTATGATCCCTTAAGGTATTAGAATCCAAAAGAATGCAAACATCTTAATAAAATATTCTTGAAAATAAGTTGAATACTAATAAAAACTACTTGTCTGGACAAGAGGTAGATTACAGCAGTGATCTTTCTCTGCCCTTCACTATTTCAGCTTGTTCTTTTTTCTTTCTGTGGCTGAGGGAAGTTTATTTCATGCAGGACAGCTTGATTAGTGCTAAACTGCTGGTAAATCAGGAAAGTACTTGATGTATTTTGTCCTTTTCAAATCACAATGGTACAAAGAGAAAATCACTTGGCAACACCTAAGGGTGTGAGGCCAGACCCTGAACGATCATTGGAATGTCTGCACTGCTTTTGTAACTTGGCCAGTTCTTTCACGAGTCTGGTCTGTTTTCAGCCATCTCATACTTTCCCATCAGTGTTGCTAAACAACCCCTTTTTCTGATGAGCTCTTCAGATGCCTGTGTCAGACTGTATGTAATTTCATTCTTTCTTTGAAAGGTCGTAATTTCTTGTTTCTCTTTACTCTGTTACAGCTGTGTAAATTTAAATTAATTTATTTTCTTCTTAGATTTATACAGCCAACAAAAGAATTCCATCACCCCCAGATGCTCACTGTCAAATATTTGAATGTGGCATAAAATGGTGATGAATTCTAGGTAATTCTTGGAATCTGGATCTTTCATTTATGCTTTTGAATGGGAGCTGAGCTCTGTAAAATTTGGTGACTGTAGCTGAGGCTGGTGGTACTGCCAGTGGATAAGTTACAATTATCCTTGAAAGTTTTCTACTTTAGCTGTTACAGATAAACCTCTCAGGAAAGTTTAGTCCCTCAAGAAGAACAGGAGTTTTAAATACCTAAGCTGTGGCTTCAGTGAAACCGCATTTGAAGTATTTTTGTTATCCACTAAAATGTAGGGTCATCAAGGGAAGTTCCTCCAGAATCTTTCCAACAAATTTTCTTCCATTTATTGTGTATTTTATTAAGGAAGAGTGCTAGAAGGAGCCAGGGATTTTTGAGTTTATACTAAAACTTTTCACTTCCAACAGCTTTCCCACGAGGAAAGAATGGTGGTGACTTTAAACTTATCCAAATCATAGCCTAGGATTAATACAGGAATTTCTGAATTTCACATTTCTTTGTTGTGCAACAAATAACTTTTAATTTCAGTATGAAAATGTTTGTCTCTCCTCTCTGCTTACAGTTGCTGTGCTCCTGGCTGTCGTGGTTACCATTTACCAAGGTAAGAATAGACTCCTGTTTGCAAGGCTCTGGGCCTTTGAATTGGTAACGGAAAAATAGAGAAGCAGGAGATAGGTCTTTCCTTTTAGAATTTCCCTGGTTTAATCAGATTTAGTTTATTGAGAAGTTAATATTTTCAGAATTAGATAAAGAAGTGCCAAGGCTGAAAAGTCAAGTGATCCTAATTAATAAATTAGAAGCATGGCACTTCTTGTTCTGGCATCTTTGCTTTGGTTTTATGTTCACGGTACCCAGTATTAAGGATGTGGTCACATTCGCTTTTATGTCATAGGCTATTTTCATTTACTGTTCAATCTTATTCTACTTAATAATGTATGCAAAGGCTGCATGAAGTATAGTCTTATTTTTCTTGTGTCTCTTCTCTAGCGATTTTTGCAAAATACAAAGGTGCTACAAAGATATTAATGAATGTACCTGCTCTTAAAATGTGTGAGCTGCACAGGAAATGGTTGCATAAACTATTTCAGGATCTGCCTATTATTTGGGGCATCTAGAGTTTGTAATGTCAGAGCCCTCTGTACTTTACACCTAAAAGCTGACATCCCACTGGGTTCAATTGTAATTGGCTTTTGTCAAGATGCCCCAAAGTATGTATTCAAGCACACGATTGAACACCTATGGGGAAAAAAATTTATTTTAATTGCCTTGCCCAGCATTGCACATATATTTTGAAGGAGGGTTTGGAGCATAATCTAGTATTGCAAGAGAGGATTAAACTGATTTCACCATGCCACCAGCCTTTCTAACACCATCCTGCTCATAGCACAGCTTCCAACTGCTTCCATGAAGGGTGAAGAGGACATACAGAAAGCAACTTCATTCACTTAAATGTCTTTCAACAGGTGCCACATTCATGTGTGTATGAAAATACCTTTTCAGAGATTCTCAATCTGCATCGTAATAGGTCAGTTCAGTCCTTTCTGTTCCTAATTTTGAATTCCTTATTGTTGCAACCACTTCTTTCTCTGTATGTTTTTATAGTTTATCTTTCTTTTAGATACATTTGCTTCATATATACTTCTATATGTGTGTTTGATTTTGTGTTGCTCATTCTCTGGTATTTCAAGGTGCCTTTTTCACAGATTGGTGCCATTTAACGAAACCTATTTAGGGCTAGATTTTTGCTGCTTGATGCTTAATTCTGTAGTGCATTTCCTGTAGGCCTTATGATGTTCTGAGGACTACATGAAAAAGACAAAGAAGAATTTTAAATGAACTGAGATTTGCTACAATAGATGTTTAAAAAAAAGCTTTTACTCTTTAGACACCCCTTTTGAATTTGTGGAGCAAATATATTTGTATTGAAAATAGATAATTGATGTTTTCCAAGGTTTTTTAATTTTTTTTTTTTTTTTTTCATTTCAATATTCCAGTAAAAAAATTTAGATTTCGTGATCATCTACTTTGTAAGCACCTCATCTTCCAAATCTCCAACCAGGCAACACTTGCCATGCCAGCACCACTATTTTAATATCCATGGTGATTTCTATTTTCTTATGTTTTATGAAACATCATTGGATACTTTAACCAAACCAAGTTATGTTCAGAATTACTAATGCAATTCTATGATTTAGTTTACTCATAATTAAAGCTGCTGTGTAATATTACCTCTTCAGAGCTGCCTGCAAGGCTCTGCCAGAGAAGCTAATCATTTGGATTAACTTAAAGTAAAAGTCTAGCTTATGATCACAAATGTGCCCCACAGGAATTTAGTTACCTGGGTTGGGGCACATTACAAGCTGTGGTTTAAGAACATACACTTAAATGCACACCTATTAAGGCTCATTCTTTTCCCATTTACGCTGGTATAAATCACACTGAAATTGCTAGAACTGCACTGCTTTTACGGCTTTGTACTGGGAGCAGAGGAAGGCTGATTAAATTTATGTTAATTGACATTAATTGGCAGTAAGGACTTGAAGAGGATAAAGTTTTTAATAAAGCATTAAATAGACAGATGATCTGTCTAAACCAACCAAAGGCATCTTCTTAATCTAAAAATCCTGCTGCCTTATTATTCATATCCTAAAGCTAATTTCTAAACCAAAATCAGCTTACCAGTCCTGGACTACATGTTGTCCTAGAGCATCTTCATAATTAATGCTGGTTTTGCTTTCCCATGCTCAAATAACTTTCCTGTTGGTGACCGACCCCCCCCCCCCCGCCAACGACAGA
>VZTJ01003630.1:1790303-1854238 GCA_013397795.1 Orthonyx spaldingii
AAAAGAAAAATTGAGATATCCCCAGGATTTAGAATGCCACTTCTAATTTGGAATTATTCCCTATCTAAGTCTGTCACAAAGACAGACAACCCCACTTAAATTTGAATGGATTTGGGGCTTTTTAATTAAAAAGCCCAAGCAAACTAAAACACCAAAACAAAACCAATGCATAGCATATACCACAATTTCTGTAGCTGCCTTGTTCACCTATAGGTCCTGACATAGTTCTTCACCACCAATTATTTAAAAAAAAACATAAAAAAACCTAAAAAAAGAACTCAGAAATATTCCTATTTCATGGAAAAATAAAGTGACTGCTTTGTGGAAATTACGTAGTTAGATTTCATTCACTTGAACCTGATTATTTTTTATTTATCTAGCACCTTCTCAGGCCCTTATAAATTGGGAAAGATCCAGACAGGAGACCAGCATCCAGAAAATACAGATGAAAGGAAAACCAAAATAAGCACTACTTTTGTTTAGTAATAAGGATTACTTATTAGAAGAGCACAGAATTAAGAATATGCCAAAGCAGCACTTTTTTTAGTGTTTTCTAGAATAGGGAGGGAAAAAGAGAAAGCAGTACTGGCAGCCTCTGTAATCTGTAGTCATTAACGTCTTAACAGGTCTCAAAATCTGAAAGATTTCATCCTGGCACAAGTGTCTGTGCAAATGAAAACCCCTGATCCAAGGACATGATCCTTCAGCTTCTCTAGGCTTTCTTAGGATTTTCTGGTAACTCTGAAAAGGTTTAGGGTTCTTCAGCTGAAAAGCACTTGCAAGAATGAGCCAGTGCTGCTTGCTCAGTCCTGTATATTGTATGTTAGGTTCCACTAAAAACTAAGAGGGGAAAAACTATTGAAACTTGTAACAAGTCTGTTTTAACTGCTTATTCTTCTGCTTTATTTAACTTTTAGAAGATTTACTGATATACAGCTAGTCTGCCTATGGTTGTTTTGGATATTCCAATACACTTGACAGCTTAAAGAACTGGCATTTTTGGGTATGACTTTGGCTGTTGTCCAAGTGAGCAAAAAGAAGCCATGTTTATGCAGAAAGGCTTCTTTGAAGCAAGAGACTAAAAATGCATCTGTAAATCAATGCTTCATTCAGTATAAACAGAAAAACATAAAGATTTATGTTTGCAAATCCAAAAACCGTCAGACAACTCCAGCAACAGAATTAAGCAGTTGTAGTCTTCTTCCAAAAGCTAGACATGGTTTCCTGTTTTGGAACTGAAAACCATAGAAAGTAGGCAAAGCAGCAAGGCAGTTTCCAGCTAGTTACTTGTTAAACATTTTTCAAGAAGAAAGGTGTGAGCCCGTGTGGCATTTCTAATGCCTGTATTAGTTACTGGAAATATGAAATTGAAAAATCAGACAGGGCAAAACCCTCTTTTCATCAAGACCAAAAGGGAAAATATTGCAAAAGAGTAAACACTAATTCTTGCAGGAGGATATTTCAGGACAAAGAAGCAAACCCTAGGGATCACTGAGAAGAAACTCTAGAAAAAGGGTTACAGAATTACAAGATTCTTGTGTAAGAGTCTTTTAAAATAGTATGCTAAGAACACAAATTTTGTGTAATGAAACCATTACACTTTCTGTAAGACAGTCTTAATAGGAGAAATTTGGAGAGAAGTCAATTTTAATTGCATTTTCCTTTTTGCTCTTTTTCCCTTAAAAAAAAAGAAAAAAAGGAAAAAGAAAGTGATAGTTCAATGTTTTCTAGCTCATACATGCTATAAATTCTTTGCTACAGTCCCTCAATCTCTTTGATTCTTACTCAGATTAAAAAAAAAAAATCTATCGTATCTTTTCAAGTTTTCCCGTTATGACCTCCTCTTTCTTAGAATGTACTGTCCTTCAAATCAGGACTTCATGTTCACACTTGCCAGTAATTGAACCCAAAGCAGTGTAGAAATGATTCAGATTTATTTTGTGCATTGGACTAGACAGTAGATTGTCACTCAGAGCAGCTCTGAAGTCAGCTCTGATCCGTAGAGGTTTTATAGCAGTTTACCTCAGAAGACCTCAGAACCCAGGTAAGACAGCAGGATGCTGTGTTGCAGCAGGGATTCACTGACACTGAAATGCCAGCGACACTCACTGAAGCTCACAAGGATAATACAGAACCAGCACCAGAGGTATAGAACATATCTGTGTTCAGTTCTGAGTTGGAATAAAAAAAAAAAATGCTATCCTTGCTGTTACACAGATGCTCTGGCATTGGTATCAGAGAGATCCTTATTGGTATAAATTAAGTCCCTGGAGGTAAGTGAATTTGTAACAACCATTATTTCTCATCAAATATACAGGGAAGTGTTGAAGAAATATATTGTGGCCGTGTCCTCTCCCAGCTCCTTGTGCCCCTCCAGCCCACTCACTGGTGGGGTGGCGTGAGAGGCAGGAAGGGCCTTGGCTCTGAGAAAGGCCTGCTCAGCAACAACAAAAACATCTCTGTATTATCCACAGTCATTTCAGCACAAACCCAAAACACAGCCCCATATCAGCTACTGTGAAGCAAATTAACTTTACTCTAGCCAAAACCAGCACAAACACACGGAAGTGTTGGTCTGATGCTTTAATTGCAGCTCTTAATCATTTTTCCCCCCCTCTTCTTTTTAATACAGTGGGCATGCAGCCTTAAAAAAAACCCAAAAAAAACCCAAACAAAACAAAACCAACCCAAACAAATCAACACAAAAAAGCAATCCCCAAAATAAAACCAAGAAACCTGGCTGAACATCCAGAGTCCTAGTCATTAATTAGAGAAACTCACAGCAGAGCAGTTAAAATGCACCTGTGCCACACATGTGGCCTTGGTATGCTAGGTTTTTTTTTTTTAAACAATTACAAAGTTAATTCTTAGCAAAACAATAGACATCTGGTCCACTCTGAACAAAGGATCAGAGAAAATTGTCAGATTGAAACAAACTATGTAGTCCATTATGCTACAGTTGGAGGTAATCTAAACCTGTTGCTTCTAGAAGAGCCAGACGTGATCTCTCGTGTGTTATGGCAAATGAACAACTGTTCCACTCTCTGCTTTCTCTAGAACTCCCGTCAGAAAATTAATTTTCACTGTGGCTTACATAGTAATTAGAACAAGTTGAACTACACATTTAAGAAATGTTGACCTTTTTAATATGAGTGTTTTCTTTCAGGGAATCATTTCTGAAGATGTGGTAGCTATTTCTGACAACATGAACATAAGACTTGAACAAACTTATGAGTTTGTCATATACTCTTCAGGCATTTACTGTTCATGTTAGTCATGGCTTGATTACTTTTTCTGTGCATAGTAGAGCTTAAATTGCTTCCAGGAATAAGAGATGGTATAACTAAATATCTGTACCTTCAAATCCTTGTGATTTCAGATGTGGGCAGGTACTCTGAAGTCCTTGACCACAGACAAACCTGTTCAGGTAGGGATACAAAGTGGGTTAACCCTGGCTGGATACCAGGCACCCGCCAAAGTCTCTCTCACATTGCCCCCTGCAACTGGAGAGGGAAGAGAAAATATAACTAAGGGTTCATGAGTTGAGATAAGGACAGACAGAGATCATCCAGCAAATACTGTCATGGGCAAAACAGACTAGAAGTAGGGATATTAATTGAATTTATTGCTAGGAAAATCAGCCCAGGATAACGAGAAGTAAAACAAGACCTTAAAAACCCCTTTCCCCAACACCGCCTTCTTCCCAACTCTACCTCCTCCCCTCCAGCAGCACAGGGAGACAGGGAATGGGGGTTATGGTCAGTTCCTCACACATTGTTTCTCGTGCTACTCAGGAATAGGAGTCGTTCCCCAGCTCCCGCGTGGGGCCGCTTCCACAGGAGACAGTTCTCCATGAACTTCTCCAACGTGAATCCCTCCCACAGGCAATAGTTCTCCACAAACCACTGCAGCGTGGGTCACTCTACCACGGGGTCAGTCCTTCAGGCGCAGCCTGCTCCAGCCTGGTTTCCCCACGGGGTCACAAGTCCTAGCAGGAAACCTGCTCCGGTGTGGGCTCCTCTCTCCATGGGCCTGCAGATCCCTGACAGAAACCTCCTCCAGCACAGGGTCACAGCCTCATCTCAGCATCCCCCTGCTCTGGTGTGGGCTCCTCCATGGGCTGCAGGTGCATCTCTGCCTCTCTCCCTGTGCTGCAGGGGCACAGCTGCCTCACCACGGGCTCGCCGGGGGCTGCGGGGCAATCTCAGCTCCAGCTCCTGGAGCACCTCCTGCCCCTCCTCCTTCCCTGCCCTTGGTGCTTGCGGAGCTGTTCCTCTCACATGTTCTCATCCTGCTCTTCTCTGGCAACAATTACATCCGAGTCAGACCTGGTTTCTTTCTTTCTTCTTAAATCTGTTATCACAGAGGCATTACCGCCATTCCTGATGGGCCCAGCCTTGGTCAGCTGCAGGACTATCCTGGAACCATCTGGGATTGGCTCATCTGGATGTGGAGGAAGCTTCTGGCAGCTTCTCACAGAAGCCACCCCTGTAGCACCCACACTACCAAAGCATGCAAACCCAATACAGGATGTTAATCAGCTCTTACATTAGACCAGTTTGAGGAAGTTTCTGGAAAGAAAAGGAATTTCTTCATGTGAAATTATTTGCCTTTTTCCTTCTCATAATGATGATTGATGATTAGTTTAAAAATATCAATGATTACATAAAAATGTGAAGGTTTGCAACATATGCAATCTTCTCACATCTTTGGTAGCTTCGTTGATCTTAAAAGAAAGGAGATGCAATTAATATATTAATTTGTTTTTGATTGCCTGTCCTTACATGAATGCAATATTACTTTCATCCAGATTTCTTCAACTCACTTGGAAGCTGAATATTTTCCTTACTCCCTCTGTATCACCCTGTCTACTGTATGACTCAATCTTTAGCATAAGAGCTCACTTCAAGGAGTAATAATAAAGAGTGCAGTAAAAAAGAGAAGGTTCTTATCTGTCTTCAGCTTGTTTTCTTATGGTTTCTGTCTTAATATTTTCCATTGGTAGAGTTTGGGAAAGACTTATTTGTTTGTTCTTCTGTCAAGACAGAGAAGATGAAAATGTTTTCCCTTAGACAGTTAGAGAAACAGTTTCAATTGGCCATTTCTCACTGAATGGTAGAAAGGAAATTAAAAGAAGAACTGGAAACTGGATTGATAAAAGTTTTGGAAATGTGTAATACAAAAAAAAAAAATTAGCTCAGTGTTCTATAGTGCATGTACAGTGCATTCTAAATAATAGCTAATTGCATCAGTTATCCAAGATATTGTTAACAAGGCATTGTTAAGCTCATTTTCTCTAAACTGCAGGGTGAAGTATATGTGTATGTACACATGCTAGCAAAATATATGTACTGCCAAAGTCTTTATAGATTTTACCCTCATTTTCAAAGTAATCAGCTAAGCTTAACCACAGAAGGCAATTTTGGGAGCTTTATGTAGAACTCCATGAAAAGAAGAAAAAAGATCATATAATGAAATAAAAGTATTAATAAAGCTCTATCAAATACAGAGTAGTAACCTCATCATACCACATGCATCCTTCTGGCCTACACATTACTCAATATAATGAAAAAAGTCCAAACAAATATAATCCAGGAGAAAAACAAAATCGAAAAACAGCCTGCAGCTGATGGCAGAGGTAGCTGTGGATGGCAGAGTGTAGCTCATTCCCCAGTGTCATTGAAGGAAGGAGTAAAAGTGAAATTTTAGCACAGAGGTAATTGTCAAAGAGAAGGAGAAGTTTCCATTAATGGAAAGTTGAAAATTTAGCCTCAATCTTTGAAATTTGTCTTTAATAGAAATGGAGTTAAGCATGCATTTATGTCTAACTGAAAAAAAATTCTAAGCTCTTGTTCTGATATCTTTGCTGTCCTCATTCCCTGTGTAATTGGGACTACAGATATGCTGCAGGTTTCGAACTGAAACCTCTCCAAAGTCTGGTGACTTCTGCTTCCAAAAGCAAGGGCAAACTATAAAGGATATTCTCAGATCAAATGCATTTCTTCCCTACTGTATACTTAAAATATGGCTAGAGGCTTCAATGGCCCTATGAATTTGTCCTAATCTTATATATCTGAAAAACTAGGTTTTTCATTAGTATTCTCCATTTTGAATATTCCTTTCTTTTCCTTGGGCCTCACAGGGGTAAAAGAAAAAATAACCGTATTACTAAAAATAACCATATTACTCAATCTTTTACCTTTTTATTGGTTTGGTGGGAGGTTTTTTCTATATCTTTCTTATGATACTGATTTCTGCTGTGATACGTGTGTGCCAAGATCAGGTAACTTGGTTATCAGCTCTGTAACAACAGCTTGATTCTTTTCACACACCATTTACACTAGTGCAACTCAAGATAGTTTGTTTCTCCTCCTGTTTTGTTGGGGAGATCACAATCATTTTGGTGTCATTTGCCCTCTCTCTGATTAGGTATATCCCAAGACTGATATGAAAATTATAATTTCCCTGTAATATTTTCCCTGTGAATGCTGCTTCTCCATTGTATTCGCTTTAAATCATATTCGGCATCTGGCAGCCTTATTTTGTATTCCAGCTCAGGCTGTAAATGTGGATAGAATTTATTTCATTAAAAATGAAGATAATGATAGACCACTAAATTCTGTCATATGTCCCTGAATGTTGAAATCATTTACTATTGCTAATGTAGACCGTAAACCCAAATTCCTCTACGGTCATCAATTCTGGCTAGAAATTTATTCAGGGTTTCATCTTCACCTCTTCAGTGCTTGAGTAATGTGCTCTAGTATGGTAGGTTTAAAGAATGTAGAATGGCTGAGTTGGTTGAGTCCTATGGGGTCTTTGCCTTTTCAATTTGTTCCACCTCTTTCAAATTCCAGAACATTCTTATATCACATGCCTTTTGCGTGTTCAGAACAAAACTTCTCCTGCACAATCACTCAGGAAAGGTCTAGTGCAGAGACTAAAACTCATAAAAGCCTCTGAGATTCTTGTTTGCCGAGCACAGGATAAAAACTCAAACCATTGGATGTTCACTCAAACCATTCAGTATTTCTTTCCTTCTGTTCTTCCCTCTTTACCATCCCATGCTCAGATCCCATTTTATTTATGAAGAAGAAATGTGTTTTAAAAGCAGGCTAGAGACTGATGTGCAAATAAACAGCATGAACATTTGCATGTTTCTTCCAAATCCTTTATGCTCTTCTGCTATTTAATAGAAATGAGCATGGTCTGAGTCTTGAGAAATGAAAAGGAAAGATTATGTGTGCCAGTGTGCAAAATGGATTATAATGACCTTTATCAACTGCAACAGAACAAAGAAAACTCTGAGAGGACAGAAAAAAAAAATCTACTTAACCAACCTTCTGCAAGTTGTGATCCTCCAAGCACGTTCATGCCTGTTCTCATCAGAGATTTTTTTCCAGTTGAAGGAAGTTTTAGTTCTCACTCTGCCCTCTTCTTTTTCTCTTTGTAAGAGCAAAGCTTTCCACAGTGGGCACTGTGGTAGATTATCTGGTGGGGTCTTTGCTACATTCACAGATCTTGAAAAGTGTGCAGGTATCTCTAGATTCACAGAAAATATATATTTATCTCACTAATGAGCTGTCAACGCTTTCTGTTCCTGTAATAAATATTCGGGTGCTCATCTTTGCAGCTTTTCCCAAGGTACAGCACAACCAGCAAATGTATTCTCAAGGTTCCACAGTGGATGTATTGCTCAATGTTTCATACAGGACTAGTAGCAGATCAATTAACAAGTGATTACCTGCTTTACATGGTTCTTTTTTGGGTCATTAACTTCTTGAGGAATGTTTAGAGAAAGTACTATCTCTTGCCTTTTAAACTGCTAAAAAAGCCTAGTCAATTACTATGTAAATCACTCGTTCTAAGCAACTTGTGTTACCTTACTGAGATTCTAATAGAGTTGCTAGTTACTGGTTTTGACTCTCAATAGTTGATCTATGCATAGAAATATATTTTGCTCTGTATGGCTTATTGTAAACAGTAAAAATTGCTGGAAAATTATTAATCCTGCAGTGAAATGCTGTGTTTTAAATTTAACTTTTTTTTTTTTTTTTTCATTGTCATTTTATATCCTTTATTTAGTAGATAAAGGAAAACATTGGGGATTTGGGTTAACAAGTGCAATCTCCATATGTATGGGTGAGTTTCAGTAAATATCTAGATTTAAGAATGTAAATGTGGTCACACTCTGGCTTTTGGTCTATTTCCTTGGGGTTTTTTAGTTATCTGATTTTATTTCCCTTATAAGGTCAAGATAGCAACAGGTGAATGTACGTGATTTCATTTTGGATAGGTGACCCAAATAATTGTGTAATTTTGATTATAATGGGCTATATGATCAACATGTGTTAGAAATCAGGGTATTTTTAAACACCTGAGTTTTGGCTACCCAAAAGTAGGCATTAATAGTAAAAATTTAGAATTAAGGGGATATTAAAGGATACTACTACCATTCATTAAAATATAACATACTTACTGCATACATATTGCTGCCCAACACTCTCTTAAAGCCTCAGATTAATTATCATTCTGATATCTTTGCCAAGAAATATATCTTTGATTGCAGTTAGACCGTTAATGCTAATATTTGATTTAAATCATATGGCAAATTAAACTGATTTTTCTTGCTCTACACGTGATAGAAATGGTGAACAGCACCTTGCTCCTCTCTGTGCATGTTTGTTTCCTTTTTTAAAACTAATTACTTTATCTTCTGTTTCAACCATAAATTCAGTTTGTTTAAGATTTCCTCATCGATTATGACCTCTAAAATTTCATCAGTCTTGGTGCTTTTCCTTGGATTCTCTTCAGGACATCTATTAGTTACTAGTTATCATAAATATATATATATGGATAGATATATGTAAAAGAAAATATTATCATAGTTTGGACTAGAATGAGCAGAAACTGCTCTGGAAGACACTCAGGAAAGTCAGGACCTCCTACTATCCATGGTGCTGAAAAAGGCTCATGTAACGGAATCATTTCTACAAAACCATCTACCACAGAACTGCAGTAAATTTTGGAATTCAGAGATAGTAGTAGCTCCTATAGATACTCTCAGTGTGATATATTGCAGTACAGGCATCTGGTTTGAAACAGTTATTGGTGGGCTACAAGCTAATTCTCTCTCAGACACTCACTGTTTTGTGCCGCTTTACCATAAATTGCTCATGACCCAATGGGACATTTTGTGCTTGTAGGTTTTGCAATGTCTCTTGTCTACTAAGCTAGAATTTCAATTAGTATGAGATGACAGCTACAGCAAGAAAAAACATCAAACACAATTTTTAAGTGCAATCTAAGAGTGATGGGTTTTATTAAAATAACTGCATCTGCTTCTTGTGACCCAAGAATATAACTAGATCAGGGAAGGGGGATGTTTTGTTTTACTGGGGATGTATTTGTTTGTGTATTTGTTTTATTTAAAAAAATACTTTGAATTAAAGGTTTGGTCCAGAATTCCAATGACCTGATTTTATTCCGTAGCAGATTCTTCTGTGAAACCTCGTCCATCAGTTTATTCTCATGTCTCCTATTTTGGATAAATGTATAAGTGGGTATTTGTTAACATACCAAATAAATTCAGACTTAAGCCTTGCCTTTAGAGGTAAAATCTAATTCAATGTATTTTTATAATTTGCTTTATGATTACCAGTATGGCAAATCAATCACTGTTTTTAGCATTTTTCTGTTCAAATCCATTGCAAATGAATTAAGTTTTGCATATTGCTTGCACTTTAAGAAATGATGCACTGTGATAAATTATTATGAGTGAAGAGCAGAAAATATAGCTGGCAAGTCCTTTTTAGAATTCTATCTTTAGATAATCACCTTTTATTAAAATGCCAATGAAAACATTTCACTGTAAAGTGAAAATTATTCTATAGTAAGTTGTAGCTGTAAAACACTGATGCAATCATTTGCATTTGCAGCACCATATCCTAAGTGATGAGTCTCTGATAAAAACATAACTTAAGCAAAGCCTCCAAAATACTTTGTCTTACCCTGTGGTATGGCACATATAATTAATAGCAATGACATTAGCAGGTGGAAAATCACCACTTTAAAATGCAAAATAACTCCAAACTATTGTGTAAGATAATGAAACTAGAACATTTAGGAATACAGCAATATGATGATGCTTTATAAATTTTCACAGTTAGACCTATTTTGCAAAGTATGAAGATTTCTGTCGATTTCTGTGGGACCAAAATTTAATTAAATTTGTCTTGAAAGAGGTGAGGTTAATCTGCTATGTGTACTCCCTTTGTAGATTTGCTGATTAAAGGCCCACATTGTTATAATGAGGGATAAGACTATATATGGTTGTAAACTGCAAATTAAGTATGTACCAAATTAGATAATGGTGTAACTGTATATTAGTTTGTCTTGAGGACACATGTTAAGAATTCCCCTTTGAAATGTTACCTACCTATATTGTTGAGGTTTGAAAATTACATATCTCTAGTTTCAGAGCAATGAGTTTCTATCAGTTTTCTTTTGATTACGCTACAGGTCACCTTGCATTCTTAACTTGTTATTTTGCATCTACAGAGAATAAAACATTTAAAATATCCTGAAGGCACTGGGGGAAAAAGAAAGCAACAGTAGTTTAAATAGGGGCTTGAAAGCACCTGGAGATGGAAAAAGAATGAATGAGTCAGGAAAGACAAAAAAAAAAAAAGAAAAGAAAAGAAAAGAAATGAGAGAATTACAATGGGGGAGCTTTCTGGTCTCTGACCATTGCAAATTTTCCTATGCACTCACATAAATCACGGAGAAAGGAAGAAAGAAATACTCAACCAAAGAAAAATCCCCATGATATCACATGCACATCTTTGCTCTTTTCCTTTTTCAAAGTAGGCTTAGAAAGAACAAAGGGCTTAGAACTGATAGTTCAATGATATTATGCCAGGGAAGTACTGTACTTGGGGTTCCATTTTTTCACCTCAAAGAGGATTTAATTCAGCTGTCAGAGAGGGCTTTTTAGTTTGTAGACAGAGTACGGACAGGGAGAATTCTGTTTGTTCTTTAAAAATAGTCCAAAACATTCCAGTCTTTGTGAAAAATTCTTGAAGCTTAAATAGGAAATAAATTCAAAGTCAAATTCCCTATTAAGTTAACCATGATGCTTGTTTCTTATTCCTCAGAGAACAGTATATCACTGTTCTACTGAGGCTAAAAATAAGTTTTATATAAAAATGAGTGCTCACTTTATCAAAGTTTTTTTGATTTTATCTGAAAGTCAAATAGGTCTTTAAAGTTATACAAGGTCAGTTATTATTCTAATTTAATTTTTTCACTGGTGCCTTTTTTATTGGGTTTTTTTTTTGTTTGGTTGGTTTTTTTTAATCTAGCTTGGGCTGAAGTTACCTAACTGGGCTGTGAAAGACAGGTACAGTATGAATTGAACTGACCCCGTAATGCTTCCTCCTTTTTTAAAGCAGTGAGGTAATTACTTAAAATAAAACTTAACAGAATATTTTTGCCTCTCTGTTAGTACAGGAGAATGAGATGCATTTGACACAAGAGGTGGGTGCATTGTTCTTATAAAAGGGTGATTTTTATGTTTTTAAATTTCATTACTTTTAACTTGTTCAGAGTTTCTCCAAGTTAAATATACTCCCCGGGAGAGAAATCGGGTGTGTGTTGGACATGGAGAGCTCTAAATGCTTTGGGACCAATCCCACTGAGAGCTGAGGAGTTCAGCTCACGTGCAGATGGCCAACTTCTGAAGAAAACACAGCTGCCAACACAAGCTCTCTGTGCCACCCTTACTTTGGGCACTGGGGGAGTGATCCCCTGCCGGTACAAAATCCGGAGCTGCTGAGCAAGTTATGAGTTAGCAGGCACTGGTTGGGGATCTCATCTTTCCATGTCTTTTCTGTCAGAAACGTCTGCTCTGGCAAGACTGGAATTTATAGATTTGAGATGTAAAAGTGTGTAGCTATTTAAGACAGATATGGCTTTTATTCCATTCCTTTCTTCTCTCCCACCCACTCCGGTTTTTTGGTTATGTGAAACTCTTAGTATTGCAATGTGATAACACAGACAAAGAGCACCAAGACAAATATCTTTCCATAAGTCCTTTTCTTTGATAATTTAGAGAAAGACAGTCTATCATAAGACTTTCTAAAATAATGTTATGGTGACCCCCAAGAACCCTTGCTTAATTTTCCCATCTTCACCTTGGATAGGATGAGGAAAGAAGAATATTTTGTATGATCCTGCTAGGAGTTGCTATCTCTAGTGTTATACAAACATTGTATTTTTGGTTTAGTAAAGAAAGGTTAGAGTTTAACCTTCTAACCTTCTTCCCTCTATTTGTGTTTCAAATATCATGAAAAAAATACATTTCAAGGACAACAAAAATATTTGAGGTGGATTTCATCATCTGGTTTATATAAGAAAGTATTTTGTTGTGTTACTTAGGAAAAATCATTAAAGACCATTAAAGGATCATCAGTTTGGTTTACAGTGGTTCACCATCGGTGATGACAAATTCATCTGAGTTCTCACTATGAAAACAGTTGTTAGGAAATATGATTTAACAGTAAACTTAAAAATGGTATCTGTGGGCTTGGAATTAGTGAAATACAAACAATTTCCTATATGTACTTTTCTATTTTTACTATGGTTGATGACACCATATCAGGGTAAGCTCACTTTAACGTCCCGCTTCCAGCTGAAATAAACACTGAGCAACTCTTTACACATTACCAAGAATGACTAATGTGCAAGGAAGAGTCACAGTAAGCTTTGCTGCACTGCATGTTTGACCTATTTTGGAGGGCATTAAATAGTTTCCTTATTTGTTCTGTCTCTCTGTATTTTTTTTAAAAAGAAAAATTGTCACATAAAAAATAGATTTTCTCTTTTCTATGTAGGAACTAGAAGCAGGCACCAAGGCCATCAGTGGTGACAAGGAAGATGCACCCAGCAGGGCATTTATAGCTTGGACTCAGTTGAATGAACGTGCTAAACTAGATCCTTCACTGGTGTAAATGGAATGCAGTTCCCACTGCTGCTGAAAGAATTCACACCGCCTGAGGACCCCCTGTCAGAATTATCTGAAATCTGTAGGGGAGAAAATTAGGATGTGATCCAACGCTTTCTTCATAATACAAGATCAACTTTAATTCCAGGAATTCTTGCTGTGCAATTTTGGACTTGGAAATATTAACATGCTTTCCAATGTGTTTATGTGCAGCTTAAAAAAAATTACAATTTATTCTTTTTATTAGGCGATACACACACACATATATATAACATATATGTACATATTATTACAAGTCCAACTCTAATCCTAGGCTTCCGATAATATTGGGGTAAGATTTTTCTGTAATTATATTCAAATTAATGCATTATTACATTAATTTTGCACTGTCTTAACTAAGTAATCTAGGCATCACTCTACTAATGTTGATGTAAAGCAGAATAACTCATCTGATTTATACCTAATAAGAGCCTGGTTCTGTACCTTATTGCTGAAATTGTTGAGGGGTTTTTTTCCCCTCCCAAAAGACAAAATTCTTGTTTGTTTGGAAGGGTTTTTTAACCTCTTGGCTGAGTGATACATTTCTGTTTATCAGCCACCTGCATCTCCTCAATGCATTCTGAGGCAAAAATCAAGGCATAAGAAAGTCCAATTTTAAATTCAATCAGTTCCCAAGTTGTCTGATGCAATGGTTTCCATTTCAGCAGCTGCCTCTGTCTACTTCGCCCACACGGAGGAACCAGCTTCCTCTGGAGATCTGAAAATGTACAGTTGGCAGCTAAAATTCAATTTAAGCTTGGCCAGGTACAATTTTATTGGCACTGGTCCCAGGTCTTGCAATTGACTTTTAACCCCCTCAGAGCTTTCCTTGTGTGCCTGATAGAGCTGTGTGCTGCGTGACAACTTCAGTGAAGTCCAACTGCTGCCTTTTGTTACTCTGTGCAGCAAAATATTCTGAGCTTATAAACTAGCAGCTCTGCATTTGAGTGACGTTTGGAAGAAGTCTTCTTGTTAATTATCCTCACAGAAAATAGCAAGTGATATATGCTGTTAGAAACAACTGCTTTCTAAAAGCTGCATTGGAGAATGCTGCTCACTTTCTTGTATCCCAATGTTTCACAGTCCCCAACGTTCAGCTTTTTTGACTTTGAAAATCGTTTTCTTACTTTATGAACAATTTGCTACACTTCCAGTCTCTCTGATAATTGCTGCCATAACTGAGCATTTGAAATGATTCAAAGGAATAACAGGTTAAAGAGTTTATCCTTTAGAAGAAGTAAAGAGTAAAGGGATTCTTGCTGTCCCTAGAGTTTGTTGTTTTAATAGGCAGCAAGTTCTGATACCTATGGACTAATGTGAAGTATTAAAAAAATTCTCTATCCCAAGGTCCTTCCTCATGTTAGGACTGAGCTTCACTTTTTTTTTTTTAGGCCATTCAGCAAAAGAAGCAGCGAATCAAATGAAACTGGGGACAAGACACTGACCTTCAAAAATTCAAGCTGGAAACATCAGAACAGAATTTGTATATCTTTATTCCCTGCTCTTTCTGTGCAGAAGAGTTCAAAATGACCATGGTATCGTAGTTCTGGGTACTAGAAAGCGCGAAATAATTAATTAGAGTCATATGCTAATTTGATTGGTAAACAAAGGAGTTGGTCTATGCATCATCTGTGGCAGTAACCTTCTAGATTAAAGGGAAAAAATTGACATATTAGAAGTCCTTCATGCCAACACATGGTGTTTAGTTTGTCCTTTCACAGCAGGCTGCCAGCTAGCCACAGGTAATGCAAGCAATTTAGGCCCACAAAGGTATTTAAGCTGCCCAAACCTATCTCTGCCTAGAGAGCTACTCCTCACATCAACCAGTATTCTGCAATGTAGAACAAAAAGGGAATAAAGCAACAGGAGAAAGTTACTAGCAGTAATTATTCATCAAAGCCCTTCCCCTTCTGTCATCCCTGACTTACAGATTGAGAACTGGAATTTTAAAGGTGGGAGAGAGGGGAAATCTGTTTTCTTACGTGATGTTCACAGGTCTTTGCCTCCTTACTTCTCACTGCATAGTACTATTACCCTGGTGGTCTGAGGTATTTCATCAGATGAAAGAAAAGAGAATTCCAGATCACTTGTTTTTCAAGAAACAGTGGGCACAAATGTATAAAATATGAGTATCTGGGAACAAGTGAAATGAAAGAAGTTTTTTCAGATTATTTTTCACTGTGAAACTGAGGTCAAAGATTGAGGTTTTGGTTTGAAGACCAAGCACGGATGAGTCAGTTTGGATAAAACACAAGCATTAGGAGTTTGCATTGTTTCTCACATTGCCCATGTTTTTGACTGAAATATCAATAGAATCTGATCTCATTTTTCTTTCTTAATGTTGCAGAATACTATATTTTCATAATCCTGTCTAGTACTGAAGAAGAAAGCAAAGAGCCTCTCTAGGGTGTGGGCTGGAGAAAATCAAATCTTAATCTTTGGCCACCTCTGACTCATTTCCAATGGAGTTGACAGAGTTCAGGTCACTGTTAGAAAGGATCAGAATTTATGGGCACTTGTTTTGCCCAAAGAGCCACGTTTTCTGAAAATTTAAAATCTTTCCTGACAAAAGCAAATGGGATCAGAAATAGTGGTTTGTTTATTTTTAAATGAGAGAGGGGAAAAGAAACAGAGACCGATTAGTTACACCAATAAGTTGTCGAGAACTGGGAAGTTACATTTCTGGTCAGAGGAACTGTGGTGTAGCTGAACCACAGCTCAGGGACCCAGCAGAACTGGTGCTAAGGAGCCACAAACGTTTGTTAAGGAGAAAGGGATAGGGAAATAGAGATGAGCTAAGTTAGCTTTAACTGTTTATACAAACAGCTGTCTTTAAGGTTAATTTCTCATTACTCATGATTCAGCAAACTCTTTGTGCAGTGCTTCACCAAAACATTTTCATTGAGACGTTCAGTGATAAAAACGAATTATATTTTCTAACATCAGGAATATTTTTCTATTGTCTTGGATTTTTCCATGCTGTAAGTATTTGCGAACAAACTTCACACGTAGAAAATGGCAATGGCCAGCCAAGGTCGTGACTGATAAAACCTAGGCTTAATGAAGTTCATTTGCTAAAATTGTCCTTCAAGGTAATTGAGATACAGCACCTTGAGCAGTGGGCCATACCTACCGCATCAATTTGGAAAGAGAATTCTGTTTGTATGGCAGTTGCTTCTAGATAATGTGTGCAATTGTCTATGAAGAGCAGTTAGATAATTCCTGTGAGTAACTGGTTATGTGGTTGCATTCAAATAAGTACTGTAATAAACCTTAAGCTTGTTTTCTTCAGCAATTCCTCAATAATTTACTGTATGCAAAAAAGTCAATGCTGGTCTAGAAATTTCTGCAGACAGTTTTCCCATCTAAAACTCTATCAACATAGTGCTGAAGAATATAGTTGAGTTAGCTGGAATTTATGCATGCAGATTCCATTTACAATAATGTAGATTGGGTAAATCATCATTGCTGAGTTGAGAAAGATATGGGTAAACAGGCTAGTGTGCATCTAGAACTTTAGGAGACTAACAAGAGAAAGGGGAAATTATTTAACCAAAAGAAGTATCACCTAAGTAGGAATGTAGAAAGACTAAAACCCTATGATCTTCTTCTATTGACAAAACAGGCTGTGAGATGTGATGTACTTACCAGTTTTAATAACATCTTGTCTTGCTGGGATATCAGTGTCAAGCTTTCAGTGATTGAGGAATGTTGTTGGGAGGTATAAAAGGAGATATTGCATGTTCCAGGTAGAAATGTCATTGAAGAAATGAGCATAAATGCTGTGTGTTTCATGGGTTGGCTGAAAGACAAGGAGGTGGTCTCACAGATTGGTACTTTTAACTGCCAGAACTGGTATCACCATAATTTCCAATGACCCAGGAGAAGACATATATGTGCAGGGAGAAAGAGGAGAAGAACAATTCCCCAGGCAGAATAGTACGGACAAGGAATAGGATTGACATTGCTGTTTTCAGTGACCTGTTTGCTGTATTTTGGTTCCATTTATTATAATCGTAAATTTCTGTGAAACTGTGTAGTTGTGCATAGAATGTGTATCTGTTTGTTTGCAAAAGAGAAACTGGGTATGTGCGGTGTGCCACATGCTATGCAGAGACTTCCTCTGGTAATTTTGTCCTCAGATAACAGGTACCAAATGCTTTAGTTACAACAATTTCTAATAATCTTTATAATTTCATTGTTCATAGGTTCTTAGCTATGGCACTGTACAGTACAGCCATAGTATTACTAGTGAATAAATAAAATTTATTCATAAAAGTAGCCCCAGTTTCCCTGTGATTATCATTGTCTTCAAAAGCAAAGACTTCAAATTGTTCTAAAACATCAGCAGTAAATATTGTACTATTGAACTCAACTCACTGTGATTAAAGAGATTAGTATCATTGAGTACAATAGTCATCTCTCTTAAAGTTTGAGTTTCACAAAAAATAATGAGAAACCCTTGATCTCTCTTGCCCAGTGATATAGCCTGTGGGAATAAACAGAGCTAACTTTGTATGTTGAAAATGGGGAATAAAGTGTGTTACTTCAGGCTGAAATGAATCTAGGGTTTGTGGTTGGATAGCTTTTTAAAATTTGGATATAGCTAATTGCAACACTGCCTGTAAACTCTATTAAAATCTTGTGGTCTCAACCTTACCTCCCGAGATGTTGTGTCTGGCAGTTTGCCTGGGTTGCCTACAGAGCGACAAAACAGAAATATTATGTGCAGGAAAATACAGAGGCTGTAACACAGGCTATCACAGGCAATGTCTTCCGTGTCACCCGACGGTTTTATTAATTGTGTAAAATGTTACCTGAAATGACATTTTTTGCTGCACTGACTTTCCTGAGAAGGTTCTTTTTTACTGAGACTAAACTTATTTTGCACTCTAGTGAAGTTTAATGGCTTGCAATTTCTTTTTGCTTGCCATGTCTACAGGGTATACTGCCTCAGTGAATCCTGTGGAAGTTTATCAACCAGTGTGTGCCCCTTCAGAAGATTACTTGCATGAATATTTAAGGAAGTTATTCTGTAGCGATCTATCACATTGTTGCTGTTTTAAATATTCCTTTGTAAATAAACTTATGGGCCCCAGAGGAAAAAAGCATGCTCAATTACCTTCTGGAGTGCATTTTTGCTAAATGCCAGGGTGAAGAAAATGATGGTCAAGAACAGACAAGACTTTTATTATAAACTGGTCTCAGCAGAATTTAATATGATCTTTAGCAGGTTAAGCAGTTATGCTTGCGTTCTGGCACTTGAACACTTACATTTCTGTGCAGTTCATATTCTTTACATAAATTGCCTTCCTTTCCTAATGGTGATACAAACTGCAGTTTTGGGTTTGGGGCTTTCGTGTATTTTTCATTTTTCTCCTAAAATGGTCCATTCTAACAGTTCTGGTGCACGGTGATTCACGAAGTTTTCTTATCCAATTCTCAGCTATCCGTAGATATAACACATTTAGTCTTCTCCATCATTCTTTGCTCAGTCCCATTGAAGCTGCTGTCACTGCAACATTTTACTTTCTTCTATCAAGGCAGGCATGAAATTTCCAGTGGAGCGAATGCGAGTGCTACGGCAGCTGCATGGGTCAGTAGGCAGATGGAAGGGGGGAGGGTTTGGGAAAGCTAAACAGTTTGCATCCTTCTCTAAAAGACAGCAAACCACAGGGCAGGGATCTGCAATCTGATGATTTGACAGTGCAATGCCCTTTAGTTGTTTGACTGGATTTACAAGTTCTGTTTAGCTGACAGATATTTTGGCTAATACCCTTCCCTAGTTGTTTTCCTTTTGACTATCAGAAATTCTGTTAAAAATTTAAGCAAGCTCTTGTTGTACAGCAAAATAAGCAGGTTTCTCTTACAGATAGGAGACACTCTCTAAGATTTTTTTTTTCTATGAATACCCCAATGAATACAAAATATTGACCTAAACAAATACAGTTTACCGAGAGTGCTAGTAAACAATCTGAAAAATAATTTAGAGGATGTAGCTTTATTTTGCTTGGAAACTCTTCCAAGCTTACAGCACACAGTCCAATATATTTTTCTCCTCTGCGTATTTTTGTAATTAGTCACTCTCCTGACTGAAAATCAAATAATTAACTTTTAAAGACACCAAATTAAATAAAACCATAGCTAAGTAAGAAAAGTGTGGAAATACAAAGGAATTTGCAGTAAGTGGAATTTTTCTGATTAAATATTTTTGAGTTTCTCAGGCAATTGTTAGTAAATATTTTGAGTTTCTGAGGTAACATGGTTTTTAAATATACTGTGTCTAAAGCCCATGTGAGAATCAACAGGTAACCCTTTTAAAACAATAGAATCAATGGTCCTGGAATAAAGATGGGCAGAGATATTTGTAGTGCTAATTACTATAATCAAGGGAAAGAAAAAAACTTTTGCTAGGGTCATGTGTTGACTGAATTGTGCCTTGAAATCATGTGTGAGAATAATTCTGTTTCTCTGGCCTGAAGTCTCCACTTGAAGCTTCTGAGAATGGACCAACAGCAATGTATGTATCACCAGAAGTGGCTAAGGAGGAAGCACTGAAAACACAGACTGCCCATCCCCTGCCCCCCGGTGTAAATTTCCAGTGTAAATCTCAGGTATCTGATGCTGTCTGTGGGAATATGACTATGAATATCTCAAACTCCAAAACACTGAACAGCAGGAAGTGTGTGGGATGAACCACAGATGGAGAGGATGAAACCAAGCACACTGACTGTCAAGAGGAAAGCAAACAGCAAATTTATTACATTTTGGGTGTCCTACATTCTGACTCAGCCATCTAAATATTTCACCAGGTATGCCTGCATTAGCATGAGAGTGAGGTTTTGAAGTTCATCTCCTTGCTGTCTTTCCTTCTGTGCACTGCTTTTCATCACAGAGCAGCCTGGTGGCATGCAAATGAGATTCCTTTTGGGTTAAAGTGAGCCAGAAACCACGCTCCAGGAATGTGCCTATTTGCTCCAAGCATTAATGTGCATGAGCCTTCAAACTACTGTTATTCTGAACTAAAACTCCCCTATGCATGTCATGAATGTATTTCAGGTCCTTAAACTGCAACTTTTTTTCTCGACGGATCCATTCCTATTTGGTCAGACATTGGCATTGAACCTTGGACTGTATTTCAGTGGCAGAGGAAGGACAAGTTGACTTAGTCATTCTCACATCTAATTTCTCTGAATAGATGAAGCATTCTCTGAATTCACATAAAGCTTAGTCCAATAGAGAGGGTTCAAGGATTTAGTTTTAGACAGGAGTTACTGAGGTTAAAGATGAGAGAGAGTGAGAGGGCTTGCTTCCCAAAACCTTCTAGGTATCCTGGTTTTTTTCTCTACTGCTGAATTTGAATAGTCCTTAAGATGATGTTAACTGAAACACTGATGAAATGTGCTAAATATGCACAGTGTAAAACACTGCTTTGGCTAGACCTGTCTGGCTTGTATAATCCCAAATTCTCAGCACTGCAACTGTCAACAACAGAAGCTTTTCATAATTAATGCCTGAAATCCTCCCTAACCACGCTGCTGCCCTGGGAGCTCCAAACCAACTGCACGAGCAATTTCAGAAGCCGAGTCCGGTGTGCACAGAAGCAATGGCACGAGGAGCTGCTGGAATTGCTCTGCTTCCAGACCTCCTGCAATGGCATTTGAACTGCAGCCACTGATCACTTCTCAGAGCAGCAGCTGTAGATGCTGCAGTTTTCTAAAGACATTTCAGGGTTTCCTCTATGGGTGTAGGGTGTGTGTGAACACTGCTGCACTGGAAGGATATTTCAGTGATTAATAAATGAACTGATAAGGCAAGGTCAATCCGTAGAGGAAAACAATTATTTTTATGTGTTACTACTCATAGGAAACCACAGACAGCAGTGTGAGTGAGCAAGACTACTACAGCTGTAAAAAACAAAAATGTGGGTATGTCTAGATTTCTGTCACAGGAGAATACTGCTGTCATGGTATAGTCATTTGGGCCCTTGGACCAGCAGATTTATCAGACTTAAGAAGTCTGATTAATGAAACATGGTACACATGCTGATTCCCCTAATTAAAACCAACTTTAACCCTTTGCATTTTTATAATGTGTTGTTTACCGGTCATTAAAGAGCTCAAACAATGTCTCAGCAGCTGCCACTCTGCAGAACAGGCACACAATAACTAACAAAATTTTGGTATTGGCAAAATGACTTAGTGATAACAATATTTGTTACCTCTGTCCAAAAATATTCCTTATCTATGTCTGTAATCCCTGCCCATACATATTTATCTGTAATCCATTCATACATTCTTTTTTATGATAGCATACTGAACAAAGTTCCTTTTCAGCTGTGAATGTAAGATAAAATTGATGTAAAGCTTCAAAATTCACTGTGCAATTTAGATGAGCTGTCTGATCAAATGATAGGTTAAAACTGAAATCAACACCTAATTACTAGGCCTTCATTTTCCATTAAATATATACTGTTGGTGTCAGATATCCTATTTAGAAAATAAGTCAAGGACACCAGCTGATTTTTTCTCTGTATAATTACTGTTCTGATATCAGTTCTAAAACACATTTGGTCGCAAGAAAAAAAGTAATGAAACTTTTCCTCCTTTGTACAGCAGCTCTGAGCACAATGGATTCTAAGTACACATATTCTGAACTTCTTTGGGCAATGGTATTGCTAAGGGTGTAGGAATTTAGTGCCCTAACCTGTCATCTTCCTCTATTGCATGCAGCAGCATACAGAAGAAATAAAGAAGAATTAAGGTGTAGTAGATCTTGAGAAGAAATCTCTGCGATATGTGTCTGTTAAAAACTTATTCTGTTATTTAGTATCAGAGTGTAAGGGCTCATCATCTCCGTTAAAATGAAAAGTAAATTAAGGCATAAAAAAATAGGATAGTTTGGTCATGATTATAAAATGCTGCTTGTTTAGATAAGAAAATAATAAGGATTATTATCATGCACTATTACACACAAAAAAGCAGCACACCAGAGCTACAATTCTATTAATAAATTAAAACTATGGCTAAATTACCCTAGCTATGGTATTTTAAAGAATGCAACGCTATTTAACCACACACGTTTGATATTTTGTAGTTGGTATCATTAATTACAAGTCAGCTGTTCAATTTTTCATCAGAAAAACTAGGGGTGGAAAATGCTGACAATTCACTGAAGTACTTAATAATTCATATGCTGTTAATTACTTTGACTCATATTGCTGCATAACAACACATAAGTAAACCATCTGCTGATCACACAAAGAAAGAAAGAACTTGAAACTGTATTAATGAAAAGGTTTCTGGTTATACAAGCTCAGAGTCTTTATCTGCAAGTTTCAACAAGGACTAGTCTTTGGATGTGTTTTTGCTCAGGACTTCTTGGCATTAAACCCTTCTAAGGGGAAGGAAGGGGACTGGAAGAAGATATTGCATGCACACACAGAAATGCTAAAGAGACAGAGAAGCAGAAAACTTTTTATATGATTCTGGATTGAATCCTGTGCATTGTTCTAACATGTTAGAGGAGTGGCTTTGCTGTTAAGATAACTCATGCACTAAGCTTTACATTAACCACTAGTGGTGACAAGCTCAGATGTTCTGAGTTTGTAAGGGTCAAAGAGCATTTATATACTCTGAAAATTATATTTTCTGGTTGCTAATTGTGGAATTCTTTGTAATACCACGGTTTGTGTTTAAGTGGTGGGCTTGAATAGTTTAAGTGATTGATGTCATCAGATTTATGATGGGGAACAGAAAGATTCTCCTTTTCACTGGAACTTTTCCTTAGTGATTTTAACAGAGTTGGCAAATGAGGATTGGTGAAAATGCCAAAGTGTACTTGAATAAATCTGAACGGGCGTGTAAATCCTTCCCCAGAAAGTTTCTAACTTACATAAATCTAAAAGAATGATGTGGTGATCAAGGGGCATTTTTGAGTAGGGGTGCACGTGTTGATGTGGCCACAGGGTCTGAAAGGAAATTTCTAGGTTTTACATCCTTCTTCATGACATCAGAAATGCACCTGTTATTCAGCTCCAGTTAAAGCTGACAATAATATTTGCATTCAATAGAGAGGTCAGAGAAGTCATTAATCTCCTGTTCCATGGAGAAGATCTGTTTAGTGAGACAGGCAGGTGTTCTTGCTGCCAAGCAGAAGCAGCATTTTAGTACCAAAAGTACAAGCCAAAGAAGTCAACCCCAAGCTGCAGCTGCAAGAGCAAAAAACCATTTTCTTTCATGTCTCAGGCTGTAGAACATAAGCCTCCCAAACCAGTATCCAGAGGTCACTGGGAGGCCCAAATATTTCAACTTTCCTGTCATTTACTTAATCTTTTAATTTTCTGGCTACATTGTTGTTAATAGAAAAAAAAAATATATTCTTGGTATAATTGTTTCTTTATGAATTAAGCAACTAAACCTAAGAATTCAGAAATCTCATACCTTTATATCTTCCATGACAAATTTTAAATGAACAGAAATACAGTTTCAAATAAGATTTATTGACTGCCCTCTATAAATAATATTAGAATTTTGCAAGCTATTCTATTGATTTATTTGTAAATATGTAGTTTTATCTGCTCTATGAATGGTTATCCCCGTTTAGGCTCTGCAGGGAGTAGGGCAGGAGGGAAGAAAACTATCTTATGGAATTTAAGTGTGCTGCCCAATGTCTAAATGGTAAAGAAAGTTTTGATAACCTGGATTGCCAAATCACTCACTAGGAGTCAGGTACTTCAATGACACAATCTGCAAATAAATAAATCATGCTAAAACTTTTTTTTTTTTTTCTTTAGGAAGAGCTTACAGGAAACACACCCACTTAAATATTCAGGTTGCCATATGTCTGCTTATGGGAGGTAGGCAAAATTTAGAGGCTTCAAACCGTTCATCCTGGAAGCAGATCAACACTCTGCTCTCCTTTGTTATCACCGAGGTGGTTTTGAAGCAGGCTGACAGTTTTGTGCTTGAGAGGCACCTTTGGCTACACACACAAACCAGAGCTTTGCTGGAGGAATTTAGGGGCAGCTTGAATGTCAGTGGTGGGATCACCACTTCCCTGCGGCCCATGCAATGTGTGTGAACGCTGCTCACGACTTGAATGCGCTCAGCTTGGCTTTGCTTTGAAAGTGGGAAGAACAAATTACACACCAGCAGCTCTTTTCCTGACAGTTCTTCAGCACTGATGTCTTCTTTTTCCTACACACAGGCAGGAAGCCCCTCTTTCTCTTTGGTGCTAGCGCTTATCAGTGTAAACACTCTCCTGATAAGTGCTGACATATAAACCTGTGTTAATGATGTTGCCCCGTGCTGCCCATCCTCAAGCCTCAAATAAAGTGTATCCTTTCTCCCTCCTCCATCACGGTTTTTGGAGGTTTATTTATTGGACAATGAGCTAAAATTAAGCACATTAAGGAGACTGGCCACTTGGTCAAATTGTGTTTTATTCCCATAAAAATGCATATCTCGTTCATGTCAAAATGCTGGTTAAGATAAATTCTTTGTAGTTGTGTATGAAATGATTAGAGTAAAACTAGATTGCCTGTAATCCTCAAATTAAAGTAAAACTGCCTTACTTTCACTAGGTTTCTACCACTGAATTATTTAATGTAATATTTTTTCCGAATTTAACAGTGCAAGCATTTGTAAGGTGATGATAAGTATGTGGCCTCGCATTTCTCTAGTCTGAAGAAACCAGTTCAGTTGAAAATATGCACTGTTTTCCACATATTCTCAAGGTAAAACAGAAGGGATTTGCCCAGGACCAACCAGTTGCTAGGTGGAACTGAACTGGAGCTTGCAGTCAGAAGAAATTCCCTGGGTGGGTTTGCTGTATTTTTCACCATGATAGTAAGTATCTTAATTTAATTGGAAAGCATTAAAAAATTGAGTTGTATTTTGCAGTACAGAGTTTGTCGGCACAGTTGCAGATTATAACAGCCTCACTGTGTTGCTTGATAAATCGTTGTCTGCTAAGATTCAGAATAAAGTGATTTAAAACCTGCCTCAGTCACAAAGCATAACAACTTTGTGTCTGTAGATTTCAGTGCAGATGAAAGACTTATAAATATAAATCGGGTTTTTTTCTGCTCTTCCAAGAAGTAATATTTTCGAAAAATGCACAAAAATTGCATCCTATAATAAAAGCAAACTGATCTTTAAAAAAAATTTAAACACCTACTCAGAACAGAAATATTTCTCTCCAGATTAGATGGTGTTATTTGCTATTCTTGTTTGAGCTAGTTGCAAGAACACTGTCCCTCATAGCAGTCCTTTATTATTTATACAAAATCAGGAAGGAAATCATCATACTCAGTATCCTTGCAATAGGAATTTATATTACCTAGTTATAGATAGACTTTTTTCAGTACATTAGAAAAGAGAAACACCTTCCCATGTGTTTGAATGATTATTTAAAGTGCTGTATAACTCCAAGGTTTGGAAGAGAATGCATATAGGTTTTTCTTTTCCATTTTCTCAGTCTCATTTTCTCCCCATGCTTTCATTTTAAAAATCAGTTTATTCATACAAGTTGCCAAAAGAATTTAAGGAAAGTTTGGCTAAATTGTGCAGAGTTAGTAGAATTGTGAGTGTTTGTGTTTGTGTGCAGATTTCATGCTCCTTAAAGGATTTATTGAAAAATTCAGAGCTGTTAATTCCCATGGAAGTTTCAGACAATAAGCACTTGACATTTTAGTTGTTTTCTTAATTCATTCTGGTCATGGGACCAGAGTCTTTATAAAATATGATAGCATCAATATGTTGTTTTGTTCAAGTAGCTCCATTTTAGAATACATACAAAAATATCTGTGTACGTCAGCTAAAGCTGAACAAGCTATATAAGAAAATTCTGTTCACTGAATTCTCAACAAAAGCTGAAATTAATAAAAGTATCCCCAGGGAAATAGTTTTTCGTGCAATTTCTTGTCTCTGGGTGTTTCAACTTATTAAAAGTAATTATTTCAGATTTTCCTTCCTTTTGTAGGTTTGTGCTCTAAAATACACACCGATACAGTATTTTCTGTTTTAAAGGATATTTATTTTCAGTGGGTGAAAGAAAAAAATCTGACTTTTTCATACTGAGTATTACCACTTTTTCTCATCCTTTATTGAGTGTTCCTTTTTTTTTTTTATTCCAAAGATCAGCAGAGAATTTTCTTTTTACATTTCTAGATGTTTTAAAAGTCAGCCAATCTGTTATCTCCAGTTGACCAATCCAGACATTTTTCAATAGGAAATTAGAAAAAAAAAGTCAAAAAGCTATTTAAAATGCATGTATAAGAATTTTCTTTAAGCAAAGTAATCAAAGGAGGGTCTGTAATATTGGTGTTGTTGCAACAAATGCAACGGACACAATTCTTTCCGTTGGACACTAAAATTGCTAAAAGTCAATGAAGACATAAGAAAATAATTAAGCATTAATTACATTTTCCCTTCTAATTTAAAAATAATGTAAACTACATCACTGTTTCATTTTCAATATGGTGGATCTTTGAGCAATCAAACCAAATTTTGTTATTTACAGAACTGTCCAAGGTTGTTGAAGATGCGATTTTCCCCGCTGGTTCTGATCCATTGTAAAAGGCAAGATTTGAGAGATTCTTTGAGGTTTCCCCTGCTCCATCCCACCTGTATAAACTAAAGAAGGATTGACTAGAATTGCTGCCAAGGATGTGTGGAATAATCAGCATTCATCCCACCTGGGAGATGCCTAGGGGGTCACACCCACCCAGGCAAGGCAGCAGAATCACACAGGGATTTACACTATTGTGATGTCACTGCTGCAATGCTCTCACCAGCAGAAACATGGAAATCAAGGTAACTGTCTTTTGAATAGGATAAAATTCTGCAGATTTGCACAAAAATTCCTCTGCTCTGACCTCATCTATTGTTTTTCTTCGTTAGTTGTAACCACTGCAAGTCTGTGTTAACTACAGAAATCATGTTCTGAAGAAGGACATAAAATAGTGTAGGCACTCTGATAGCCCTGAGCCAGACTGAACAGATTTAACCACCACTGAATTAGTATCCTGAAAAAAGCAGTTCTAATTCCCACAATGGCAGGATATCTCTATAACATTGGTGTCTGATGTGACTGTGGCCTTGTAATGATGTGCATTGCATTTGTGATTGCCAATCTGTGGCAACACAGAAACTGCTAATTGCATCCAGGTAGGGCAAGGTTGTTTAAATCCCCATTTCTCAGCCTCAAAGTCAACTTTAAACTGTGTGCTGTTTGCTTTTGTTTTGTTTTCTCTTCAAACTGTTAGAAACTATATGAGGGCTGTGCTGCAGCTCAGCAGAGTGCTGGTTTATGGCACAAAGCTCAGCATGTGTCGTAGGTGCTCAAGGTTGGTATGACGGCATATGGAAGCACCTGAAACTGTAGAACTTGATCAGACAGAGTCTGGGGGTTATGTGTTGTGGAAATCTGAAACAGCTGCATTGCATTGTCCATTTAGCAGGTTTGGATTTTGTTGACAAGTAGACAAAATGGCAAAACAAAGGGTATAAAATTCATATACATGTCCAACTAACATGTGGTGTTGGTGATGACACATTGAGACCTGGGAGTAACTAGACATCAACTTCAGAACAGCTGTGGGTCAGCTTGTCCCTCTCAGTGTTCCTGCACCCTTTATTTCAGATGATTTTCAGTTGTCACCTATTCTCTCATGCTTCCTGCACCAACCTCTTAAGCAACACAAATTTCCAAAGCCCACTGGCCATGTGGAAGTGTAAAACTGCATAAATCTCATTAGTGTTCTTGAAAAACTTGGCTGTTTTAGTCAGCCTTTCTCTCCTCCTCACAATATGGTAAGGAATTAAGAATCATCTCTTCCTTTTTCACTTGAATAGTTTGTGGCAGGGCCTTGTCTGAGAGGTGCAGTTTGGCAGTTTTACTTTTTCTGTTGTGATGCAAGGAAATTTGACTTAAAACTGTTCAGCAGCCTATTCTTCCCAAACTCCAGTGAGCTGGACATTGAGGAGCTTGTCATCTGCTCTTCTTCAGTCTAGCTAGATGTGAGACTTCATGTGGAAGTTTGCAATGTTGCAGAAAAATCTATCAGGACTAGGGCAGGCAGTTTCAGAGTTTGTCTTTTAGTTAATTTGCTTTGTATTATTGAAACATTCAATCACAGAATAAAACAAACTCTGCCTGTCTGATTGAGATTTGAATACACCACACTTGTTTCTCTATCTTCCCTCTCTAAGTATGATATAAAGATAAATATTTAAGGAGATGCATTATCTTTTGCAAGGGAATGGTCCTTACTTTTCATCAGGATACACACCATACAATCTGACTTCCTAATTACAGCAGTAGTGCCTGTTTCTGGAGTGTAATAACACTGCATTCCATCTTACAGAACAGTCTAGGAGTCTTGATCTAGGGAATTCTAGTAATATTATTGAAGTAAAAGCCCTATGGCAGGGAGAAATTTTATCGTGCTTTTAAGGATTTTTTTTTTTTTTTTTTCCAAAAACATGGTCTCTTGAGAAAGCATCAGAGATTTTAGGCTGCCCTAGCAGTAAACTTTCCATTAAATTCAGCCTGATCACAAGCAATGATTTTTATGGCGGCATTTCATACTGTAATTGGTTGTAAAAGATCATTGGAAGTTTCTATTAAATTTGTTATGCTTTAAAAATAATAATTTGTATGCCAGTGTTTTGAACATGTTTGGATTTTGAAGCTTTTTTCCATTTTTCAAGATTTCACTGGTACCAACCCTGTTACCAGAATTTCTGCTGAGAGACCTTGACAAAAGGAAGATTTCAAGAGAAAAGATATGGAACAGATAAGAGTCCTTGAGATTTACAACCCAGCCATTGGAAAGGCTTTTCTTAGTCATGCTATTTTTCAGACTTTTAAAGAGGTTTAGCCCATAATTATGAATGAGGTTCAGTAGGTGGAAATAGGAGCAGAAACTTTGTGTTGTAACATCTAAGAATGAATCTTTGTCATTTACCGAACTCAGGTACTGACAAGGGATTTTTCTCTCTACTCCTTGCAGAGGAAAGATGGTTCCATGGGTCCTTTTCCCATCCTGATTTCAGTCTTCAATTTCAATAGATTGTAGTCCTCTACGGGGGAAAAATACAGATAAATTAGTATTTCTATCATAAGTATATCTTACGCATATATGTATACACGTCATTGCTAAGTTTAATTGAAAAATTAAGGTAGCCATTATCTCTTGTTCCTATGACTCTTCTAAGTACAATGGAAAACTCCTGATTGTAATTAAAACTTTGAAATATATCTTAAACTTTTCTTTTAAATGAAAGTCAGTCTGTAGGCAGAGCAAAGCTAAAAGGTTTCCCAGATATTTTCTGCCATAAAACAAACAAAAAACCAACAGCATAAGTACTTTAACGCAGTTTTTACAGAACTTGGAAAGGCTAAAAATATGATAACAGGGTATTATTATGGATGCTAATAGAATCAGGGATCTAAAGAGAAAAGAGATAACCAAGAGAACTCATAAACATCAAAAATGCATATCAGACCTCTTTAGAACTCTTAGCAGAAATCAATAATGTTAAAAAAATATAAGTCACTTTACTGTTTTCTTGTGAAGTATTGACCCATACAAACTCAATTTTCTTTAAGTGAAATTTGGAGAGACTGTAGAACATTATTTGAAGGAAATCATTGGTGAGACAGTATGATGGTACACCGGAAGTATCTAGGTAGGAGCATTTTAGCCTTTGAATATGTAAAGGGGGCCTACAAGAAAGACAAAGAGCGGCTTTTTACCAAGGTCTGTGATGACAAAGAGCAATGTTTTAAGCTGAAAGAGAGGAGGCATAAATGGGACTTGAGGAAAACATTCTTTAGCATCAGGATGATGAGACATTGGCCCAGGTGTTCAGAGAAGTTGTGGATGTCCCATCATTCTAGATGTTCAAGGCCAGGTTGGATGGGGCTCTGGGTAACCTGGTCTAATGGAAGCTGTCCCTGCCCCCGACAAGGAGTTGGACTAGGTGATCTCAGAAGGTACCTTCCAACCCAAACCATTTTATGATTTTAATTCACTCTGCACAATTACTTATGTCTAAGATGCATGGTTAAATCAACACGATTTCAAATCAGCACAGCTGTTCATAGACCATGAGGAAAGATAACTGGACTTGTCAGTGAACATAATTTCCTACTACTGCTGTTCTTCCTCCTACTGTCTTGTTAAGAGCATCTGTACTTTTTCTCAATTGCTTAACAGATCCTGTCTGTTCTGCAGCTCAGCTCTGAATCTACTCCCAGCATCCCATCTAGGCCAGCATTCCTGGATGTCTCTCTTCGCTCCAGCTTTCTACCAGGGAAAATACCACATGGCTGAGTCTGAAGTTGGTACACATTTGTACTTGATTAGTTCTTATGCCTGACATTATATGGACCTCAGCACTGCTAAGGATTTTATTCAGTGTATGTGCCAGTTTTTAATCAGGTTTACTCAAGTCAGACACCTGAAGGGACTATTACACTGCTGTTTTAGTAAACATTTTCAGTGCGTTATAAGCTGGGTGAGCACATCAGCCATTACTGTTGCTCAGACTCCCCATTATAGTTAGCAAATAACCTCAACAGAGGGCTGACAAAAACAGAGTATGAGAATTCTAAAAGTGGAAGAAGAAAGTGAAGATGGAAGCTACTTTTAGTGACATTTCTACTTTCCTTCAGTTTTGCAATGAGTTTGGACGGTAACAGATTGTCATTCCCTTTACTTCTGCGTTAGGAGTCAGAGAGAGGCTTTTGTCTCCCTAGAATGCAATTCCTCCTTGGCCTTATATGGTTGTGCTTGACTGCCAGATTGACTGAATATTATATTTTCTCCTGAGTTTTCAGTGATGACCGTAACCAGTTCCTGCTCTTCTGCCTAGAATTTGCCCCACAACAATTTCCTCTTTCAACATTCCCACACAAGTGGTTTTTGGTACACACAGAAGGTCATGCTACTCTCAGGGGTGCAAAACACAAACCAGCCAACAAATTGTTCCTTCTTTATCCCAGGCTCTACACTCCATTTATTCACTGTATTTGTCTTACTTTAAAGTGAGCACAATACTTTCTTGCCAGACTCAAAAGCAACAAAACCATGATCTGAATTATTGCACCTAATACAAACAAATATGAGTTATTTTTGTTCCCAGTCTCTTTCTGCTTTTATCTCACCTCTCTATTTACTAATTTATCTATTTCTGTCTTCAATTCACCTTTTTAAATCATTTTCTTGATGTACTTGGTGCCCTTTGGGAGACAAATTCTTGCTACCATCAGTTCTTAATTTTGTAGATTATGTTTGCCTTAATTTTTGTTTCTGCTTTTTAATTGTTTTCAGTTAAGAAAAATGTGGATTAAATCTGTTTATTTAATCTTTTTCAAAACTCAAAACCTTTAATTGCAATATTAATTCCCACTTGTGTCATGTAATTTCTCACAGTCTGCCACAGCAGTGCTTGGATAGGAACAAATGTTGCTATTAGGAAGCAGCAACTTGCATGTTTTCCGTGGGGCTTAGTAAAAACATTTCACATCTGGGAATGAACCTTTGACTTAAGACTTAAAACTTAAATTAACCTAATTAAACCACTGAAGTTTAGACAAAGTATCTTGCTCTTTGGAGATGTCTCATGAGAATGGATTTTTCCCAGGAGATTCCCAGTACTTTCACAAGTGTAACATACACATTCCTCATCTCTCAACTTGCTGCTGCACAAAGGGCACATCTGAAAGATAAGGAGGGGGAAAATGAAGTGCAAAGTGTCTTGAGACCAAGCTGGCCTGAATTTTGCCTGAAAATATATGCTGATTTTCATATAATCATCATTGTTGTCTGGCAATTATCCATGACGATAACGCTATCATTTAAATGTTCATTATTATGTTCAGTGGTTTTCTGTAGAGATTGATAGTTATTCTTCTTGGAAGAGCAGGCTTGCCTCATTCTTCCTCAAACCCACAGGACTTGTTTTTCTCAGAGCAAAATTCAAGCAAACATTGGTTAAATTTTTTAAGTTCCTACTGCATTGCTCTTTTGGTAGTCATGATTACCACTATGTTGTATTATGCTGATATATAACATGAACTATATTTTTTATTATAATTTGTAGTTCTCTTATAATAAAGGCACCTAAAGTTTTTTCCTAGAGTTACCTTGGGTTTGATATTTTTTTCTTCTGAGCAAAAGGCAAAATTTTTAAATGTTATTCATGTTTTTATGAAAGGCTATATTCTGCAGTGTATAACTTACTTTACAAATAATTCCATTGACATCAGTTGAAATTTTCATAAAAGTTATCATCTTACACAACACGAGTTTTTCTTCAACTGATTTCATAGGTAATCCTACTGCTGCCATTCATGGTCATGACTTAAAAGCTATTCAAAATAAATTGCTTTTTTAATGTTTAGTATTATGCTAATGGTGGTTATCAGGGTGTGAAGAAACAATTGACCATTAAATTATTTCTTAATGTGTGCTCAGGTTGTTTCAGGAATAGGACAACTGTGGCTACATTTCAGTCATTCTCTTGCCCAGCTCCTCGGAAAAAATGAATTGTCAGTTCTGACTGGCAAACTGATGAACTAAACTGGTAAACTAGTGCAGTTCTCCTAGAAGAAGAAATATCTTGAATTTGTACCTTTCGTTTAAAGTAACATTTTTTGTTTGATATTGCCTTTTCGATCTGTGATCTCTAACTGATATTTTATATGTTTTAAATAATTGTCTAGGCCTTACGTTCAATAGCTAAAGCAGTACTTCCTTTTGCTTTCCTATTGTTGAATTAGGTTTACCAAATTTATATTCCAGCTTGAAGAGAAAATATATGAATATGCTTTCAAATAACAGTATAAAAAAATCCTCTCAGGCATTAGTTAATTCTGTCTCTGGTCTCTTCTTCTGTTGCAAATTCATGCTTCATTTTTTTTAGTCATAAACTTTAAACTAGTCTTGTTACGCAATGCTTTGTCTACCATGAGCTTGCAAGCTGTCTCTGACACTGACTGCATTACTCACAATTGCCATTTCTTTCCATTTCCAAAGTCCTTCTTCTGTTAAATGAACAATAAAAGCTAATGCCTGACACTTACCTTTTACCCCTGTGTATGTAAATGGAATCACCACCTTCAATTTCTACTTTCTTCCCTTTTCTTCCTTTTGGTCAGCTTTCAATCTCTGCACAAAACCTTCCTGTTTTTCAAGTTCAGTTCTGTAGATATGGAACACTAATGCATAACATTACGAACTATACTTAAGGATGGTATAAGTAACAATCATGTCCATGTATTTCTTCTTCTCAGCTATAGCTGCAATATCATTAGCAATTTCTAGTAATTGAGGGGTGAGGAATGGGAGTGGGATGTGGATGGGCATGACTGTCATTTCTTGGAATTGTGTTACATATTTATGTCCTAATACAATATTCAATTATCCTGCCCCTGATGTCCAGCACAACTTAGGCCGTTACACAAGTATTTTCTGGTAATACACTCAGGAGAGATCCCATTAAAAATGCCATTTACTCCATTAAGGGACTCGTGTTCCTAATGGCTCGATGAATCAATACTACTTGGGGCATTTGGGTCACAGAATCTAGAACTATGAGCTTCATTGTTTTGAAGATAAAGGATGAGATCCGAGTTCATTAAAAACAGCTGCTTCTAATGAAGGAGTGGCTATAGAAACAAACGTTTGTTTCTCTCCGCCCTCCCTCCCCACAACCTTATGTTGTTTGACTTTGTTTATCCAAAGTAAAAGATTCCATTAGAAGTGTTACTTTAGTTCCTCCAATTACTTGAAATGTAATTAGAGGCCTTCCTTTAGCAAATGGAAACATGACTGTGTTTCCTGGAACAGGTAGTCTGAGCGGAGAGAGAACAGAAAGACGAAGCAACTGAACCACGTCTCCTGGCAAGTACATCTTGCAAAATATTGTTAATTGTTACATGAAATATTTTTTTATTATTATTTTCAAGAGGAAAACATTCTTAGCAAGCTTTGAACAACACTCTCGGGCACATGGTGTGATTCTTGGGGCTGTCCTGTGCAGGGCCAGAAGTTGAACCCAGTGGATCCCTTCCAACTCAGGATATTCTATGATTAAAGCTTTTCTTAGCAGTGACTTTCCAGGGCCAATAGTGACCCTTTAAGAGGCTGACTGTTACATTTTTTGTGTTGTGCATTGGGTTATTGTTATGAGGAGCTGAGCACCTGGTTCCAAGGCACTAAAGCTGTCATTTATCCGATTTCTTGGCTCTGTGGAGTCCAAAACCTAATATGTAGCATGTTTAAAATGGTAGGCTGCATGCCAATTGTCAGGTAAATTGGTGATGTGTGCTTGACTTCATCCTTTCCATAATCACCCCTTCTATTTTTTTTTTATTTGCAATTTTTTCATGATCTGCAATTATAGTCAAAGTTTATGTGGCTTCTCATTCATCTTCAATTTGTTTCTCCATGTTTAATTGATATTCACTTGAAATACATATTTGAACTACCCCAAAATTTTAGGGATCAAGGCATCAAGGTAGGTCCATCTATTTATTGGGAAGAATTTCAGCATATATAGTGAGAAAAGCAGCTGCTAGACCCACAATTTCAGTGTTCCAGCAATTTCAGCAAATGTAAATGCATTTCAACCTTTCTGAACTGAAGACTTTCAAGGAAACCCACTTTTATCCAAACTGAGAATTCATCAGGACAGTATAGTGACTAGAAAATTTTATGGTGTGAAGGTTGAAGTTTTGAGCAGAAAATAAGAGGGTTTTGCAATATACTTATCTGTGACAGGAAGTGCCTCTTCCCAGCAGTAGTCATGGTTTGCATCAGTTATACAGTTTTAATATTAATGTGCAAAGTAGGAAGTTATGTAAGATGTCAAATTTGCATTTCTCCCCTGCTTTGAAACCTGCTTACCATTTCCCTTCGCATTGTAAGAGCATGTAGTTTCGCTCCTTTTTGCTACTTTCAAAGCAAGATTTCCATCTATTGATTTATTTCTCATCCCTCTTCCCCACTATATCCACTGCCTTAGAAAAAGCAGGTAAAACCCATCCCTCATAGAAAAAAACTGAAAATGAATAGAATAGAATACTGCAGAATCCTTTAATTTTCACTATGGTTTGCATTTCTCCTTCTTGCAGATAGTCTATAAAACCAGTGCTGGATTCCTTCTTGTCAAGCTCTAAAATTGTTCATGACAGAGCAGTGCAAAATGTTTCACAGAACATGTAAGGGTAGTACCTACATCAGTCTCTTTGCCTGCAAGTGTTTTCTTTCATCTGATTAATCAAAATAAAGTTGCTCAAACTTTCTAGCTTCCCTGAAAGAGGCAAAGATTTCTGATGCTTCTTTCCTTTCCTTTCATTAAATGTCTGCTATGTCATTCTGCAGTTTATACAGAAATATTGAGCCTCATCAGTTAAGTTTATAACCCCAGTATGATTTTAAAGCTGATATTTCTCAGGTGCCCATTTTTTTAGTGTCTCAGCTGTAGGGCAAAATGAACAACAGGTCCTATACTGGCTCCTGTTTCTGAAGGTTCAGTAGCAAGTTTTATGGTAAATTAAGACTAATTGTTCACAGCAAATCTCTACAGTCTAACAGTAATTTGCCATGATTCACACAGATGCACAATCTCTGTATTTCAATACTGTGAGGCTGACCTCATTTGCCTCATAGTCATTTTTACATATTTATAACCTTATCAAGAATGTCATGTTTTGGTGTGTTTTTCCTTTTGTTTTCTTCTTCAGTTACTGTTAACTAGATTTAGGAAGGATTTATTATATTTAGAAGTTGAGGATCAAGCAAGATAATATACAGTAATTAAAAACAAACAAACAAACAAAAAACACCAAAACCCAACACTAAACATTAGAAAGGTAAATGCCAGAGGTACACTTCAATAGCATTTACCTCAATCAGTTTATTCCAAAGCACAGGAACACCCAGGCATAATGGTGATTACAGCCTTAATGGGCTGGTTTGATTGCTTATTTGAGAAAGCTCCCTGTTTTACATTAAATTCCCCAAAACTATTTAAATATTGATTGAAATCTCTCAAATGGATGCATAGTAATCCCATTCTTTATTGTCTTCATTGGTTTCTAATGACACATTGTTTACAAAATAAAAAAAAAAGCAGTTTTAGCTCTATTTATTCCTTATATCTCTCTGCTAAATGTTCATTCTTAGACTGACTCTTTTTTGTTGCTGTCTCATGTTGCAAGTCAGTGTCTTAAGGATTGGGATTTAAAGGAAATAATATCCCATTGAAATTTCATTGCCTCAGAACATATGTTCAGATATTTCTAACAGCCTTCAAACTAAAGAAGAAAATGTCCTTAAAGGAGGCACATCTCTTCGAAGTGATCATCCTGAAGCTACAACTTGCCTCTCTTTTAGAGGAGGATGTTTATTTTATGTGCTTGTGGTCTCTGTGTTACCCATTTTGACCTCTGAAATGGTAATACATGAATCATTTACTATTGTATTTTTAGCTGTTACTACACCCACAAGACTTTTTATTATCAGCAAGAGTGGAGGTATTAAAGAGATTTGTGGGCCTCAGAAGGCTCAAAGCACAGTAGGGATGAAATTACAAAATTATATTGTTATAAAATATATTTCTAAAACTGTGTACAAAGGCCCAGTGTTAATGAAAGTAATTGATAGCAAATACTGATTTCTTTTTACATCACCAACAAAGCATTTTTTCTGAGTAATAATGAGCCTCTTTTTAGTAACAATAGGAAAAAAATGAGTCTCATGAATCATTTATGTGGCCTCATTCATTGCTATTATTACTTCTGCCATCAAATATTTTGGGAATTCAGCCCCTTTTTCTCTCTGTCTTTACATCTTGTGTAATGGCCTTTCTTGTGCTTTTCAGAAGGAAAATTGAACTTTCTTTTCCTTTAATGTACAGAAAAGTACCAGATCTTCCATTCTGATTCTGAATAAATGTTCCTTTTGCTGAGGCTTTTAGCTGTAGGAAGCCATAAAAGATGAATAATTGCTAAAGGAAAAACAAGATAGGGGAAGTAAAACCCAATGTGCAGAAGGAATCAATTTTCAAAAGGTCAACATCTTCAGCACAGCATTTGCCTAAATTGGACAATTCCATAACATTTTAGCTGTCAGTAATTCCACTCTACTGAAAATACTCAGCAAGTGCACTGAAAGTGGCATGCCCATGTAGTCAGTTTAATTCCAAGTAATATTTCATAATGCTTAAAGCAGGACAATGAGTGCCAATAGATTTTGATTATTTTGTACTTTGAGATCTCTCAGCAAAATTTCTTCTGCTCTAATTTTGTCAATGATGCCCCTCACCTTCACTAATTTCCAACTCAATGTGGAACTGCTGTTCCCACATTCAGGTTTTATTTCTGGTTTATATTTTCTTAGTGCCATTTTAAAGCTTTGTTTTGTAGATTCCTTTCTTCAAAAATCATGTGCTCATGTTCTAGAATCAGCTGAGGTTTTTTGTTTGGTTTATTTTTTTTAATTGATAAATACAGTTGAGAATAATAGGCAGCTAGAAAAGAGACTTTTTTAAAATGAGCCATGTTGAGCTCAGTCCACTATGTCAGAGTCCCAAAACGTAACACACATTACAAAGATAATCTCTGCATAAATACTAATGCTAAAATTAAGATTGGTTTAGTTTTAGTTCTGTTTTGATGAGGTTACACTATGGTAAATGCAACTTTTAAATTTTTTTTAAATGCACGTAAACTTAATTTGAAAAAAAATGTGCTCATTGAAAAATACATAGTATAATCTCTCTATGCCTCAACTTCTCATTTTATAGCATTTTTATGACATTTTTAACATCCTTCTTACAGTTTTGAGATTTTTTTTTTGATGACTGGCATTATATTCCCATCAAGTAGCATGTTGACAGTTACGTTTTTGCATAAAATTTGTAGTTGCAAAAACTAGATTCTACCTCTTCTCATAAATATGTGGCGTCTTTCACAAAGAAATTAACTTCAGTGTTTGTCATCAGTATTTCTGAGTTAAATAGCTATTTTAAACATTAAGAATTATTGCTTTTTCCTAATATAAAAGACTGATAATAACCAGAACCATCACGCTTTTGTGTGCACAATATGACAACAAAGTTGGAAGGTTGTCTACTCTAAACAGAGCCAGACAAAATCCTAAGATACAGCCTCATTATAAGTAAAAAATGCTGATGCAAACCAGTGTTAATCCATAGATCCCTTTAAATATATTAAGACAACACATTTATCAGGTGATGAGGTAGCCAGACTGCTGGAGGCTGCTTCTTACCAATATGGGAATTAAGCAGAGGGAGAAAAGGGCTCTGTGAACGTGGAAAGAGGAGGAACTGAGTGCAGAGGCCCAGAGTGAAAAGAAAATTTTGTTCAGATCCTGAAACCACATTTGCTGCTGTTGCTTTGCTCAGTTCTTCCATTAGAAATATGTCAAGCACAAGATTATTAACAACTGAAAACACTAAGTGGAAGCTGATTTCAGATGTAACAGTAAACTCTTTACCTCACAGAGTTTCACTGATGATTTTTCTTGGAAACCATCATGAAACATGCACTTGTAATCTGTGATCTATTAGTGAAGTGTTTTCCTAGTGGATTTACATGAAGGGATTAACACAACCAGTAAATTACTTTTTTTTTCTATATAATGTATAGTATGTGATAAATCACATGTTTCATAGCACTATGACCTGAAATAGGCAAAAAATAATCAAGGTGGATTAATGAAGGAAAACTGTGTAAATCCAACAAAATGCTGAAGCAATGCAATTACCATTTCTTTCCTTCTCTTCTAAAGAGAACCTCCTCTATTCTTTTAAAATGTAATTGCAATCACTATACCTGGAATAGAAAACTAAAATATAGTTAACATACCTATTTATGTTTGAGGAAAAAAACTCCAGCATACTGAAAAGTCAAGTACAGAGTCTCACCAATTTTCAATCCCTTCTGTTTAATTTTTTTTGTTTGTTTTCCTTTTTTTTTTTTTTAATTCTTTCTTGGTCAGTTGTTTTTGCAGGCTGGAGACAATGTGTTAAGTTACTGGATTTTCATGCTCTGGAAAGCTGCCTTGCATCTCTATTCTAAAGCACGATTCCTGTTTCCAAGCAAGCAAGAAACAAAGAGATGACCTTTGCAGCTGCCATTTTGAAAAAAACTCCTCAAAGGTTGTTAAGAGAGAAGCCAGAAACCTGGGATGGCAAAACAGAAGAAAATGAAAACCTTTAGTGCTGCAGGGAGAAGTGTTTTGCCAAAAGATGGTGGCAGCATATCCTCTGCTGGGTTTCTGTGGCTCTCTGGGCACAAGGAGCAGCAGAAGGTCATGCTGAGATTGCTTGTGATGCTGGATGACTCACTGGAGACAAGAGGAATGATTCTAAGGCAACAGATTCCAGCATTTTAATCTTCCCACCAGTCTCGCAGAGACTCCTGTTGCCTTTAGCACTGCGTGGAAACACAGGTTTCTCTGGGGTTCTGATTTCCTTTTTCAAAATAGGCCCTCCCAGCAACTCAGCAGTGAGATGTTAAGAATTTAGAGAACAAGCTGTAAATTGCCTGGAAGAGATCTGCAAGAGAGATGAAATGACCACAGCTGCCAGAGACAGAATGTGCCTGGACAGATGGGACACCCCTGACAGGCTGCAGCATCCCACACATGGCCCCAGATCAATATTGTAGGACAGGGAAACCATCCCAAGACTGGGTAAAAAAAATCAGGGCTCTGGGAAAGGAAAGAAAACACTTCTTCAGACAGGTATTCTCAAACTGCCGATGCTTAAAACAGCAATCCTATAAACCTGAGCAAGGATGATCCCATTGTATTAAGGTCAAATGGAAAAGCAAAAGCCCCTATTAGGAATGATAAGAGACAGCCAAAGTGAACAGCATTGGAAAGATAACAGAAACAAAAAGTCAATACCAAGCCGCCAAACTTCCCCAACACAGACTGGGACTGGACCTGATAGTAGCTAACTGCAGGTTTGTTGTATTTCTTCCTGAAAGCCTTTCTGCAGAAAAAAAACCCCCGAAGCCCACACAACCCTCAGTGCTCTTACAGCTCTCCAAAAGTGTACAGCCAGGTTATCTTGCAGTGTTTACTGTCTCTGTCCTTTTGGAGCTGCTGCCTGAGCTGTAAAGTGAGACTCTGCCGTGTGAGAAGAACCACAAGAATTAATTCTGGTTGTGATGGCCACCTGCATAGGGATACTTGAAGCTATTGTTATTTAAAACATATGCTGTATGCTGTGCCTGAGTCGCCAAATTGAAATTTGCATTTCACTGATATGAGGTTTTGTTTGCTGTGGCTTTGAGGTAGCTGGTACTCTCCCTCATGGGACAGAGGTCTCCAGGACAGCATAAGGGACATCTCCAGAGGGTTTTGAGTAGAAAAACATATTTCTCTTTGATGTAGACGGAATTAAACCTGATAAGTTAAAAGCCATACTAGAGAGTCTAAACATCTAATTGAAACTGCCATTGTTTTATGCATAAATTACAACATGAAAAGTAATTAAAAAAAACCCCAAAAAACAACAAAATAAACCACAACCCACACACTAAGAAAGAAATCTCAAAATTACTGTTAACTACTGAGCCAACCAAACACCTACTTATGTGAGTATTCTCTGTTCCTAACAATGTTTTACACCTCCATCCAACACCTCATACAAGCATTTGAGTGTGTCCCCTCAAAATAAATCTAGTAGCTAAGAAAGGCTATTGATTCACAGTTGTGAAAGATGTATAAATAAAGATGTCTTACAGGTAAAAGAGACATCTGTTCACTCTGCAATAATACAATTCTCTTTATGGAGTACTCCCACAGCTTTTAAGCACAGCTCAATAGTGTAGGGATAAGACTGAAAGTGCATCGAGGAGTTTGACAGGTGGAATTCGATATCTAAAGGTGGTACTCAGCCATGAGCTTCCAATACACAGAGGAATTGTAATGAGGCCTCTATTCTTTGCAAGCCAGTCTCACAGCTTTGCTCTTGACACTACCTACAAGCACAAGCTGGTTTCGGGTTAAGGTGTGATTGTTCTGAATCTGGGACAGGAGTCACTGCCACAGAATTTGCCCTAAGTTTTAAGTCACAAGTAGTAGTAGGTTGAGGAGAGGTATCTTAATCTGGACACTCCAGACAACTTTGGGATCCAGGTCCTCTCCCTCCAGATCTGCCCAGTAGGAGAATGCACGACCGGGCACCCTGCTTCCCTTCCAAGGAAGCTGAGTCTGGACTGAAATAGATAGTTTCTGTTACAGCCAAAGAAGGAAGGTTAAAAGCAAAAGGTACAATTGCAAGTATGACTAAGCAGGCAGATTTATGCTGAAGAAAGACCTCAGAAAAAGAAGGTTGGGTTTAGAAAGAATTGAGGAACAGCTGAGTGCTCCAAAAATACAGTATTAACAATCTCTAGCAGCAGCAGTATTCTTGTGCCAGAAACTCAGCTTTCTGTTATAGGACCCAGTTGCTATAGAAACTTCCAACTGGGAGCTAAATAAAGTAATTTCTATGCTAGTGTTGGTGTCTGTAACTTCAGCACCTGATGCTAACCAAATTGTGCTCAATAAACAAATTTAAACTCTAAAAACCTGCAATGAGTTCTCAGTGTTTTCTATACAACTGATTAATCCCAATTGATCTTGGCTTAGAACTCGAGAGCATGAGAAATCATAGAAACAGATAAAAGACTACTCCGGACAAATATGCCTCTCCTTTTATTTCTTTTTTACCTTATCTCCTCCTTCTCCTATGCACCTTTTTCTTCTGTCTTAGTTATTTTTTATTTTGAAATTACCTTTTTCATGGCTAACCTCATAGTTGAGCCTGGCATCTCTGATCCTCTTTTGGCAAATTAATTTTGCATTAACCTCTGCTTGCTCTTGCATCCCTTTCATATTTCATTAAACATTAGCTTCAGGTTAAAAATCTGAGAAGCAATGTTAACAGCTGAGTGCAAATCCCTCTTTCTAGATCTCCAGTGCAGGGTCTCAGGGATGAGGCACAAGGGAGGAGTTTGCAGAAGCCTGCACAGGCAACTCATACTATGGGAATGGTGAGAAATGCTTGTCTCCCAGAGAACATGGGCATAGACAAATCTGGTGAATCTGGTTTCTAGGACATCTAGGGTTAGAAACATCTCTTCAAAAAGGATGAATTCCTGTTATTCCTGTTACTGTAGCACTTTCCTGTACTGACTAGGGAACAAAAAATCACCTCAAGCATTTCAAGATGAGGACTAGTTCTGCACCACACTAAATACAAGTAGAGTTTATTAGAATAAATAACACTGGTGCCATGAGTGGTCATGTAGGACAGATTTAATACTTTTTGAAATTTCTTTCTTACTGTTATAGACACTGTTTTTGAGTATTTCTGCAACGTCTGGCAAGATGGCAAAGGTTGAACCTATACAGAGCAATAGCAGTGACTGCCCTCCCTTTGACAGATTGGCCCTTCCTTTACATTCTAAGTGCCCAAAGCATGTGAAGGAATGGACTAAACACCTGGGATACGGGGTAAGAAAGCAGAAGAGGAATGCAGCAGTGGTGGGAGCTGGTGGTTTTCATCAATCCCAGCAACGGTGAGCAGCAGCAAACATTGCCTTATCCCTGAGAGAGGAGCTGGGGAGGCTGAGTGCGCAAAGGCGTATAGGACCTGAGGGTCGCTCCAACCCAGCATGCAGGGGACCCAAGGGGGTGGAGAGGTGAGCAGGAACAGCTCATCAGCTGCTGGAGGAGAAGGCAGGTGGTAGAGCTGCTTGGAAGAGCCCAGGGCTGCCACTCGGCAGTGCTCGGCAGCCAGTGGCGTTCGCTGGCACAGGGTTGTCCAAGGCCTCAGGGACACGCTGAACTGAGGGCAGGGCTCAGGCAAGCTTTGGCAGAGGAAGCTCTGGTAAGCCAGACCTTATGGCACCTCTCTGACACGTGGTGGGTGGCTGGGCTTGGGCAGGGGGTGGCAAGAAAGAGGGAGCCTGTGCCAGGTGGCACAGAGAGCCTTGGCAGGCTTTGGCAGGCGGCACAGGCAGCTGGCGAGCACGAGCTGCCCAAAGGCTCCCGGGCAGCAGCAGCAGGCAGCCAGGCTGCCAGCCAAGCTGGAGACAGTGGGCTCCTGGCCCTGACAGGAGAGCAATGTCTAGCTGGTAGAGATACTTGAAGGACCACAACTTGCTTAAGAAGAACTGCACAGTAAAGCAGAGAAAGTCTATCAGTGTCCGAATCAAGACCTTACGTCTGAGGTCAAAGTCTTCAAAACACGCCTGGTGATAAGGCTGGACTTTGAAAGCTTTTGGTGGTATTTTTTCCATCCATGTCAGTGAGATGATATCTTCATATAAAACTAGCTGGGGCTTTGGAAGAAGAGCGACACTGTTCATATCCCGTCAGGAGCAATGTGCGTGGGATGTATATTCGTCCCAAATATACATATATACACATGCATATATGCATATATATGTAATCCCCTGCTCAATGCATCGGGGAAATGGCTGCTCAGAACTGAACTGAGTCCTGCTGCTCACACCACAGGCAGGCACTAAGGTGATCACTCTGAAGTAAGGATGATCCAGCAAGACACTTGCTTGACATAAAAGTTGTGTTTGCAACCCCGCTGACTTCGGGAGAACCTACCCACAAGCTGGAATGTTCACATATGCTCGAAAGCTGTGTGGAATAAGAATGAGCTGAAATTCACACATTAAATTAGACCATACTTAGCTGCTGCCACATGTAGGAGATGCTTCCAAGCCTTTGGATGACAAAGGAGGCTGTGAGGAGAAGACAGGGAAGTATCATTAACTGTTTACTTCCTGTAGGGAGGGACTTGCCTTGGGGGAAATGAGGAAGACAGTAAGGTCAGAATCCTAAGATCCTGAGGGAGGCCAGGCTTTCTAGGCATAGAAATATGTGTAGTTAAACATGAGACACAGGCATCTGTGGAGGGAGGCTCGCAGGAGGGAATTGTGAGGGGTGATCTGGAATGCCCCTGTCACTGGGGGTTCTTATGGAGCCTGAGGACTTTTAGCCCCATACTTTGGTAATGCAAAAATACATACAATTCCACCCTCTTCTTTGGTGAAACAGAGGCAGTTTTTCTTAGTTCTAAAGGGCAAATAAGAGGAAAATGGAGAAGACTTGTATTTTTTTTTTCTGATTGGACTGTAAGGAAAGCATACTTGAGTCTTTAAGAAGCCTTTGAGAGTCTTGCTTTGAATGAACCATGTTTTTAAAAATTGTCTTCGTTTCAAGAACTGACAGTAAATTCTGATATCTGTTATTCTTTATGGTGTCTATTCTGTTTGTATGAGTTTAGGGAAGCCTTGAATGCATACTTAAGTGCAGGGATACAGATGCAAAGCTACCTGTTTTCCTAGAAGTGTTGCTTTTTACCTTGCTATTTCAAGAAGATCAAGTCCTTGTGCAATCTACATACACAGCGAGTCACAGCTGAACTTCCCCACTGTTTTGTTGTCGTTGCTATATGCTTTACAAATAAGCCAAAAGGGCCACACTTCAATGCCTTTCAAAACTGGAAAGCTAAGTTTGGAACTCCTTTGCATTGCTTCTCTTCTCTTCCTTTTTGTCCTTTGTTGTATCACTCAGTCTCTCCAGTTACCATTATATCCCTCGGTGAGTGGGGAACAACATTGTTTGCTTCTTCTTTACAAAAGATTCTGGGAAATTTTTCTCGCTTTTTTTCTTTGTCACTTATTTTTTTCTTTATAGCACCATTTCATGTTACCTGAGAGCTGCAGTAGAGAAAAGGTATTTTAATTTGCATTCCTGACACATAAGTTCTTCCACTAAAAATGTTTGTGCTGCAGAGCATCATAGACTTGCCTGTGATGAATCTCCCTTCTGGCAGGATCCAGCTTCCAAATACTCACAAAACCAGAAAGTTGCAAGCTGGCCTCTTCCCTGCCATCTATCTCAGGAACCATGCCAAGCCTTCAGGTCTTTTTCTGGTGAAGTTACAAGGAAACACAGAGCCATTATCCTTTCCAAAGGTCCTGCTCAGGCTGTGTGCAATGAGTTTTTTGCAAGGAGATCCCTATATTTGCAGAGACTGACTGAATTTGATGAGTTCCTGATAAACACCAGGGGACTTTGCCTGGAGAATTCTTTTCATGAAGAAATGGCCAGAGACACTTCTTAGTGCAGCGTCTCAGCCAGGATGACAATTTATTTAGAAATGGAAGAAATCTTAATAATCACTATTTGCCTAGACATTGTAGAAAGAGGCAAGCCAATGCTGGTGAGTCACACCATTAGTTCTTGTCTCTGATTTCTCTAGGTTTCACAAAGGCCTCTCTTACCGATCTTCATTACCAATCTAAACAAAGTGACTAATTGTGTGGTAAAATAAACTGTGGCCTAAAACTTGCTAGGATATACATGCCTGCTTAATTTTATATGCGCTAAGGGTCATTGCAATGATTACTTACAGCATATTAACTTTAGCATGTGCATAATTGTTCCCAGGATCAGTGAAGAACAGGTCATCTTTCAATATACAGGAAGCTTAATGAGGGGTGAAAATTTAAAATCCCAGATCTGAATTACTCTGAAGTATGGGAGTTCAGAATATTTATCTAAGGGTTTGCAGATCACCAACACTACTTCTTCTGTAAATTTTAGCAGAAAATTCTAGGTAACCATTTTAATATATCAACTTACTCAGTGTTACTTTATGCAATAATCTGGTGTACCTAAGTATATTTTATTTTAGAGAAGTGATTGACTTTTATAAGGAGAAAAAGGTATTTTGAGGACATACAATTTATTTATAAAACAAGGTTCAGGTTCTTAAGTGGGAAGATGGTAGGAAATTACTCGATGTTTGTGGAAAGAATTTCCTCTGGTTCTCATCTTACATAATTTTTTGTTATTTTTGCATCTCAACCCACTTTGAAGGAAAAAAAAGAAAGTGAAGACCTAGAGGAACAGTATCAACTTTCTGTCTGTTTGTGAAAGAAACCCCACTTCTTTGTTCATTCCTTTTATAAAATTGATCAAGTATTATTTGTCTTCTTTTTAAATCCTGCATTCCACTTAATTTGAAAGATACTTCTAACAGCATCTGAAAAATTATTGTGAGAAAATACTTTCTTACAGAGAACTTTGTAAACTCTTTATGCCTCTAAGGTGCAAACTGAGCTGATACTTTCCATTCCTCACATGCCTGTGATGAGAAAACTGGCAGCAGCTGTCGAAGTGGGAAAGGGTTGTATCAGAGTCTGCTTCCCTCAGAGCTGCCAGGTTTCACCTGCTTCCTGGGATGCAGGAGGGTCCCGTAGCTCTGGGTGTTCAGAGTGGATTGGCAGCTGGCTGGAAGAAGGTGAGGTTATCTTGGTTTGTTTTCTTGAGTTATGTTGTTAATGAGCTATTTTTTTTTTTTTCTTTCCTGATGAGGTGAACTTGTAGCCAATAACTTTGATTTTTTAAAAAAAGGTTCATGAATGTATTCCCTGTGGAAAGGGAGTGTTTGGGTTTTTTCTTGAATTATTCATGAGTGTGATTTTTGTGGGTTTCTTTTTACTATAAGGGTAAATTACCTGCTCAACTGTTTCCTTCTTGACTTCTGTTTTGACAGACTTCTATTCTCCTATTTTGACAGATTGGTAAATCTCTGCACACCCATTCCCTTTTCTCCTGCATTTTGATGGCATATGGGGTTTGGGGATTTTGGGGAAGGGGCAGAAGAAGAAAGGGGGTGAGAGAGGTTACACCATCATTTTCTAGAACTAAGGCATTTCCATGGTAAGGGCATGCTTTAAAACACCTAATCCTTTCAGTACAAAAATGGAGTAATAGTCTCATAAAGAAATAAACAGGTAAAATTACTTTTCTAGGCTTTGGAGAGGTACCAATTGGAACCTGCATTTGAATTCATGAGCACTGAACCAGGAACTATTCCAGCTCTACCTAGCTCTAAAAATAAAGTTTACCTTGCTGAAAGTCAATGTCCCTTTGTCCATTGGCAAAGGCTATGGTATTATAATGATTTCATGCAGCTGAGTGTGACTCTAGGAGATTCAGAGTTCTCTGAAACATACTGGAGGCCTCTGTGGCTATGTTTTGATGCAGAGCCATAGTGTCTATGGTATGGACATAGCCTGCTTTCTCAAAAGCAAGTCTCCAGGATTTAAGTGCATATGTGTTTAAGTATTTTAACTGAATGCAATTGAATGTAATAAATGCAGGTAACAGCAGTAAGATACAACTTTTGACAGGGCTCTAACTAAAGCTAATGGTCTGGAGGCTATTGCAGCTGGGAAAGAAAAAGAGAAATATAAATAAAGAAGCTGCAAAGATGGTGGCAAAGGTGAAAACACTGATAAGGGATTCATTGAGACAGAAGAAAGAATGAGAGCAAGGAGACTATGTGAGACAACTGTGCTGTAGGAGTAAATTTACAAAGGAACCTCATTTTAGGCAGCTGAATGGGCAAATGGGAGGAAGGAGATTATGGTCCTTCCATTTGATTACAAGGTTAGAAGTACCTACAGGAAGGAGTGACTTGGTTACTTAAAGGATTTAAAAGGCAATTGTCCACAGGTTGCCCAGGAGGTGATGAGTGGAACAAGAAGGGTATAACTGTATGATATTACATGGTGTTGATAATGACATACAGAATATTTCATGGAGTTGATTCAACAAGCTCAGAAACACGGGACTAGAATTACTTAAATGTGGAATTATTTGATAGGAAAAGTGGGTACAGGGGGACATATGTCAATAGCTAAATGAGGATGTAAGTGGTAACATTTTTCACAATGATGCCGTTGTCAAGTCTCATCAAGAAACTACTGAGGAAATCTATATTCCCAGAAGGATCTAAATCAGTTAAAAATATGTGGGGCAACTGTAACAGTAAGGGCAGGACTTCATTGTGTGAGGAACACAGCACAAGGTAGCTCTGAGTGGGAGCCTAAGGAAAGAGGCCATGAACTGCCCATCCTTCGCACAGCAAAGGGCACAGGGACTTGTGGTACAGCCAGGTGAGGGACACTGAGAGACACGGCAGGAGCCCATGGCTCGATGGCTCAGGAGGAAGAGCGAGACTTTGGAGCCCTTAGACTGTGAGGGGATAAAAGCCCAGGACTTCCTTTGTTCAGGTCCCTCCGTGGAGGCACCAGCTCGGGCTGTTTCTGTGTTACTGCACTGTGGATAAATGGCTTTATGGAACGAGACTTCTGAGGCTCTGCTTTGAGAGACCTGAGATTGAGCTGGTGATGAAACCTGTTCTGACTGTGAGTGGGGTGTGCAGGGAGTCAGGCAGGACCCACTGGGTCACTGGAGCACCCCTGGGAAGGGGTCTCAGTTCCAGCAGTGACAGTCTGTGACATGGCGAGTGTGGCTGCCAGAGACTCTCATGAATGGCAAGTTTCCTTAACAACAGGAAAGAGATACCTGGTACTGAGAAGCTCACAGAAAATCCCTGCAGACAATCTAACTGAGATGTTAATTTTCCTTCCAAGAGCCCCAGGCTTCTCATTGACATTAGGTGAGTACTGGAGTGCAACTGCAAACGTTCAGGCAGGTTGCTGAGATTATCTGCTTTGCTAACCAAAATACAGAGAGACAGAACAACAGTTGTGTCTGTGTGTTATTACTGCTCATAAGGGTTATTCCAAAGCAACAAAAGAATGAGAGAGAATAGAATGCACACTGTTGCTTAGAAAAGGAAAAAAAAAATCCCATGAATTAAATGTGCTTAAGGAATATGAAACCAGAACTTATATGGCAGTTCTTTTAGCTGGGACCTCAAATATGCAGCCTGAGTATGAAGCTTTCTAAGTGATCACAAACACACGAAGGGAGGTTGTCTAATTCCCATGCACTGCAGATATTGACAGACAGCACAGGAGTTCAAAGCTCAGGCTCGAAAAGTCACTTCCTTCTAGATGGATGTTACTTGATTTCTGACAGAGCTGGCAATGTTCTCTCTCTTCTTACACACTTAGAAGCTCTGTATGGCTTGTCAGGCCAATAAAGTCTCACTGAGCTGAGACTGCTTTCTAATTATGGTATATGACAATACCTGTGGAAACTCATTGCCTTCGATAAAATTGCAGAGGTGGAACTGATTGGAAGTTAGTGAGGGATCTGGTAAACAATGCTCAAGAAAGAATAGGATTCAGCATTCTCACTCTTAGTTCAGTTGTGTGCACAGAGCTAATGAGAACAAAATCTAGTAAAACACTGTGTGTGATGTGAATGGTGATGCAATCCTGCTGAATATAAAGATGCCATTGCTGCAAAGAGAGCTTTCAGCATAGAAGTACATATTTATACAATCAAGAGAGCCTCAGTGCTTCTCTAAGAATGTTTGTCTTTTTTTCCTCTTTTAAACCTAGCTTTTAATTCTGTCATGTCACTCCAAGAGCACAACAGGTGAGGTTTCAATCCATGCAATACGGAAGTCATTACTTCTTACCTCTTTTGCATTTTCATTTTACTTTTGTTTTTTTGCACTGTCTTTTTTACTTTTGCTCTTTATTTTACTTTTCATTTGCTGTGGAGAAAAAGCTTCTTCGCATTCTTATATTGTTAGTCCCTGATGAACACTTTGCATTTTTTTACTAAAATTGCAGGGTGTTTAGTGGCACATTTTGTGTAAAGAATAACATGTCAGCGTATTGTATAGAGCAATAGATAACAGTGTATCAACAGATTTATCAAGTTTATCTGAATGCATATTTAAAAATGCCAAATGTGCTTTCAGCTCACTTCTGGCATATCTTTTGAATCTCATTACAATGCAACCTGGAGGGAGTTTGGAATCTGAAACAGAAGTAATTAGTTCTTTCTTTAAAAGAAATTTGCCCTTGCTAACAAAATATGAGCCAAGGCCATTATGATTCTTGCAGTATTTAGCACATGGAAAGCACTGCAATTCTAAGTGTAGGTCTCCCACATTTGAAAAGACTCAAAATTAAAATAATATTGAGGATTTGCTCCTGATATAACCCTAACACCACAATGAAAAATAAATATTTCTCGTTACAAATAAAATAACGTGTATAGCGGCTCTTAAGGATTTTCATCCCAGCCTATTTCTTGACCCCACACGTGGGTGAGGTGGAATTAACATACATCAGAACATATAGTCAGGGGTGGAAATTGGCAAGTGTTTTCCAGGTTTTTCCCTTATTCCTGTTTTGTCAGTGCAAAATTAATATGTCATATACTTGCTACTTAATATTCATATCAGGTTTGCATACTCATCTTGGGGAATTGGACTTTTTTGATTACTGTAGACAACTCCCTTTTTCTTGACATTCTCCTCTAAATAGATGCTGAACTGAGATCTGGAAGTATATGGGATATTCTGCGGGCTTCATTCTAAATGGCCATTGCCAAACAGAAATAAAGCAGAAGAAAAAAAATCTGTTCCCAAGAACTTTGTGAAACTCCCCAGGTCTGCATTTCTGATGGCTCAAGCAGCAGCTTCCTGCAGAATTGACAAATTCTCAGCCCAGCAGGAGTAAACATGGTGTCACAAAACAGGTGTCAACTGGAGTGTGCTGGATCCATGGTTTTATAGCTGAGGAGGGTTTGGCACAACCTGATCTGGTTGTACACTTAATATTTTACTTGTATCCATTAAAGGAAAGAAAATTTTGGGGGCTTTTTTACTACTTTAGCATTCTTCATTGCTGTTGTCTCCCTCATTTTCTTCAATAGATGTGCTGTTAACGTTTCCAGTTGTTAAATAGGGGTGTTTGATCTCACTTGGTGTCATGATTTCTTAGAAACCTTTCAGAAGCGAGAAAGTACATGGGTGTGCATGCCAGGTTAAACATTTCACATTGATTAAAAGTGCATAAGGCAACATCTGCTGACAAAATGAAGCCACTTCTGGACCAACTGAAAATAAACATTCGTAGATTTTTTTTTTTTTTTTCCTTGCCAGCCTCAGAGTGATGCAACTGATGTCTGTTCTTCTTTTCCCATGGTTAATTAAGTTTTTAATGCTTCTGCCAGGTGTATTGTGAAGTCCATGTGGATAAACCAATTTTGCTTTGTCTGTACATATGTAATATTCCTATTTTTCTTGACTATCTGCTAGTACACTCTTTTACTATCAACCTGACATTACAACTTTGCCACTCCCTTTTGAAAAACAGTCTTCTAAATTATAAAGGTTTAAAATTCTAATAAATGCTTAAAAGAGATTTTAAAGTATCAAGTGCAATGGCGATATGCATTTTATGAATCTGAGAGGGGGAAAAATAACATTTCTACAGTTCTGCTGTTGAAATTTTGCACATCCATCTTGTTGTTTGTCCTCATGATGCTGTTTGCTGGCACCAGAACTGCTGCTGTCATAGGAAAGGTGATAGGAAAAGTGAGTAAAGTGATTCTGTCGGTGGCTGGTCATATTGGAACAAGTGGATTATACAACTGTTAGAGAATCACAGAATCACAGAAAGGTTTGGGTTGAAAGGCACATTAAAGAGCATTTCATTTCCATGGGCAGGGACACCTTCCACTAGACCAAGCTGCTCAAAGCTCTATTGAGCTTGGACTCGAACACTTCCAGGGATGGAGCACCTACAGTTTCTCTTGGCAATGTTTCGATGCTTCCTGTTTTAAAAATACCTCCACAGATCATGTGTCTTACTTCAGTCAGATTTCTTTTTTTTCTTGCCTCTGCTCTGTCTGTAGTTGTTATCTCCTACTGGACATTGCTTTTGTAAAAGCTTCACTCTGAGAAATGTTACTAGAAACCCATTATCTTTCATTGCCGACGATCTCACAATTTGGTAAGTCTGGGATGACTTCAGTGGGCTCGGCTCTCTCTGTAAGGTGAATCCTCACTACTGGTTAAAGAAATGTTGATATCAGCACAGTTAACAACACTTCATTCAAAGAAATATGAGTCACATGCCTGTCACAAGTTTTTATTTTCCTGTCAGTCTTTTCCTAAAAGAAACAGTGCCTTCTTTCATAATATTTCTGTTTATACTAGTGAAATATCATGCTGTCTGACATTTTGCTATGATTGACTTACATGTAAAAAGTTAAAGGCTAACATCTTGAGAAATCATGTTTTCTGAAGTAGCTTGTAGTGTTTTCACAGTGTGTACTAAAGAACTGCAAAAGCAGTCTTGGGCTAGTTCCAAGGGTTTGGAATGTGTGTGCCTACACATACACAGGAGTGTGTGGCAATACCTGCTCCAGTCCAGGAAGTGTGATAACCCTGTTAGAATGGCATTGCACCTGACTCAGTAAGCCCTACATCTGAGCAGGGCTTCCTTTGCAATTCTAGGAGTGTCTCGGTCACAGAAGATTTCAGTTCTGTACAGTGTGGTCACTCAAATGCACAGTCTGTGCACTGTGGAGTGGTAGCTGTTGGAAAGTCATGACCATGAGGGTATGCTGCCAGTCACCACATTTATCAAAGGAGCCAGTGACAGGAAATATAAGGAGCATGACCCTCTGCTCGCAAATCCAGCACAGTGTAGGCAAGTGCAAGGTTCTTGTTGAGGTTGTCCTAGCAGGGAGGAAAGCAGTGTGACCCTCCTGTTTCAAGCCCATTTGACTCCAAATTGTTATCATTCCTGCACAAAGTCAGGAGGACAAATTGAATTGATAGAAATAAGAGCAATCAGATGAAACGACAGGAGTCTCCAATATACCATAATCATCGACTCATGAATGCAAAGCCCATTGAAATTGTCATTGTTCATCTGATTAAGAAGTAGTGTTTCCATAATTTTTTTTAAACTCTCAGGATTTAAGCATTGTGGAACATATTTTTTTTTTCTGAAATATCTGTCAAAATTTCATGCAGTTCAAATTTATACCGTTATTGCTTTACTGCATTTTGAGTTTTGGAGGGGAAATAGGGAAGCTTGTGAAAAAAGTCCCAAGAATAACCTTAATCTTTAAACAAGTATGGGGAGCAAATATAGCAGGCTCAGTTCACATGTGGCATAGGAAAAGGGAGCAGGTCTGGTGCTCTGTTTGCAGTGCTGGACAAGGCATAAATGGGTGATACATAGACTAATTTAGATGGGAAGGACCTTTGGAGTTCATCTGGACTGCTCCCACACTCAATACAGAGGTGGTTCAGATAAATATCCATTACAATTTTTTATATATCCATTATAATTTCTCAAACTTAGAGTGATTTTATCTCCGAGGGGTTGGAACCGTGCTTCAGATGGATTTATCTCATTGTATTTTGTACCTCCTTGGTTATACTTCAATAAATGGTGTCTTGGGGATTGTGAGTTCTGTATGGGTTTGTCTGATGGGGATATCCCTTACGGGGCCTGTCCAAGTCTTGCTGTTTAAAGCTTGGAATAGGGAATTGGAAACAATGGTATTGAGATGGTGCCTCTACTACTGAACAGGACTTATACTTTGCACTGGCAAGCAGATGGTGGGATTCTTCTTGGACCCTGTAGTCCCACTTCTGGTTTCTTAAATTAATTGAAGTCTAATTTCTGATTCCTGATTGCTTTCATGTAAGCACACTGACTGCAGGAAGCTAATGCTGACACCTGGCTTCTCATTTCCTAGAACAGGAAAAATGTGATAGATAGCAGCCCTTTCTTTCTGGTCTCCACTGGCTGTGTTGCAGCTATGTTTTGTCAAATTGTGACACTATTTCTGCATATATTACATGGATGATATGGTGATTAGTAACAGTATTAAACACCTCTGACCTTTATTGACTTTCTTAAATGTCTCATTCTTTATCCTTTTTTTTTTTTTCTGTTCTCACAGGTTTAAAATGGCATTGTGTGTATTAGATATTAATGCATTACCTTAGTATGAGATGTCTCAAATACAGAAATATAAGCTATACAAAACCTGTCTTGCTCTGACTTCTTAGGGAAGTGGTTGTTATCTATTAAGTCTTATTTTTGCAGTGCGAAGTGCAATTTACTGGAGCAGCTGTTTAAATCATCTAATGGTATAGTGCATTTAACTTGATATGTTATTTGTCTTGCTCTTAATGAATCTTTGATCAGTTTGTACCTAGTTCACTTTTTTGTGTGTGCTTTACTGTCCACGGGAAAAAAAATAGTAAGGGCTTAATTTAGAAAGGTCAAAATGGTAAACAAATTTAAAAGGGTCAATGTACTTCAGAGTGTAAAACCATGTCAGGTTGTGGAAGGATCGTTTTGGTCCTAATTCTCTGCATCACATAAAGGTGTCAGTCCTTCTTAGAGTTCACTGATGCTAACAAAGGCAGACAGGAGCTGGCTGGTGAGACTGGGGCTTTGCTATTGTTAAAGACTTCTACATTTTCAGCAGAGTATTTCAGCGTGTCAGAGTACACAAATAGCCCGTAGAGAGCAGTAGCACAGAGTTGCATTACTTGCTACATGCACAGCAGAGCCAGTTAGTAGTGATGAGTCTGTTTGGTGGAATTGATTTGGTAAGATTTGGATTTTGTTTTGTTTCTCACTTCCACACCTGTAGCCGGCACAAGTACTCTCCACATGAATGGCATAACTCTTAATATTGGAAAACTGTTGTGTGCATCATGAAGTAAACAGTTTGCTTTTATCAACAATTTAGGGGGCCCAAATGAAATTCACAGAGAATTTGACCTTGGAAGATGGAGGAGTTTGGTTTTTAAAATAAAAATGGTTTCCTTGGAGAAAAAGCTCTCAGATCCATGTGTTCAGCTAGCTTTGTAATCACCCACATTGTTGAAATGTTTCTGGCCAACAAACAAATCCTATGATGATTTCAAGGCAGGGTCAATTAAAATAAACAAATGTTTTTGCTTTCTAGGGAAGCTTTTGTGTCAGTAATGAAACAAATTATGAAGTACTTCAAAACAAAAATAAACAGACTACCAAGAGTTTTCATTTGGGAACAAGTAGCTCATAGAATGGCAGGGAAATGTACAGCTTATGTGCAAATCTTGTATTGCTACTGCTCTAATACCAGCACTAGTAGTCCCATCAGATTAATTACTCTTGAATTCAGAGAATCTGCTCATTTGTAGGAGTCCCCATTAGTGTGAAGCAGGCCTGTAGCAATGAGCTCAAACAAGGATTAAGAGCCATGAAAGAGTAGATTGTGGTTGTTTTTTATACTTTTTTGCAATGGGTACTTTACAGACTCTGTCTACCAATTAAGTGACAGATTTTGCAGTGTGTGGTCCTTTTTTGCACTGTGACCATGTGGTTTAAGCTGGAATGTATTGCTTTCATGGCACAATGGTAAAGAAAGAGTGTTTCTCTTGCAATTCTCTATAGTCATTACTAAAAACATTCAGGACTAGGTAAATAAATTTGTTAAACTACATCTGTCAGGGACATCTATTTGGGGAATCATCGCAGTGATGTGACTTATAAAAGGCAAAAGTCTCCCCATCTGGAGCAACTTGAAAGACTGAGATTAAACAGTCACCTCCAGACAATGAACTGTCATTTTTTTATTTCTTCTATTCCCTTTGTATGTTTAACTACTGCTGTATTTTATGGGGTTGTGGGCTCGTAGACATAGTGGCCCTACATACTGATGTTGCACGTCACGGATCTCTGGTGGGATACCAGTGAATAAAGTATTATGGGTATTCTTTCTGCCTCTCTAGCTCATAGCCACCTTACTAACAGCACTATTCCTACTGTCATCAGTAAAGACATGAGTAACTGCTCTGTTACCAAAGTGTGCCAGTAAACTCAGAGAGAGGAGATTGGGGGTGGCTGCTCAGCATCTGGTGGGATAAAGAGATGGCAACATTGTCAGAATAAATAGAAAGCAACCTTACTTCTAATTGCCAACAGAACAAAAATGGCAGTGGTAAGAGTGGTATAGGAAAATAAACACAGGCATTGTGAATGTTAGTCGTTAATGTCTGTATTACTGGGAAATATTTCTATCACTTTATGTTTTGCAGATATTTGTGTAACAGTTTTGGGAGGGGATAGTATTTATAGATCTTTTTTTCTTATCTCCAAAGCATCAGCACATAATGTACCATGACTGTGTGTTTTTGCCATGTGATGATACTTTCAAGGCTGTGAGGAGAAAGCTGCCATTTATCCTGTCTATAGGTTTTCCTTGTTGTGTTTTTTGTTTCCTGAACTATATCCATCTCCTGTTTTCCTGACTTTCCTTTACTCTGGCTCTGCAAATTTGTGCCCCCTTAGCGTGACCTAATCTAAGGCACATAAGAAGTCACATGAAGCTCTCAGCCCCAGAAGCACAAAGCTTTGCTAGGGTGAGGTCTTGTTTGAAAACAGAAGTTGTTATTAATGTTAAGAGGAGAGGAGCTGTTCGTGTTATCTCTGGAATGCAAACTGGAACTGGGGTTCAGAAACATCTGCCAGATTATAATATTATCTTCAACTCAGCCTTTAGAAATATCAGATATATACAGTTGTTTGAGAAATGAAGTTTAGACAGCAGCCCAGCTTGCAAAATCTTAGCTTTCTTTTTGAGACTAGGATGGAGATCACAGGTTCATGATGTGAAATGTCACACATGTACAACACACTGAGAAAATTTCTTCAATTCTCATAGGAGAAACTACGTCAGATGCTGGTTTGTGCACATTTTTTGGTTACTCTGTGGTTGTTGTAGACTATTCACCTACAGAAGACAACTAGAAGACCAGTTTAGCTCTCTGTATCCACAGCCTTCTGCAAGTTATTCTTGGCTTCGAAGCAACTGCAGTGAAATATTTGTGAAATAACCAAACAGGGTAGCTGTTTACAATATTTCTGTTGTTGTAGGTAGCCCTTAGTATGTTACCCTGCCTTGTCTGGTGACAGCAGGATACATTCAGCTGATTGTGTATCTGCTCTTGCTGCAAACTTGTCAAGTGTAGACTGGTAATCATCTGGGGAAAGGGAAAGGAAGGGCAGAATTGGTCTGACAGGAATGCATGTTTACTGCAATATTTTCCTACTCTTGTTGCAATACTCGCTGCTAATTTGAGTTTCTAGAAAAGTGGAATTGACATGCTTCCTACCAAATCTATAATTGGCTTTACTGTATCTGTGTCCAAGTGTAAGTACTGTATCTAAGTGTAAAATAAAATTACTTCAGAAAAGAAAACTGAGGATCGCAATTGTAGAGGGGGGAAATAAAAGTTAGTTTCATCCATAATTTGTAGGCAGGAAAAATTCCATCTTTAAAAGACTTGCAGAAAACTCATGAGTCTTTGAGAGGTAACTGTCATAAAGATGGAAATATTTTACTGTGCTTTGAAGAGCCCCACAGCAAAGATCTTTGTAATGGTCCATGTCATACACCAGCTGAACAGAGACCAAATCAGCCAAAGGCAAGAGAAACTTTGGAGGGAGAATAAGACACTTTAGTTTTTCATGGCATCATCAGTATAATTATGTGGAATGCAGCAGATGTTTAAACATCATGCCTTGTTTTTGCTACTTTTCTCCCAAAAGAGAAAAGGTCATTTAAGGACTTGACCTATGAAGGTGTTTTAACCACCTGTGTACAGGGTTGGTAATTTGGGGGCACCCTTTAAAAACAAAAGATTCTTGAATCCATAGACTATTTGTTGTTATTGTTAAAACATAAATTATTTATTTATTTATTTAGTAGTGCCTCAGTCAGCAGAATCATTATAGTCAAGTGGCTGCTCACTGTGCAGGGCTCCTGCTTTGGAGCAGTGCACCATTTTTACATTTCCTTTATGCCAGAGCTACTCTGGGCATGACATTTAAGTCTCTGGTGTCCCTAGAGTCACCGAGGATAAATGAGGCTTCGGATTAGAAGTGCTTAACTCAAATGCACAAATCTTCCCTTCTTTCACTGTTGCTCTTCTAATGCTGTGAGAAACTCCTGTACTTGCTTTTCTTCTGTCCCATTGTGATCCTGATTGCTGTTTGCTTCCTCCTCCTTTCCAGCTGCCATCGCTCTTTTGTTCCCTTACTTATCTCTCGGATCTTTTCTTCCTGCCTTTGGCGTCTTCCACTTTTTTTTCTTGTCTCAGCAAAATAATTTATTGTCCATCTTGACAGTCTTTTCAAGTTTTCTTTAGTCAGTAAGTGCTTGCAGAGTACTTAGTTAGAAAAAGTTTGTTGCCTATAATAGATATGCGTAACTAATCAGTGTAAAAGCATAATATGGAATTCTAATCAGTGTTATAATCTGAATGAAAACAATGAGCCCTCTCTTCCAGCTCAGGTTTTCTGTTAGAAGTCAGCATGTTGCTGACTTGGAAACTGCTGGTGTTTTCCAGAGCAGAAAAAACGAAGTTGTGCTAGGTGTTCCAATGTTTTACGTCTTGCTATTCCTTGCAGAAAGGCTAACAGTATATTATTCTCTTTTGAAAATGCTTTGCAGCTGTTTTGCACAAGATTATCTGGGTAGACAAGGTCACTAAGAACTATGCCATTTGTCCTTGAAACACCAGACAAAGCTAGGACAATGTATGTAAGTAGTTAATTGGGCAAGACACATGAATTGTAGAATGATGGTCAGATTATGAATGTTGCTGTATGTGTACAGGTGATGTAATGGAAAGTCTCCCTCTACGGCCTTAATGCCAGTATGAAAACTCTCTCATGCTGTTCTGTAATGGATGTTTTCAACAGCACAAGACATGAATGTAATCAGATGGAACAGTTCCCATTCTCGTTCACAGATCAGGTTGATAGCCTGACCTCCTGATTGTAACTGATGTACACAACAAGGCTTCAACAGCACACCTTGCTGCTCGAGAATTTGACTCTGGTTTATTTTTGTTTTGTAGAGCCTTTGTTTATGTTAGATATTGCCATGAGTGCCTTTTCCAAAGTGAAAAGCTGAAAAGAAGACTGTGTGTCACAATGCCATTTCTGTTTCTGCAGCTACTGCAGTCACTTGATTCTAGTGGACTTCTGCACACCTAACAGAATATTCAGGTTTTCATTGTAGTGTTTGAAGCAAAACTCTAGACAGTTAAGCAGCAAAGGAAGAAAAGCCTGTGGATGCCTCTCTGAAAAACATCAACCAAGCAAGTCTCCTATCAGGAATTTAGATATCAATTATATCAAATCAATTCAGGGCACAAATACACAGTGTGCTTGCTCTGAGACATACCCAGATCACTCAGTAGGCGCCCTCAAAAGCATACATTGGGATATCAGTAGTGGAAGTATTTCCTGAACCCTCTTATGTCAAAAGACCAAAGCAGCAGTGACATTGACTTTCTGTCCTCTGCTTGAGAAGATGAAGGATTCATAAAGTGGGTAAGGGCAATACCTGTCTCCAGATGCAGAAATACAAAGTGCTGCAATGGAGAAGATCAGTGATTGCATCTTTGACTTTTGTTATGATGAGTTTACAGATCTTTCAGCCAGTGGGAGATTATATTAGTGCAAAAGGAGCACTTGAAACCAATGGTGCCAAAAAAAAAAAAAAAAAAAAGGAGCACTTGAAACCAAGCAGTGCACAAATACAAAATCAGTGTCTGATCTGGTCCCATGGAGTTTTAAGGTGCAAGAGGAACAATTAAGAGGCAGGGTGAGTAGGAGCAAAGTGAACAATGACTTTCATGCCTTGATGGTGTTTTTATGGTTGGCTGGTTTTGTGCTTTGTCTATGGATTCGTGTTAGGAAGACAGGCATTTACTTGAAAGACAAAGGAGTGTGTGTTAAAATAGAATGCTAAAGTGAAAGATTGGCACTTCCAATCTGACTGAAGTAAGGAAGTATTTTGTATTCTAGAGATGCATGAAACAAACCAGCAGGTACCATTTTGGGAAACATGTTTGCTCCAAGGAGTACCAAAGGCATAGATTCAGTCTAAGATGCAAATGATTTATGACTCAGGTGAAGGAGTAAATGTCACATCAGGACTTCCTTCTTTCTCCATTTGAAACAAAATTGGAGAAAAAAAAAACAACCTGAGTCTTTTTTTTTGTTTTATCCCCTGATGTTCAATTTATCCCTTTATTTATCTCTGATATTTTTATTTAAAACTTGCAGCCTCATCTCAGTATAGTATTTAGCCTTCCTCTAACTCCCTGATGGCTGCAAACTTTGACTCTTGCTATGCAGCATCTGTTGAAACTGTTATAGGTTCCAGTTCACTAGAGACGTTACCAGAGTGCAAAGGGGTTGATGATCTGTAGGGACAAAAATGAGCTCCTTCACTGAGACAAATCTCTTTAGTGCACTGTTCTGGTTATGGCAGCAGGAGCACACTTTGGGGCAGTCTGAGCCTCTCTCATACTGAGTGGGGAACATGAAAACCAGAACCTCAGACTACACGTTGTAGATGAATCTCAAAAATCTATTTTGCTTAGCAGGAGGTAGATTTGCCACCTACCCCCATTTCTCTGTCTTCTGTTTTTAAGGGTGAAACACTTGTATTTGAAAGTAATGATTCCTTTAGTTCACCACTCCGCAGCATCAAACCATTTTGGCAAAACAAAACAAAGGCTCCAGGCAGGCCACCCCCTTGTGAATTCTGTGACACTGCACTTCAGCAGCATTGCTCTGATGGTTTCATAAATGGTGCTGGCAGGGGCTGGGTGACTGCATAATCTGGGAAGAGGATGTTTCAGTTAGACACCAGTAGCGTGTCTTCCAGCTTGAGCCCTAAATCAGAAAGCTTTGTGATAGGCACAAAGGAATGAATTGTAATGGCTGCAGTGTTGCGACATAATGTTGCAAGTATTTTAGTACGTTGAGTTATGCCAACTTTTGCTTCACACGTGCCTTCAAGAATATATTGACTCCTTTTAATGGAGAGGAATAGCGGAGGTTATGATTCATTAACTGAAGAACAGGCTGCAATTAAGTAAACTGGTAACTTTTTGTTGTGGTATCTGAAACTTCCCCTACAAATTGTGGACTAATGATTTTTCTATGTGTACAAAATACGCGTTTGTATCAACAAAAACAGGTACTAAAGAAATTTATTTTGTGTATGCTAAGTTTTACAAGAACATTCTGTGAGATCAACTTAAATTCTGAATTTAGAAAATATGGCCTGGAGTTTATTGCAAGGCTCCGAGTAATGCTGTAAAAAAAATTCATAGTGAGGAACAGCTTGTTTAAGAAATTCAAAATTATGGTTTAAATATATCAAATGATTTGGATGTCCATCTGAAATTCAAGTGTGGAATTCTCTGTCCATTACACATGAGAAAACACTGAAATATAAGTACAATTCAAAATTCAATAGGCTTGTGGAATAAGTTACCAACAGGAAAGATTATGTCTCAGAGCATTATTTTGTCATCAAGTACACACACATCCAGATGTTTCATAGAGTTTTGTATTCATGATGCTTTTCTGGAAGTGCAGCATTGGTTACTTTGCTTTAAGCGTTCCCTATTAACAGCGTGAGTATAGGACACAGATTTATGTCTGAACCTGACCCAAGTCGACAAATTGACTCGATAAATGAAGTGATGTTTGGAAGCTATGAGCAAACAAACAGTTATGTGAGAGTAAAAGATGCATCAGCTCAGCAGTCACATAGATGGGAAATTAAATCTGTCCTCTGGAGCTACTCAGCATTTTTGTTGTGTTTGTTTGGGGGGCTTTTTTGGTGGTTTTGGTTTTTGGGTTTTTTTGGGTTTTTTTTTTTCATCTCTATTTCTTACATGTTGGACTTCATTCTAAATGCAAAGATTTTTGGACTGGTAAGAGGTTAGTTTGTTGTTTTTTCTTTGCGCTCTGTCTATGAAACATATAACAGACAGCTTTGGATAGAATCATGGAATCATTTCGGTTGGAAAAGGCCTCTAAGATCATCAGCCTAACACCCACCATTAAACCGTGCCCCCAAGTAACACATCTTCAAATCTTTCAAACACTTCCCTGGGCAGCCTGTTCCAAAGTCTGACCACCCTTTTGGTTACCCATTTTCTTCTATGATCCAATCTATACTTCCCTTGCTGCAATTTGTGGCCATTTCCTCTCATCCTGTCAGTGTTTACTTGTAAGAAGACTGATCCCACCAGGCTACAACCTCCTTCAGGGAGTTGTAGAGGTGATAAAGTCCCCCTGAGCCTCTTTTTCTCCAGGTTAAACAACCTCAGCTGCTCCTCATCAGGCTTGTGCTCCAGACCCTTCTCCAGACTACACAAATTATACCTGTCCCCATCTTCTGGTTCGATTAAAAAAGGCCCTAAAATGTGTTGGTGATTTGTTCTGATTTCTGAAAGGGTTTTTTTGCAATGTGGGTTGCACAGAAAGCTGCTGCTCTCCTACCATCATATAAAGCATGAAAACAATTAATAGGTGATTCCTGGTACCAAATTGTTTATGCCAGTATGACTAAACTGGTTCCTTTATCCTTCCATGCACTTGCAGAAATATGTCTTTTTGTACAAAGCCACATGCACTATCCTCCTTCCTTCTGGATGAATTTATCACTGTCCTGAAGATGCCCTTCAATTTTCTAACTTGGAAAAGGTAACTCTGAACTGTTCCTTTTCCTCCTCTTCTCCCTGCACCTCTGTGTACCTGTATTTGAAAATACAGTCTGAACTTATGGTGCACGATGGGAATCTGGGGCTGGTGGAATGGGGAGTGTGTTACTTGCTCCCAGGACTGCATTCCTCTTTGGACATGAGCTTGTTTTTTTCCCCATGAGATAAGACTTGGTACTGCATGGGGTCTTGGATGGGATTTTGAACAACCTGGCCCAGCTGGAGGTGTCACTGTCCATAGCAGAGTGATTGGAACTGTATGGTCTTTAAGGCTCCTTCCAACCCAAGCCATTCTATGATATGTAGATTCCAAAATAACACTCATTACTCCCACGGTTTGAGGCACAAGATATGTATGTGAATATTAGTTGCTTAAAAAGCAGTGTTTTTCTGGAACACATTTTTTAGTTTAAATGATCCTTAGAGATACATGTGTATGTGTGTAATCCGTATGCATGGATGTATTTACAGGCAAAAATATGATAGTAATATAAAAATAACTGGGATCTGAATCAGATAAATTTGATCTTTCCTTCTCTTTGCAAAGTCTTCTGCAAACCAATTAATCAAATAATTTTTCCCCCCATCTGTGAAATAGTGTTCATACTTATCTTTAAGCAATTTTAATCTCTGTTTAAGTGTCACTATCTGGAAGCAGTAATATTAATTAGATCAGTGCAAGTTCTTCCTGGGCGTAATGACAGCTATACAGACATAAATGGCTTTTCAGGTATTTTTGGCTACATGGAAAATAGAAAACCTGACAGCTTCTTTGAGTTTTGGCAGTGACTTCACAGTCTCAGTAATGCTGAAGAAAGTTGAGGCTTTTCAAACAGTAATCCAATGGGAAAGCAAACAAAGTGCTTCATCCTCACATTTAATGCATGAGACAAATGACTGCATCCTGGGTCTCACATCATTGGTAGAGGGAAGTTGTGACTTCTAGAAAATATTGGTATAAACATTTTTAAAAATATTGCGAGACAAAAAAGAACATATAGAAAAGCATATTTAGAATAGTGAATGGTAAAACTGCCAACAATATGGTGATAATTCAAGAACAGAAACTGTATCTGGAATCAGACAATGAGCATTGGATCACCTATAGAAGAGCTCTAGAATTCACAACAAATATTTTGGGGTACTTAGGCTATTGCTGCTGGTTTGATGATAATGCAGTTTGTGGCTTTAAAGTGGCTTCTTTTCCCTGTAAACTGCCCACCATGCTAACATTGATCACAGTGCTCACTCACGTTCAGATGTTGCTTGAAAGTAGCTTTAAATGCCAATAATGAACAACCTTAGAGGTTCCACATCTCACCAGATTTATGTATTTTTCAAGCCTGAAATCTGTTGTGGGCTCAAACTCAGAATTTTGGGGGGTTTTTGATCAAGGAAAATAGCATCCTTTGTCTAATATTTGTTCCTTTTCCCATGTTTGGGGTTTTTCTTAGGTTTTCTTCTCTTTTTTTTTCTTTTTT
>VZTJ01003630.1:1854326-1951854 GCA_013397795.1 Orthonyx spaldingii
TTTTTTTTTTTTTTTTTTTTGTGAAATCTTTGGGTTCTTTTTTGAAGAAAGAGGGGCTGTTTTCTCTGCATTATGGTATCTTAAGTAAAATTGGTGCATCTCAGAAGCTTTTATTCTCATTATGCTATAGAGGAAAGACCTGGGAAATAACAAAACCCTTATTCAGGCGGACTGGAAGATTTTCATCTCATCTTGAGATGTGCCAGAGTACCTGATAATTGGCAAACAGCTGCACTGTCATTTCCTTTAGGTGCAATTTTGTCCTGAGCACTGAAGAGGAGGCAGGGAGTGCTGAGGGCATGTTCTGGGGTCTGAGGGGCTGGGCACGTAAAGCAGTAGGGGCAAAGTTGCATTCAAATGGGAAAAACATTTTCTGACCACCTGATATGCTTGGGATATTGATTTGTTTGGGTTTTAGGACATGAATTTTAAATTAAACTTTTCAAGTCAGAAATATTATGGTAATTTGTTGCATGAAAAGAATTATTATTTTTCCTTCATCAGGTGTTTGCTAACAAATGTGTCATCAATGCTACTTGTTATTTTGAGATGAAGTACTGTAAAATGGGCATAGCACATAATCAGCTATAGATTGGTAAATAAGAGCAAATTAGGATTCCAAATAGGGAGTATTCTTCTTTTCTTTCTAAAATACAAATTCTTCTTTTTTTCCTGTAATATCAGTTTGGGTTTTGTAGTTAAAACTGTCATTGGTTTACAGGAATTTTGCTAAGTGTATTTCACTTAGTTTTTTGAAGTGTGCATCACTTATGGAAATGGGAAAATCTGAGAACAGATCTTCCAGTTCAAATCCCAGACTTAAAAAACCAAGCTAACCCCTCTGTCCCTTAATAAAGCATTGCAATTCTTGTGTTATAACATTCTGAAGGATGGGACTGTGGAAAGGATTCTATAAGAGAGATAGGTATTACAAAGAAAAACAACATGCCATTCCAGAGAAAACTTATGTAAAACAATTTGTTTTAGCTGTGGCTTCTTCCCTTTTGTATTTGCTTTTTGCAAATAATCTGCCATTCACAGCTTAATATTTACATGGAGAAAATTTATTACAAAAAAATGAAGAAAATTTTACAAAGGAAGATGATTTCTAAATACTCTGACTACAGTTTTTGTTTAACTTTAAGCAACAAAATTTTATATTTTTTTTTTTTTTTTTGCAATCTAACTGCACCTTGCATTGCATTCCTGCCTGTATGTGCGTGAGAGCCATAATGGTGGAGCATGGTCCTACTGAGCTAGAGGCAGTGGCTCTTCACACAATGATGGGGAAGTTGGCCCTACAGGAATGAGCTTGCCCACATCAATTCCACCTGCACGAGGGCAGAGGCTCCCTGGAGGAGCTGGAGTGCTGGCTGCAGTCCTAGAGGATGGATGGGGTTTTCTGGGGACAGAGAGCATCATGACAATGCCAGTGGGAGGAAGACCTGAAGGTAGAATTGGTACCAATGCCAGTAATTACGGAGAAGAACAGCAATTGCAACTAGGACTGATCTTTCTGAAACTCTTGAAAGCCTTACTGGTAATGCATCATAGAGAAATATGAGCTCAGGTGGCCCAGGGAACAATTGCATCAACAGAAATGGAAAAATTAAGCCACACCAATGTCCTCAGCCACCCATTGTAAACCCCAAGGCTGCTTTCCGTCTTCACATTAATTTTTCACTTCTACCTTATCCATACTTGAAAGTACCTCAATCCTTGCACAAATTCGGCAGCTCTAAAATAAATGCACATACAGCATTAATTAAGGACTGAGTGTGCCCCGTAATACATTTCTTGCAGATGACACCTACAGACTGTCTGAATGCTTCGACTTAAATCCACTCCAGCTCCAAGGTGGCCTTGAAAAGCAGACTCACAGAGGTAGCTCTTGTTATTCTCTGGGAGTCAGCAGAGCCATTGAAGGCAGGAGCAAGGCACGGAGCTGAGAAAGACAATCAACTTTCTTTTTGTTTGAAGATGTTGGGAAGGCTTTGTCCACAATTGCAGCTGCACCTGGCCTCCAAATTGCCTCTCAGCCAGAGCTCTTTGACAAGGCCAGGCACACCTCACTCCAGTGTGACAGCATCTCCTGTGAGCCACAGTTTACACACAGGCCAAGCCTGCTGTCCTTATCCAGAGCGAGGTCCTGAACAGCCGTTTTTTTCTCTAATTAGCCAGACAAATGCCCATGAACTTCCAAAGCAATTTGTTTGAGTAAGGAAGGCATTAGTACGACATTTGGGATTTTTACTTATTTTATTAAGCATTTAAGTATCCTTCAGAAGGAATTGTATTATGTTCATGTAGTATCAGCTACATATAAGACTCTTTGATTCAACAATGAAAAAGTAAACAGGGCAATTTTATTCTTTATTGCCCAGTTTCCCCCCTTCATTTTCACTTTGTTGTCTGAAATAAAATTAATAATAATACTATTTCTAGAGTGTCTGAGTGTCTATTGAAATAATAAATCAAGCTTCTAAGGCACAAGTGTGACTTTAAAAATACATAAACTTTAATGAGCTTCATTTTTCTCAGCTTTGTCCTTTTGTTTCTCACTTTGATAGCATATCAAACCATGTTTAATAAACCAGATACCCACGTTAAATTATATACTGAGTGTAGAACAGCTTTTACCACGCAGACACGTAAATGGGCTTGGCAACCACTTTGAAATATAAAGAGATTCATAAGGAAAATATTCACCCCCAAAATCCACAGTTCAAAACATATCCAATTAGAATTCAGAAAGCAGATGAGTTTTTAAATGCAATCTTAAGCTTGGAAGGAGAATCTATCAGGAGATAATTGATTCCACCAAACAGAAACAATCATTGAAAGTGTTCTGCCACCAGAGGCTCCTAAGGGCTATAGAAATGGTAATAACTCCATTTTCCTTATGATATTTCTGACAGATTTCTACAAGCCTTTGTCCCAGCTCACTGAGCAGGCACCCCTTCTTCGTCACGCTACATTGCTCTGCTTTTGTCCTATTTCTTTCCTGGATGATGGAGGCAGCTGGGTTTTCACCTCCCTTTTCTCCTCCAGCAGAGCCAGAGGAGAGCCACGCATCCAGGGACCCGTGAGGGTCATCCCTCTGCCTCAGCAAAGGTGCCACAGTCCAGAACAGCATCACCTTGGCCTTCCAGAACTGCTGGCATTGACAAAGAGCACAGGGCCAGAGGAAAGGAGAGACACAGCCATCACCCCTCCTACCCCATTGCAGCTCCAGTGATGGAAGGAGCAAATATCCTGACGCTTAGAGGGCTTTCTACTGTTTTCTGGTCACCCTCTGCTCTTTATTTCTAAACCTCCATTTCTTGTGGGGAAAACATCCTATCCCAAGCTTGGGCTGTGCCCCCTGGGTGTGCCACAATAAAAATAATTTTTCCTGCCCATAAGAGAATCCCTGGATGAGGGACCTTTGGTGTCTTTATTCCAAACAAATAATTTTTATGGAAGTAATTCAAAATAAGTTAATATGTTCAGGCTTTGTGCCTTTTCCTTTCTCTCAGGAATAAATTGAGCAGATCTCTGATCGCTTTAGGTTTATAATTTCTAAACTTCATTATTTCCAATATTGCAATGAAAGAAAAACATTTCTTCCTGATGTATTCAACTTTTGTTAGGCTTATCCAGTGGGCAGTCTGCCCCTAAACAGGGGTATGATATGTGCTTTGATTTAATATTCTATTTGTCTTTCTCTCTACCTGTACGAAGAATGTGCTTATACAAACCTAAAAGGAGTTTATGGAATAATTGTTCTGGCTCATATGTAAACAAGTCATATTTTACCTCTTGTGAATGCTCAGAATTTTACTGCTTTTTAGTTTTGCTCTGTCCTCTTTTTCAACAATGATTGAATTAATTTAGAGCACTTTTGATAAAAAAAGGTTTGCTCTGTGGGAGAGGATGATTTATTGTTGGGGGCTCTGGTATATACACACACACACAAACTTCTGTTTCTCTTTTAGCAAGATCTTTTGTTGGAGTTGTGCTGACTGTCAGACTTTCCTGTGAGAATGAGCTCTTGGAGCCATCCTGGTCAGCTCTAGTTAACTGGATTTAGTGAGACTCAGCCTGAGCATATGCACACACATGCAGATTCTTAGAATCCTTTAATGACCCCTTACTTAGAGAGGGAAAAATATTGCTGTGACTTAGGCATATGGGCTTAGTCTCACAGACAGGAAAGACTGTGATGTTTCAGGGTAAAGGAACCAAAAATCTAACTGGTAGCAGGATGGGTGGGTAGGGAGAGAGAATTTCCAAAAGTAGGAGCTAGAGGAGTTGCTGCTAATTTCAGAACCAGAGAACCTCCTGCTTTGAGGTGTAGTAAAGATAAAATGCATTTTCCTCTCTTTCTAATGAGAAATATTTGGAACACAACACTGTTATTAACTGCCTATATGTTGTCTCTCTGTTCTGTTTGCTCTTATCAGTTCTTCTGAGCCCGGCAGTTGAGCTAATTTCAATACTGATAATTAAACTCTTTCTGCATTAGTGTTCCCCAAAACAAAGCCAAAATATTGCTTCCAACTCATCTGGCTCGATTAAGAGATCCTGGATGATGCATTACATCTTTTTTTAAGAGTTAAAAAGCTAAAGTAATAGTTATAAATAGATGTGTAAAATCATACCACTGAATCTCGAAAGCACTGCACTCAAGGAGAGCAATACAATTGACAAGCAATTTAAGCTAGAGTGTGAAAGGATGCAGAAATAACAAGATTTGCATGAAAAATATTGAGATCATGAGAACATCGAATTTAAACAAAAAACTCATGTGCCTCATGACTAAATCATGAGAGCTGGCATTGCTGTTATAGCATTCAATGTGCTTGGCTTTTGAAAATAGTTTTATAATGAGGGTGGAGTGTATCTATCTGTACAGAAAATGAGCATTGTTTGTATCTAGCTAGCTCATTACTATGAGAATCAGGAATGCAAGACTCTCAAATCTTAATACAGGTCAGAAGATCTCAGATGCGTCCAGCTATGGTTGAGCTCACATTGTGAAGAAGATAACCCCAAGCAAAGACAGAAACTGACCCTGCTTTCAAATCAGTCAACCAGTCAATCAATCAGTGATTAAACAGTGTCACCAAAGAAAGAAAAAAAAAAAAGTAGAGGGAATTTCAATTGGGAATTTCAATCACGTAGTTGATTATCTATTTATTTCATCTTATCAGTAACAATCATCTGTCTTGGGACAGAATAGAGTTACGTCAGTAGTGGTGGCAGAGGGGTCTGAGGAAGGGTCACTGCAAAGAGACTGTCTCACATCCGTCGGGCTTTACTCTCGCATGACTTACAACCACCATGACAGATTTCTTTCATTTTCTTTTGCTGCTGTTGTGCTTTCTGACATGCTGTGTGGTCAAGAAAAAGCTGATATATATTCGTTATCTAAGGGAAAGTATGGAATTCTAAATTGGTTTAGGCTTTCATTGTATACTCTATCACTGCAAATGGGGGTGGTACTTCCAGGGATTCTTTGTTTAATTCCATGAATGAGTTGTCATAAATTAAGGTGCTTCAGGTGCAGTCATATTTTCTAAATTCTTTCCCAAAACGTAAGTGTCAAAAAAAAAATCTTACAAAACCAGCTAGCTCTGGAATTTAATATTCCTGTTTTAATTGTAGTGGCGCTCACTGAGATTTCTTTAATACCTTACATTCTCGATATTTTAAATAAGCATGTAAGATGCCCACATGGGAATTTTTCTGTTTGTTTTTAAAATAGCTATCATCCTCATGATAATGAGGAGCAGCATTTATATAGACAATCTTTTTTTTTTAAACAGAATATAGAGGAGAGTAATTTCTACTGTCTATAAGTTGTTAAGCTCAGCTGCTTCATAGCATTGTACTGGATATGAAATACACCCCTGGAAAAGATTCAGACTGCTGTCCTAAAGAAGCAACTGACATTTTCCTTTTTATTTTTTTTTTCCAGTTTAACTTTACAAGTTATTAATTCATGGACACTTCACACTACCTTATTTCTAATTAAAAGCAGTTAAGTCAAAGAGGACACTTGGTGCTGTGTTATAATTCCTGGCAGCCGTGTCCCTTTGGCCATGTCACTTTTCTTCATCTATTTCATAACTGACACTTTGTAACAGGAATGCTTTTGTCTTGAAAAATAAAAAATGCAATTATATATTCCAAAGGCTGCAGAATTTGGATCCACTTAGTCTAGATATTGTAAAGCAAAGAACTTCATCCTTGTTATTGGTACAGCAAAACTGAAATATGGGTCCTGCCTCAAAAATATCTAATTATTTTATTAGGTTTTGTCTTTTGGAGTATGCAACTAAAATTAATGACTGGATTCTTTTTGGCATCAACAGGCCTTCAGTGTGTTTGTTTAACATGGCCTTAAAATGTTGTGACAATGATGTGTCCAGTATTACAAGAATTGTACTAATTAGACTGCAGCACAGTAGCAGTAAAATAAACCACGGGAGAGGAAAACTGGGTATTGATGGGCAATTTCACGCTCTTCACCATGACTGTGGCAATTAGCAGTAAAAATGAGATTATTTTACCTGGAAAAGGAGTCTCTTTCCAAACTGTGCATTTTACTATTCTCATCCGCATTGCAAACGTTCACGTGTTGGAAATACCCCAGGTAAGAACAGACCTTCCTTCTTGCCAGAAATAACTTCTTCCTGTTGGCCGCGAGGTAGGGGAGGGAGAAGCAAACTGCTGTTGCTTTCTACCCTCCTGCCTCTGCCTGCCTTCCACTAAAGTGTGGATCCAGCTGAACCTCTTTGTCTTCAGGACAGCAGAGAGCAGCCAAGGCAAGGAAAGGATGGTCTCTAATGGACCCTCCCTTGCAAAAAATCCCATCTGGCCAAAGATCCCTGCCTGCTGCCTCGGGCAGCTCAAGGAAATGACGTTTATCTTCAAGTCCAGAAGAGATTATGAGTCTGGAATGCTTAAGCTCTGAAAGAGCAAAGAGTTGGGCAGTTTGGGGGCTTTTTGAAGTATCAGAAGTAACTAATCTTTGATATCACTTATGCAGCCAGAAGACCAGATTGCTCCACACTGGGGTTGAGCTGGGGAGGGCAGCCTGGGAAGTGAAGTGTGGGGTGTGTCTTTGTTCCCCATAGCAATACTGGGATGTTTCCTGAGGAATAGATAGACCAGAACCCAAATTTCAGTAAAAACATTTAAACGTGGGTTAAAAGTGAGCTTAGTTGGAAGGTTTCAATATTAATTATTTTTTATTAACAGGAAAATAATTCTACCCCCGTAATACAAATTCCAGTAAAAAATGCCTGAAACCCTGCTGGATACCTTGCCATATTTTAGTGTATTTAGAACCTTAGTAATCATTTTCTGTTTCCAGGTTTGTACGTTACTCATAGCAACACTGGCATTTTGTCAGTTTTTTCCTTTTTATTTAATATTGTGTATATTTTAAATATCAGTGTCTATAATTGGCTAGGTTTGAGAGACAAGTGTAAAAATAGTTCTTAATACAGAATGATTTATTTATATTTATTGACTTGGTCTTGTGTCCATCCCACAGAGCTGAGTACATTTAACAAACTGTAATTTGGGGAAAAATCCTGTTGTCGAGAAACAAAATCTTGCCTCAGTTTTGCTTCTCCAGTTTGCAGAAGCAAAAATGCAAGAGAGAATGGCTTGTAGAAGCTTTAAAGCCTTTTAGTTCTGAAGTTTATTTAAGGGCAAGTAATTTTGGAAGTGGACCAGGGAGGTTGTTTTGATTTTGTTGGGGTTTTTTTCCCTTTTGCTCTTACACAGTGTCTTTCATGTTAGAATGTCCTCTAAAGAAAAGCACAACATTTTCAAAGTTATGTAATAATTTGTTCATTGTTGACTGCAGGTCAAAAGTCTTTATTTTTTTAGAAAATCTGCAATTTTACAAAACTTTTCACTACAAGCAGTTTCTTTCCCTCTCCTCACTCTTTCCCCCTGGATTTCCATTTTAGAAAAACAGCTGGAAATAACTCCCTGGCTGTTTTTACACCACCTCTATTTCTGCACTTTTCTATTGCTGGACTTTACACATCACAAAATGTGACTAAATATCTGTCAGATGCTGTCTGTTATCTCATTGTCTCCTCAGAGGAAGAAGTATGGGCAGTGAAGTGTTATGTTTTGAATGGGATTTAGGTTTTTTAATTTGCACACATTGGTCTATATTTCTGTCAGTATGTTTGAGGTCATAAAAATGTATTTTGTGCTTCAAGGGAAAAGTAGCCCTTTCTTCATCCAGGATTTCTTGTCTCAGGGCCTAAGAAAACTGTTTTCAGCTCAGGTCAGGTTGGCTCAGCCAGCAGAGCCTGTCAGCCATCCATTTGCACCCTGAAATTGGGGGATAAGTTTCATGCCTTAGGCTGTTAAAATGTTCAGAGGTATTATACTTCTTCTCAATTATTTCTCAGGTGCAGAGTGGGAGAGAGGTTTTAGTATGTGTCTTCATTAGTTTGTGGTACTGGGGAGATGAACTGCAGTTCAGCAGCAGCAGGCAGAGCTTCCCAAGAGGTGATTTTTCCATAAATCCACCAACATGCTGCTGTAATGTAAACAAAAATTTCCAGTGAAACAAAACAGAGGTCAAATATCCATTTTATTTTGGCAAAGGGGGATCCAGACCACTATGAAGAAAGAAATAGCAGCTGATATAGATGCCACAGAGAACTTAGAGAAGTCAGAATTTATTCGTGTAGTATAGAATAAACTGAGTACATGCGGCATAGCATTCATAATGTGACCACATATCTTGCTGCAAGATTTTCAGAGCTCTAATCCCCATCTGCCAAAAAGTCATCTTTGTCTTCTGAGACTCAATTTCAAGTTTCGAGCAAGTTTCAAGCACTCTGGGCACACTTTTCCAGCCTCTCTGTTGTCTTGGTGGAAGGTAAGGGATAGTTGGAAGTAGAGGATGTTAAGGTCCCTTCTAACCCTAAGCATTTTGTGCTTCTCTGTGTCAGGGAGGATATAGAAGCCTTTAGATGTTGGGAGCCATCGTATGGCTGCTGACTGTTTCACTGAATGGTTGCCTGCTGATTTTGAAAATCAAAATTAAATTAGGAATAACCATTAATTTTTCAGTGACAACAAATATTTCTTTGTTTTGCAGCAGATGCAATTTATCAGTCAGCACACTTGGCCTTCTTCCTCTTAAGAAGGGCTCAAACCAGTCAGATATTAATCTCAATATTTTAATTTTTTTTTTTGCATTACAGTAATATTGTATGGGAGAGGTTTGAGTGTCCAGGCATAAGAAGTTGAGGAATATGTTGGAATATCTTCCCAAACTGTGACTGATACAACTACTGAGTTGAAAAGGCTGTACTCTCAAGGCTCAGTGAAATTGCTTTCTTTTGAATTGCTTGAAATATATCAGTTAATTCTGTTAGCTAGTTGTCTTGATTGCCTATTTGGATGCTAGAGAGAAGCAGTCTGTGATTAGTCTGATTTATTTTAGATGCCTACCCTAAGTCAAGGTCAATCACATCCCTCGATCTTGCAATTTCCTTTAAAGACATTCCAGATGAAGAGCTCAAATGCACATACCAAACGGCTGGGGGAGAAGTGAACTTTTTATTCATCTGTAGAAAATGATTTTATGTATCTTTCTTGTGGCACAGGCTGTCATCACATTTGTATTAGTCATAATAGAACATATTGTCACTTGATTTCTACCTTTCAGAAAACTTCTGCCAGCGTGGAACTGTAAAGAAACCTGGTCTGGGAGGCTACCACTGATTTTTAAGAAAATGTCAAAGCATCCTATCTGTGCTCTTAAAGAGAAAAATATTTTTCTGGCAACAGTTCTTATTTCTTTGAAAATCCTTGTATCAATCTGAGGTACAATGAGAACAGGCCTAAACCTTGGGAACTCAATCTTATTTCAGTACTTTTCTCACTACGTTGATAGACATTTTCATGCTTTTCACTTATGTTCTTGCCTAATCTCAGTTCACAAGGAAAAATGCACCATTTCTTTAAGTTTAAGGTCAGGGAATTGTGTCTCCACTGCTCCATGAAATAAGACTATGAAGATTCTACTGATGAATGCACAACTGTTTGCCCACAATGGAAACAACCACCAACAGAAAGGCAGAACTTTCTGAGTCAGAGAAATGGACCTCTCCTAAACTATAGACACTATAAACAGCAGATATTTGCACAACTACAATTAAACCTACTTTTTCCTTTCAAAATCAGAAACAGCAATACAGAAGAACAAGCCTTGTTTTCTATCAGCATAATTTATAAGCATTTATTTTGGGAATCCTGCTTCTAATGATGTTGTTTGAATTTATGACATTGATCTAAATAGACAGTAGATGTAGTAGTAGTAGTAGTAGGTATTGCGTAAATTTAGTAATGCACATTTCATTGTAGGCATATCTTTGTGATGTCATACTGTCAAGAAATATATAGTGGACATTTTATCTGGCAAGGGGTTATCACAGACACCTCACTGCCACAACCAATTATCATCTCTCTTAATGATAAGCTGGGGAAGATCAGGTTCATCTTGAAAATGACCTTGAAGCTTCCCTAGAGTAGCAGAGACAAGGAAATGTCACAAACCTCTTAGCAGCTGTAATGGTGTCAGAGTTTTGTTACAATGAGTCTCACTAGGAGGGAAGAAACGAGAGAAACGAGAATGGAAAGGACACGTAGCAAACCAAAGACCTCTACTAAAAGAATTTCTTGGATAAGTTAGTAGAAACTTACATTCCCACTCTCATTTGAAACAGCAGGGTTTTTATCAGGGCAGTTCATGCCCTTACACATGCCTGTGAGTAGGAAAAGGGCAGCTGTGACAGCTATTTGAGACGACCTTATGTTACACCCTTGTTAAAGCTGATGGCAGTGATTTCAGCAGAGCTGGCATTTTGCTCTCGCTCCGGTGTCCCCTACTGGTGACACATCACAGGCAGGCGGCAGCTGGAAGGGGCCTCAGTCCAAAGCCAGAAAAGATGGGAATTAAAAAACACTTGTAGTAAATGTTGCATGCTAAAGCAACATGCAAAAACTATTTAGTGATTATTTTTTCAACAGTTCTCATATTAAGTGAGACTGCATAACAACACAAAAAAAGTTGTTAAGTTCAAAGTCTGTATTTTGAAATAGCTGTTCTTTCTGGAAGTGGAAATATGAAGTTGGTACCAACGGAATTCTATTTAGGCAGGAGGAAAGGATGCCTTCAGTTATGCCTGCAGTGAATAAAGTATAATGAATCCGTCATACTTTCCTAAGCTTGTTTAAAATGGAAAAAAGAAAAGGAAAGGATGGAAGAATATGCTTCCAAAAGTCCTCCATACAAAAATACCGTTTACCCTTTAGAAGTCTTAGATATTTTTACACTAATGAAGTATCTTTGAGTTGCTGACTTTTCTTTTAAGAAAACTGTGTTACAGAGTGCCAAGCTATACTTGATGCACCTAAAATATTTAAGATACTCTGAATTATCCATTGCAAAAAACGTCAGACACACACTCATGCATTCACTGTTGTCCCACTTATCGTATTGACAAGTAGAAAAGACATTAAATGGAGTATAAATGATACAGAGCCTCGTGAAGCAAGGAAACTTGACTTGATGCTCTGCTTAGCTGACAGAGAACCAAATACTTGACAGCAGTCACAGCAGCAAACTTTGCTGTTAAAGATTTAAAGGATTGCCTGGTAGAAGCAGAAATACACTTCCAAATCTGCTCTGAGATACACACACAGCATATGTGAAATACACACCGAAATCTGAACAAGTACCCTTTAATCTGCCCAAAACTAAATGCTGTCTTTCAGTTCAGCTGTTTTCTGATGTATACAGGAGATGTTGCAAGTCTCAGACTTGTTTGGTAACAATTTCTGTTACTGTGGAGAAACAAGCTCTATGTCTTATCCTAAAGAGCTGCATGTGCTTCTCAGTGATCGTTTTCTGATCTGTGTCATTTTCATGCTTCAAAAAGCATCTCAGAACTCAGCAGTAATATAATGCCTGGGTGATAGGTTATCACTCGTCAAGGTAATCTGAACTGATTATTTCAGATCAATTAGGAAGGAAAAATTTCAGTGGGGAAGATAAGACGACAAAGTGCAAGGTTTTTCTGCATTTCTATAGAAATGCAGAAAGTATCTTTAAAAATTAAAATTCATAGGTAAATTATGAAGTATAAGCATATTGCCTTAGAGAATACTATGTAGGTCTTCTCTGTGTTCGTAAATTTTTTTTTTTTTTTTTTGGCTTGCTTGATTTCATAATGCTACCCTGAGTCAATTTGAGTAATTGTGTGGGGTAACTCCACTACTGAGATTATTTGTCTTTTCAGAATTTCTCAGTTAATGTACCCTGGTTTATCCTTGCTCCTTTCTTTGAATCCACCACAAGCATATTTCCAAAATGCCTCTGGTTTTTCTCCGAGATGGAGGCAGGTGGATTGGAAAGCCGATGACTCAGAGTAAATTGAAGAGGAATGAAAGCTGCTCTTTGATCCCCACTTTTGTAGTTCATTCGTGTTAGGGAAGGACATCCCTACAGAAGGTTGATGTGGTTTAGCACAGGCGTAAGGTTGGGTCTCTTCCCAATCTATGCATCATCAATATAATTTCATATCTGCAGTAAAGTGATAGCAGCTGTGGCCTGCTCAGACAGAACTCTCTGGTGTAGTATTAGTAACACCTGAGATTTCTTATCAAATCTAAAAATAGTTTTCGAGTTTGTTTTTTTTTTCAAAACCTCACTCGTCAGGTACAGCGACTGCATGAGGTGTACTCATGACCAGTAGAGAAATTCCATAGTTTGACTTCTTATTGGTTTTTTTTGAAACCTCTAAAATGATCCAAGGAAGCCCCAATGCAGAATGGATTCCATCATCTTTATTTTTAAAATTTTCTTTTAGTCCTGCCAATCTAGTTGATTGTTGGGGGACAGTGATAGAGAGATGGGGAAGTTCATGCTAACCTGTGATAGTTCAAAAATTTGTGTGGGGGGAAATTCTGTTCATATTCTGCTCCATATTTATTTATTTATTAAGTTAATTCCTACATAAGTTTATTGTTTGCATAGTAAAGGGTGTGCTGCTCTTTACTGTCCCATGTGTATTTCTGTGAAGGGTATTGAGTATTGACATGGCAGATCTTCTGGTAGCTCCACACTCCAGTGCCCATGAAACAAATTGAGGAAAAAAGAGCATAAGGTTACCTACACATATACAACGCACAGGAAATGTGTTTAATCTCACAAGGTGGGGTATGACACCTTCATGTATTTAGACTGATGCAAGGTGAGTAATTTCTAGGTAGCAATGCAATATGTAGCTGTTGTCACTCCATGTTCAGAGGTTGGGGTCTTATTGTTGAGGATTCCTTGGGTTTTATCCAGATCTTTTGCAAATTCTTTTGCAACAGCCAAACATGATCTTCCTGCTCTTCTGTTCCTTTATTCACAAAACATACCATTAACTGGGCTTTTAATGCTTGAATAGCAGTTTGATATCTCAGTTTCAGTGAAATTTGCTGCATGTTTACAAGGTGCTGATTTGTTTCAATGAATTGGCCCTGGAGCACCTGAGTACAACCAAAGAGATGTATCACAAGGGGAAGCAGAATCTGGTCTGAGGGCTCTGGCTGCTATTTTAATAACACGAGTGACTTGTAGAGAACACCAATTGGTCTCATACTCTACTCAGTTCACAATAACTGGTTTTGGTGACACATTGTTATTAAGGTTTGCTGGGATTCAGTTGTTCTTGTAGTTCTAAAGATCAGACAAGAGAGTATTTAGTAGCAGCAGGTGTTAGTACACTATCATTACTAAGCTCCCTCAGAAACAACTTATGATCTGTTTTTTAGATCCTACCATGCTCATGAATCTAAGCTTCATTCTTGATGCAATTGATCAAACTAAGCCTTGTAAAGGCAGTAACAAGGCAGAGGGAGGGGATGATTTTCAGAAGATTCTTTAAGCAAGTGAGAAAATGAGGAGGAAGAAACAGGATGACTCCGTGCTGGTTAGTAAACCCAGCTGATCAATAACCTTATTATTAGCAAAGGCTAAAATGTCCCACTCTGGGAGCCTTTTGTACAAACACTGTTGTAAGTGGGCAAGTATGAAAACGGGAGCTCTTGGGGATGCATAAGGGAAACAGACACAGTGTTTGGGATTTCAGGCCATTCATTATTTACAAAATGCTTGTGGCTGGCAGTGTTAATTACTTCACTTCTAAAGAAAGCAGAGGGCTTGTTCTGCTTTTCAGTTGAGAAGAAGATCTTTACTACGCAGCATTATTTATATGTTTGCAAGGAAGCAAGCTTGTCAGTTGATCTCCTTATTTTATTTAAAAGCTGAAATCATTACAAACTGACAAAGCAATAGTTGAGGTGAATCATGGCTGATGGGGAGCTGCAGGAAAAAAAGCATTCAAAGCCCCTGCCACAGCCACACTTGTCACTGGAAGGAGCTGAGGCTCCTGCTGATCCCATGGGAATTCACACCACGGGGCAAGGATCGGGCTGGGATCAGACCAGTGGCCTCTGCCAGAGCAAGACAAAGAGAGAAGGAGAAAGAACATGTTGCAGTTGTTTGACAGCCGCTGGTAAATTATGCCTCTTACCTGTAAAGTCTCTAAATCCCCGTTCAGCATCTCACAAAGAACAATAATTGTTTATTGATCTAAACGTTAACAATGTATCGCTTGTTCTTCAATAAGGTCTAGAAATGTAACTCAAGGGCAATAACTGCTTTGGATAAACAACAGACTTGATGGATGTGTGGCTTTTTTTTTTTTCTTTTTCTTTTTCTAAACTATGAGCATACTGTTGAAGCATTTTGTTGTTATCTTGATGTAATCCTTGTACACACCTGTACCTGTATGGGCTTCGGTCTGTCTTTCAAAGAGGCATTTTTCTTAGCAGTGTTTAATACTTCCCTATAAATGGCTGTTTTAAAGCACATAAAAATGCAGAATTGTGTTTCAAATAGTTCTTTTTACCTTCCTGCAGCATCTGTGCTTTGTCAGCTGCTCAGATGTTATATAGAAAAATAAAAAGCAAAGCGATACAAGATAAAACACTTGGCAGCATAAACATCAGTGGAGAAATTTTCCATACACTACCAGCATTGTGTGTGCACTAGGTGGGCACATAGGAACAGAATGTGTTTCTCAGATAACAACCAGTCAGGCTTCTAGAGGAATGTAATAATATGGGAGTCTGTGTAAATTTAGTGGATTTTTAAATGAGTCTCTTCTGTTTCATTTCAAGATGGAGTGGTAAGTTTAAAATGAAAGTGATTTGATGGCTGCCTAGCAGAACACCAGGCAGGGATTCATCCTGGCCTTTGATAATGACACCAACAGCAGGAGGCTGTAACCAAGTTAGCATATAAAACTCTATCGCATGCAGAATGAGTACAGCAACATTTCCAGACGCAGGACTTTCTCCAGCCTGGTAGATCTGGTCAGCTGATAAACCCTAGGGTATCTCAGCAACAATTAGTTACTTATCTTTCAATCCTGAAAATGGAGGTTGAAAATTAAGTAGCCATGTAAAGCTAAACACCTCTGGGACAGCTTTCGGGTCCAAGCTAGGCAGAAATGACAGAAAATCATTGAGAACAGAAGACATTAAAAGGTCAGAAAAAAATTGTGATCCAGCCCTGTTTGACCAGTTTATCAGTTGGTATTTTGGTCTCCTTTCAAGAATAACACGACATTTTTCCTTCTCTGAAGCTGTTTGTGTTGGCATTAAGGGTTTACCTACCATCTAAATATTTCATCTTATTTAGATGTGTTTCATACTCAAGAAGAGTCATGTTATTAGAGGAAACTTTGATTCAGGGAAACTTTTAGTGGAAATATCAGATAATGTAAGAAATGAGTGGCAGAGGACTGGGAAGATGTGACTTCCTGACTTGGTTGTACATTCTGGAAATTCCTGCTTGCAACTCTGAGAGTGAAATTCTGGCCACAAATAAGCCAAAAATAAAGCTCTTCTTGATTTCTTTGGAATCTCAGATCTTTAGCTTGTATAACTTCTATGCAACTCAGTAGATATAGTAGATTTATTGTAGCAAAGACTGCAAATTAAAATATAATCATATTTTTTATGACTGTATCTTTTAAATCATTCATATGTACACCTTTTAGATTTTGTTCTTTTTGGAGAATTTGAATCACTAAAATATTTCCTCTGCCCTTATCTATGGTATTTGCAATTTCTCAGAGGCCAGTTCTGGAAATGTGGGGTTTTCCTAGAAATTTTAGACCATTCCTATGAGATCAGAAATATTAATTCCCTTTGCTGCTATAGTCCATGAGGTTCTTGGAGCTGCAGTAGTTTTTACTAAGTCATTGGGGCCTTGGAATGAGTGCCTAGATATAACCATATTTATTTTGATATCTGTCTCTGATCTGTGATTCCCCTTAACTCCTGTGTCCAGATCCCAACAAGGAATTAGTCCCCAGCCTTGTTCTGCTTTCTCAGCCATGCTGGCTGCTCATCATGATGCCCTTCAAGGGTCTCAGCTATCAGTCTCTTATAGGAACAGACCCTTGCCTGTGTTTGTGCCCAACATACTCACAATAGAGAGGCCAAAACTCAGACTCTAGCAGAGATTGAAGATTTCTCTGCTGCTTGAACTGAAGATAAGTTGCTACTATCCATTATTTGAAAAGTTATTACCAGAAAAGCTCAGTCTCCCTTCTCAGGCAAAACTTTTTTTTTTTTTTTTTTTCTCCAGTTGCATTAGGTATCTAGGTGGATTTATATGGAGACAGCAGCTGGATATAAACTAAAATGAAAATGGATTTTTTTCATCATTATTTCTTCTATTCCAACTATTTGCTACATTTCACTGTTTAATGTGGGCTTTTTTGCTTTTTTTTTTTTTTTTCCCTGAGGCTGAAAACTGCTTTCGGCTGCATATCTTGACTCAATTGAGATGGTGTTTTGTTCTTCACAACTGTAGTACTTTGAAAAGGGTTCTGACAAGAAACTTCTTTCTATGGTATTTCATTAAATTTCAGGATTATGTTGCCCTGGAAATTGTTGGACTGAAAATGATTTAAAAGAAAGTAAAGCAAACCCAAGGAATGGCTTCACTGAATGTAGTGGAAGTGTTCCTGGAAATCCTGTGTGTGTTTCACAGGATACCACCCTTTCTTCCAAGTGAACAGTTTCCTAATCTGTGCCAGCCAGAATGATTCATTGTGTTTTACTGGCAAAACAATTACTAGGAAAACTAAGGTGAAGATGAAAAGGACAGCAAAATAGAGAAGAAAAATCAATTGTCTGATTCTTTTGTTCTGATTGATTTTAATTACTCTATTCCTGTTTCTTTAAAAATCTTAAAATTGCTTTGTAAAGATACGGCTCTTTCCCTAGTGAATTACATTTTATACCTGATGAATTTGGGGGTTGCTTTGGTTGATAGGTAATGGTTCCCATTAAGACACGTGCCGTTGTTTCTCCAGATGCTCTGAGCCACCAACAGCCTAAATATTTAATACACAATATTACAGAGTTTAGAGGGAAATGCAGGGAGGGAGTTTAGAGGGAAATACTGTTTGCAACACTCTATTCTCTTTGGTTTTGTGCCTCCTGAAATACATGCTGCAGTCTCTTTTAAATCATCTCCAGGAAATACATTGAGACGTATTGGCCATGTCACTGTGTGTTGTGTGGAACTCAGAGTGATTTAGAGGGCCAGTTCTACTTTTTAGGTAGAAGCTTGTAACTTGAACTCCCCTACAGATAGTGGTGGCAATGGGGACTTTAACATTCTGATACGTAGTTACTACTTCCTTTTCCTTCAGTCACGTGCATCAGAACTTCAGCATGATTCCTGTGAAATATTTGTAATCAATATTTTTATTTTTAAGTCGGTCGGTATTAAAAGTGCAAACTCTTAAACATCCAACTATAATTCTAATTCATCTCTTGTATTGCCTTCTAATCACAAAGGAAATTAGTGAACTTGTCTTCAAGGGCACAAATTCTGCATTTGTTGTGGTTCTTTGTCTCCTTACAGCTTGTCAATGGCTGCTGTACTGGAATTTTCCTCCTTCTTGGGTCCACCAAGAAATCCAGTGCTTGCTGGAACCCAGCATGGGCCAAAATCTTTGAGTATTTAAGACTGAAACTTGGGTAAATGTTTTGTAGGTATTCAGAAGAGAATCTGCAAATGCTTGGTCGATACTATTTTTAGGTTTGGTTTGGGGGTTTTTTTTGTTACTCTTGTTTTTAATTCCTGTATGTTGCTGTGTAGATTCGCCTATTAAGTTTCACGTTGACCTGGCAATATTTGACATTTCTGTGTTTATTTACTGTCTGGATAACTGTCTTATAAACCAGTTGCTGATGATTCTGCTTTCGTACCTGATGTCAGTATGGGATTCTGTGTTTCCCATAATGGACCTTACTCTGTAGAGCTTGGTGTCAACTGAAAGTCATTCTGATTTATCCCAGAATACACTTAAATGCCCAAAGGTGTAAAGTGACTACAGCAAATGGGCAAAAATACTTTTTTAATGGCTGCAGATATCTTTTATCTGCTTACTTCTGATATAAAGACAAGAAGGGGGATTCTTTTTAAGTTTACATGATTATTTTAAGGGATGATGTCTGGGATAGAATGTTTTGCTTTGCTGTACACCAGAAAATGGTTTAATTCTCTCTTCTGTGTTGCCATTGGCCCTGTTCTCACTTCTAAGACTCTGTAGCAAAGGAGTCATCATATCTAAGAGGATTAATTTCAAGGAATATCTTTGAGTGGTATCTAATGCTGGAGATTATCCAAATTCTAACACATTGCTACTGTACATGTGTGAACTAAGATTCTTGAAGCTTTCAACTTAGCAGAATAGGAGGATTTTCTTTCAGACAACAATTTGAATACTCTGAAATCAGGATGAAACCTTTGTCAAAATTAGTTTATTTCTAGGAAGAAGCAGAAATATGTTAAATGACACGGGAAAGAGAAATTTAAAAAATGAAAGAAAAAAAGTTGAGCCTTGGGGCTAAAAAATCTTATAACTACAGTCAGCTGAAGAGAAAGTTCTGTCCCAGGAAGTGACTCATAGATTCTACTTCTAGCTGTTGCTGTCAGCTCTGCTGCCAATACATGTAATGTATGAATGAACACTAAGTTGGCGAAGTGAGCATTTTATAAGTACACGGGTTTTTTTAAATCTGAGCATACTTCAAGGGTGAGGTTTGCAAAGTAAAAGGAATATTACAGGTCTTTGTCCTGTAGTTCCTTTGGCACATGTGTAGTTTTATGATAGAGGCTTACAAACAGAATGAAAAATATTCTGTTGCTGCTTTTGAGCAGCATTAGAACCTTCTTTGATGTCATTCTGCAAAACTCTTCCAATATTTTTCTTTTTTTTTTTTTTCCTCCTTCTAACTGCATCTTCTGTGATACTGTTTCTTAGGCTCGGCTCATCATTTGTGCACAGGTCTTTGTGGTACAAATTAATTTAATAGTTTACTGCAGGTGAAGGAAGTGGGAGGAAAATTTCAAACAAAAGGAAATGCAGAGTGCCACACTGGAGAAGAATAAACTGAAGCACTGAGGGGGACAGAGGGCTGGCTGGCTGAAAAGCAGCTGGTGAGAAGAGGACCTGGGGGTCTCTGGTGGACACCAAGTTTACTATGTCTTGACAATGCACTCCTGCAGCAAAGGCCAGCAGCTTCCTGGGCTGTGTGAGGCTGAGCATTGCCAGCAGGCCAAGAGAGGTGATGCTTTCCCTGTGGCGAAAAAACCACAAGCTGTGGGGTAGGTGTAGACACCCAGGTCTTCAGCAAAATGCCAACAGATGGCTTTTCAGCACCACTCACTGCAGCTGGGTGGATCAGGTTGCTGATATTCCTCACCTGCATAGGTCTGTGTTTGGCTGAAATCTGTTCTCAAGCAGATGGTATGGCCAAGTTCTCATCATCAAGCACAACAAACTCACTCCAGGATACTTTTGCCAAAGACAGAAGAGCGGTGTCCCGCGATCTTTTATGAACAGAAGGCTTTTATTTCTTATTTTTCCACCGTGTTGGTGTGGCAACCTGCTAGTCCCTACCACAGAGAGTAGAGGTATTCAGTTTTGTGTCTCAATTACAACACCTAACAGCCCTTCTTACAGCAGAAGGGTTTTTTCAGCTAAGCTTTTTCTTAGTTGGGTGTGATAAACAGCTCTCAGCACTAAATGCATTGATCTTAAGGTCTTCAAATACCAGTTCAACTTCCAGAAATAAGAAGTTGGTCCTTACCTACCTGAGATTCAAGAAACTGAAATACAATTCATCAAGCTGTGTTGGTCAAGTGACGTAAACCTGTGAAAAGCAGAACAGACAAAAGCTGTGGGACTGGGGCTGTCTGCATGCAGTTGGACATGCACCCTAGGGCTGTGAAGTCACTCAATTTAAATACATCCTTCCTTTTTAAGTCACTTTGTGCCTATGACCAGACAGCCAGGAGTGCATAGAATGTGTGACTATGTCGAAAGGCAGAAGTAGGAATAATTTGTTTAACTCTATCCATACACAAAGAGACAGGGTTGGGGTTTTTTTAAATTGTATCTTATTCTAATAAATTATGTAGGGTTGGGTTGTGTTTTTTTCAATTTGCATAAAATTACTTATATTATTATATCCTTACTGGTAGTTCTATTGAAGAAAGCATAAGGAAAGGGGAAAAGTGACACTATGCTGCCAGTTGCACAGCAATGCTATTATTTAATTCCATGCTTTGCTGTGAGGTAGCTGTGGAGGATCTGGTTTACAGATTCAAGTATTCTCTTTCTTGTTGGGTCATCTTTTCATAAGAATTCACTCCCCAAATGCTTTACTTGTACATAAAAATGTACTTAGAGGGATCATTGAAATGGCAAAAAATGGGTTAGGAGCATGAAGAACAAATAGAGATTTCACCTGAGATATAATGGCAAAATGGACAAGAAAGCAATGGATTATTGAAGAACAGAAGAAGTAAAATAGCTGGCCTTGTTTCTAGTGTTATTTAGGAAGTAGAAGTAGCCTGCCTATTTTTGTATAAGGACTGTTAAATATGATACAGATTTGCTGTAGTAAAGGTGACAAAATATATTATATACCTTTTTTACTCCCATCGCTGATATATCTTTGCCTAAATAATGAAGAAAGAATTATTGTAAATGATAGAGATGGAGATAAAAAATCCCAGGGCCAAATTCAAGCAAGTATTAATCCCCATCTGGTATAATTTATTCCATATCTTTCAATAAATTTGCAATTCTGATCTACTAGATCTCTGGTCAAAGTTTTGAATATACATTTTTACTTTGTCTTTTAATGTCATCTGTACCTAGAAGTTTGTTAACTTGGAATTTATTGTTCAGCCACTGGCTATCCCTGTAACTTTTCACATGGTGGTTCACACTAAACAAAGGAGACTAAGTTGGAATCTTGATCCTTGGTGTTTTTTCTGAGCAATTTTCTTCTGCCTAGAATAGGCCATATCAAAACAATCTAACTCTGTGCTTGCTCTTAACATTTAATTTTTTTCAATACTTAAAAATGAACCATTGCAAATGATCAGCCTTTACCTGTGTGGGTGTGAATGTACCTACACAGAGAGACAGAGAGATGTAAACAATACTAATTATAAAGCTGTACAGAATATAAACAAAATTTAATTAAGTTATCATGTAACTTTCTTCTTACAACCTATATGGAATCCCATGGGCTTCCTTGGAAGTCTCTCTGAATATACTTGTTCAGCTGTGCAGGTCAAATTTCTTGGCTGGTGTCATCTAATGAAATGACACAATTCTTTAGATGAAGTTATCTTTAGATTATTTTAGATTTAAAAAGAAAAATTTAAAAAAAAACCCAAAACAATTTATTAGTTTTACTTTAAATGTATGATGACTTTTCACTTTGCATTTGAAATCTCATTAATATCTTTTCAATTTTTTTGGTCACATCTGCTTCTTCCTTCTTGCCCTTTCTGGCAGTGACCACATCTGTGAGCTAGCTGCACAAGCAGCACTTATTTGCTTATTCAAGTATTGCAGGGTATTCAATTTCAGATTTGTGAATTAAGGAGAGACAAGATGCCTCGCAGTTCTCCAGGTGATGCTTAAAAGAGTTCAGAATTTTATAGTTCACTGGTTAAGATATCTTTCTGAGGTTAAGCTAATGACATTTTTTATACCTTATTAGCTATCTGATGGCACAGTAATGAAAATATATTAAACTTTATTTAAAAAAAAAAGATAGCTAATGCAGTCACATGAAACATCAGTTAATACTGAAAGCCCCAAGCAGTATTGCAGAGCTGCACTCTAGATTTGAATGTAATATGCTACGAAAATATAGAATGTTTATGATCCACTGTTCCTGTAATCTTCTTTATCTCTAAGTGTTGCTTTTCATTTTCTTTTTTCAACTGTTGCATCATGAATGGGTTAAAAAGCAGAATATTCCTTGTCCTGAGTAAGGAAATCAAATATACAGCAGAGAAAAAGAAAATAAAAAAGAACCTCAAAGAATCACAACATCAGTTAAAAACCAACAGCTATTCTGGGGTCTCTGGAACACCAGAATAAATGATCCAGAACTTATCTTGCAGGATGCATCTCTGTTGATCTGCTTTAGTCTGACTCCATCATTTCCCTAGCACAAGCCCGAAGTGATGCAAATAGGCCTCTACTTGGTTCGAGATGTCTCTTTATCTTGTAGTAACACTCAAGGATTTGAGCTTTACTGCTACCTCATGTTCTGTACAATTGTCCTACAAAAGCATAGAAAGAAAAACTTTTCTTTTCTGCACAGCTTCCAATCTAGATACTGTAAGAGATAATTGCTATGTCAAAGCAAGGAAGGAAGAGTAAGCTGGGAGTTAATTCTGAAAAAAAAGAATTTTTATCTGGGTCAATAGCATGTAAACTGCCTTATACCTGTCAGGTGTTCACAGGTCTGAAAAGGGAAAAGGGTGAAAAGCAACAACTGCAGCTCCATCTTGATACTGAGCAAAACAGGAGCAGGAATAGTGAATATGATTGTATGCATTAAAAAATGGTGCTGCTGTTCTCCTTCATATTATTCAGGTAGTCACTATTACAGCCTTCAGCACTGATACTGCTGATGACAGTAGCTATAAAATGGCAAACCCATAAAATACCTTATACTTAGGAAGGAGCTTGCAGAGATAAATGAGGGAGTTGATGCCAGAAATCTATGAGCCAAAACAGTTATTTGGCAGAAAAATTTGAACAGATAGAAGTGAAGACATATGGCATTTAGGCCAGAGGGGTGGAAACTGCAGCAGCTGAGACACACAAGAATGAAGACTTGGATGCAAACTCATTTTTCCTCTCGTTCCGGACAGCTCAAGTGCCCTGAAGAACCTTCAAGATCGAGATTATCTTGCATGAGATTATATGGATGGACAACTAAAAAAAGATTATAAATTTTATAACTGAGTTGGGGAAAAGTTAAGGTTTTCTTGGATCTGAGACTAGATTAACAGAAAGATATCAAGGGAAGAAGAAGTGAGAGGGCTCTGTTTGAATTGTGCTGAGGTTGGAGGGGAGCTGGGCAATAACAAGAAAACATTAGAAAATAAGGCCAAGATAGGCATAGAGAAAAGAAGGAATTCACAGTCACCTGAACTTTCCTTTAGGAAATATTGCATTAATAAAATATAAAGTGTGTGTCTACTCCATAGTTTCAAGATTTTCCCAAATGTCCCTGGTTGCCATGGAGATGAGAGCCTAAGGACTGAAAAAATAGTTTGTTGAAATTTAAAATTCTACCCTGTAACACTAAACGTGGGTTTTGCCTAAAGTGTGGAGACTCTTTGGGTCAGAAGAAGAGCAGCTTGTGCTTTCAGAAAGAGTTTTAGAGTGTCAGGAAAAGGCATTTTCTCTGGTAGTTATAAACAGCTAAATTCAGTGAAGATCTTCTTTCTTCCTTAGAGGAGAAATTGTAAGAAATGGGAGTGGAGCTGGTGAGGTTCACCTCCTTTTCTCAAACTGAAAATGCTCTGACACCTGGAGCAGTGTCAACTAGGCAGGACAAAGCACACTTCAACCTAATAACTGAAGCAAAATGCTCCCCCATCCATGCAGGGCGAGGTGATACAGATCTGTTCCCCCTGCTTGCAAATTACATAATCCCGCTCATCGCGGGGCTGCGAGCGACGGGAGAAAGGGGATTGCTGAGTGGGGATAAAACGCAGCCCTCACATTTGTATGACCAGCACAAAGCCAGAAAACCTGTTTCTGAAGCTATGAGTATGAATCCTCTGTTATTTTCTAAAATATGCCCAGAAAACTTGCTGCTTTGAAAAGCAAAGTGCATTTCAGGAAATTTCAAGAGGGGAAAAATAATACTGTTGCATTTGCTGTTACTTCTCTGTTTCCTTCATTTTCTCAATCGAAAGCAAGCTTATGACATGTACATCGAAAGAAAACTTTCTCTGTGATGGATGATAGCAGGACAAGGTCAATATCAGAAGTGATTTAAGCATTTGCTAAGATCTGTTGCATTATTCCACTGCAAAGTCAACAAAACACACTAATAAATACTGAGACACATTATTCGCTTATGTCTCTCTGGTTGTAAGAAGAAATCTTTCTGGAAATTTCAAATTTAACATTCTTTCCACCATTTCAGTTGGCTATGATTTCATGTTTGATTAAGAAGTGCTTACAGGTATTTAGGAGTAACAAAACAATTCTATGAGCTTTGAAACAGAATAAAATGTAGATTATTAAAGCGAAAAAAAAAAATTTTAAAATAATAGGTGCTGCTGATTGCTACATTGTATTACCTTAATACTTGTATAAGAAAAATAGTATACATGTTTTCATGGTTTTGGGGAAAAAAAAAAAATTACTCCTGAGTTGAAGAAAAAGAGTTTACATAAAATGATTGGCTGAACATATTGATAGTAACAATAGCAAACACTAGCAAAACACGCTCCCTTTGGGACAGTATCACTGTCATGAAGAGATATAAAAACATGTTAGGAAGGAAGGGGAGGTGGAAGGAACAAAGAGGAAGATGTAAAATAAAAGCACATTTACACATTTCATAACTATAGCTACCTCCTGAAGTGAAGCAAAGAGGGAGAGGTGGTATGAACAATATTTTCCTGATGAATTATTATTGCCAGGAAGAGAGTCTTGATGTAGCACAAGCTCCCTATAGTGTGCATTTTTTATTCTACAGTCTGTTTACTATAGCACTGTGTTCATCATAATTGCACTAATAGATTTCTGTTTCCTGGAGTGACCAAACATGTCTTGGCAGGAATCACACAGGCAAGTGTGGCCAGGCAGCATCACCTGTGACCCTTTCCATGTTCCTATGGTACAGCCCTCCCCTGGTCAGGAATGACCAGGCCATGGGGCATAACATTTTGGGTCCATAGGTCTGGGAGGAACCCCCTATGCGCTGTTAATTCCCTAGCAATCAAATCTGCCAACTTAGGACTTCTTTGTCCTATTGTTTCAGCAATTCAAAAATTCTTGTACCGCTGTGAAATTCCTTTAATAAAGTTTTCATAAATATTTAATGCATATTAAGTCTTAAATAGAAAATATTTATAAGGAATAAATGGTGTTCAATTAAGAAACATAATTTCCAGTAACTTCTCTTTTTTATTAATATTTAGAGAATTTCTTCTCTAACCCTTTTAAGCAGGCCATCATGTTTGGGGCTGCTGTTTCAATGTTGCTTCATTCTTGGTCTTGTCATTTAAGTTCCTCACTTAATTTATATATAAAAAAATTCTATCAGTTTAATGTTCTAGTTTCTCATTGTTTTAAATTAAAATGGAAAATGTATTTCTTTGTATATCACTGAATATTTGAGCCATTTAAGCAGCTATAAAGAAATCTTTTTACAAAACTTTCTTTGTCTATGTTCTTCCATAAGATAAAGGAGAAAAACAAGTGAGATGATAAACTTTCTTGAGCTGAATCTTGAATCTATAAGAAATATGCTGATCAATAATGAAATTTTGCTTTGCCAAGGCATCTCTAGGTTTTACTTTCCTCTAAATTAACCCAGCCCACCGATTTCAGTGGACTTTTTAAAAATCAGTTGTCTACTTTCATGTTTGTGGCACAAATTGCTCTTGGGGTAAGTTACAGGCTTTTAAAGACCTTTGCTTTGCACAGTTGTGGCTACTGCTGTTGGGTTATGTGAAACCCTCCATTGCTGGCAGTGGGAGCACTGTATCTCAGCAGTGCCTGCTGCCTCCATGTGGGAAGCCTCGGTTTAAGTCCAGCAAAACCAAAGAAAGAGTGGTGTTAACCTTGTGGAGACTCAGGCCAGGACCTGTGAGAACACCAAATCTGTTTGTCCGCAGAGTGCTCAGAAAGTCCTGTCACAGAGGCTGGTTGCAGTTTTGAATCTGTTTCCATTGAGAGTTTTAACAAATCAAGTCTGAAAGGCAGAAACTACCTCCTGTTGAAAGAAGTACTAAAATGATCAACTTCAGGCAGGTAATCATGCACTAGATCAGAACCCCTCAGGGAAATATTTACGTTTTGCCAGTTCACTCAGAGGAACGGCTCTGGGGATCTGGAGATATCCTCTGCATATATATTTTAATTTTTTTTTTTAACTGCAGGAAACAGTGCTGCCAGAGCTGAAGCTAGTGATTTAATCATAGGATTGCTAGAGGCTGCAGTACCCTATCTGCTCAGAAATCAATATCTGTACTCTCAGTTATATTAGAGAAATGTTTACTTCTTTACCTGACCAAGATATTAATTTCTATGTGCTGTGTTTCTGATTCTTTTCTCTTCTTTTTTTTTTTTTTCAGCTAATGATTTGTGGGGAGAGTAGCCTAATTTATTTTGAAATCCTTTAATACTGAACAGTTTTCCCCTCATTGACTGGTTATTTTGTGTGTATATATAGCACCATTCACATGCATCAAGATGCTCTGCAAAGGATTTGGAATGTTCTGTATGTAGGAAACGATGCTCTTTGCTAAAACACAGCCATCAGCAGGGCAGGGTGTAGTAGCAACCTTTGTGTTGCTGGTGCTACTGATTTCAGCTCAGGAGGTGAATAGGAGAACTCAGCTGGTGCATCCATGGGATTTAAGCAGGTGAAATGCAATTACCTGCGCTGGAATATGATCAGGACACCGGTGCTAAACCCCAGTCTGGGGAAAAGCACCGCGGGATTTTTAATGACCACGAGTCAGAGAACGTTTTATTCCTCATCCCGAGGACAAAACCTCTATTAGCAGAGTGCCTCCTGCCACTCACTGCGATGTTGGTTTAATAGGGACCCGCAGGGAACAGTGTCACCTCCTGTGGCAAGTCACCACTGCCACATCTGCTCCCTGCTCGGGGGAGGGGGACTCGGGGGCGAGAGGAAAGTGCAGACATTTGCTGGCTGCCACGGGCAGTCCGTGGCAGCACAGGGGGCTGAGAGGGATGGCGGGGGCTGCTCCGGTGTGACTGGTGACGGCTGAACGTATTTCCCGGTGGGAGCTGTCCCCAGAGGATTCCCATCCGCAGGCTGACCCGCCTCCACTTCGTCTGCTTAATGAGAACAGATGAGATCGCGGCTCAAGGTGCTTGGTTACAAAAAGCACATTAAACATGTCAGGGCAGGTGATTCTCCCACTATGAAAATTGACAGTGTGGGATTAGCTGGTGCTGCGTTGGAAATCTATTAACATTTGAAGCGGTTTGAATTAGAAGTCTTGATAGAATTACAATTACTTTCCTTTCCCTCTATGAGCTTTGTTGTTATCTTTGTGTACCTTGTAATGAGAAGACGTGTAAACCAAGGAAGATGTTTTCCAAAGTCTTACGTGGAGCCATATTTCTCTGTCAGATTTACAAGCCTGTATGGGTAAGGGAGTAGAAGAAAATGGACAGAGGAAAGAAAAGCCAGTGGGTTTCTGCTTATCGAGTCTGGCAGCATACACCAAAGCGTGGAAGTGGGTAAGTGGGGAGGCATAAAGGTCACAGCCTTGGGAACAGACAGGCTTTGGTGATGTTCAGAATTAGTCAGGACATGGGTAAGAGTATCCTGCTTTCTATACACTCAGTGCAGGGTGATGCAGGTAGAATAATAAGAGAAGGAGCTGGATTTGTGTAAATTTTTCTGACTGGGATTCTGTTTCCTTTTGTGTTGAAGCTGACAGGAATGTGTGCTAGTGCCAGAGGTTGAGAATATACAATGATTTCCTCATAACTGCATCTAAAAAGTTAGGAACTTGCAATCTGCTTCACTCCTCTGGTGACTCCCAGACCTCCTCACAGCAGCACAGCAAAAAATTACTGCTGCTGATTTTAACTTGATGTCAGTGGAGTAGTTCCAGAATTAGTGCAGCATGAGAGGAGGTGGAGGCAGAAAATCAGGAGATGGACAAGTGAAGCCACCCGGTTGGGATGGAAACCTGGGAGAAAGTTTTGAAATACACATTGGCCTGCTGAGAAGCCACAGAAAGTGAAAAAGGAAGAGAGAAAATGATGACTAACATCATCTGGGAGAAAAGTGAGCGTCCTATGGAGAATGTAGCCCTTGGGCATTTCCTCCCAATGAGAGAAGGGTTATCAAAGGAGGTCTTGTGGTGATCTGTAAATAAATTGTGAGCAGGAAGAAAACCAGAAGGACCTGAGAACTGGTCTCAGGATTTTGACAGAGAAACAGTGAAGAGATTTCAGATCTCTTAGAGAAACTCAGAGACATCTTAGATTTAATTTTCTTCAGGCCTACTGTTTATTTTTTTAACTTCGAAATATTTTAGCTCAAAATGCAAATCTGTTCTTTTTAGAACTTGATCTCTGTGTGTCTCAAATGACTTATCTTCAGGCTTAGTTTATATCTTTATCCTTACACAATTACAGTACCTATACGCTCAAGCAAGTCCCTCTAGAATAATCTGTTTGTCTTCTGCAGGTGGAACTTTCCAAAATATTCCAAATTGGTTTTGTCCTGTATGTCAGGATCTTCATCTCTGGATGTCAAAATATCTCTTAACGTTATCTGCTCACCATAATGTATTTCACTCCTTCACCTGGCACAGCCATTTTTGAGTCATGTCAACAAAATAATTTTTTTATCTCAGTATACAAACTCATCAGCAGACCCATTTCCATTGGGACTCTTTGTGGCCTCTGGTCAGCTTGTTTCATGCAATTTTAATCTTTTTCTTCAACAACGTCCAGGTTGCTTGTATTTCCTATTCCTTTAGATCCTTCAAGTAACCCTTCTTGCATAAAAGGTTCTGTCAGATGTTCATTTGAGGGTGTCCACTGTATATATTTCACATCTGAATTCAGTTATTTTGGTTCATATATGCAAAAAATATATTATCAGTTCATCTGCTGATAATGTCTGCAGTTTTAAAACTCTTGCAGTTCATTGCTTAAGGTTTATATTGCCTTCAGTTGATTAAGAAGAAAATCATCTATGAGATCAAAATATAGAATTAACATTTGCTGAATATAGCACCGGTATGACAAAGGAGAACTTCTAAATTTTGGAAGCTCAAATGTATCCTAATTATGAGTGGAAGAAATCTAATTACCATTGTTGATAGTCTGTCCAAAATGCTCAGAGAATTAATATTTACTAATCACTAACAACTTGAGTTTCCAAATATCATAGGTTTTGATTTTTTTCATCCATCAATAACTTGACTTTGACATTAGTAAAAATATAGATGGTAATCCAGTTCTGAAAACACTTTATTTCATTAAAAGCAATAATTCCAGTGCATCACATGAAATTATTAAATTTATGTTGATCTTTTAATATACTTTTTTATTTCTACAGGTAATAAAAAGATTTTATATTAATTTATGCAATGTACCATTAGGAATAAAAAAAAAACCCCTGTAGTCCACAAAGGTCATGTTGTCAAATATCCTATAATGTATGTCACAGTGCCTTATAAGAAAAAAAAGTAATTAAAAGAGTTCATGAAACAGGTGCAAATCAGATAGAGACACTTCCTAAAACCTGTAATCCTGAAGCCACTGTTAACTCCAGCACAGAACTTTTGAGGAAAAATGGAAAAGAATTATGTTTTAGTTTATAACAAAATCCAGAACAGAAAGCAAATGTCAGACAAGCATCACATTTTAAGTAACAAGTGAACAAGCCAATATTTGCACTACATAATCAAAATGAACTTAACCACCTTCTATGTACAGGTCTAGGGAAATAAATGTCTCAAAATTTGGATCAAAATAAATATTCCTCCTTCATTTTAATAATGAATGAGCTTGGAAGCTGTACTTATTTAAACAGTTGTTCCTTTAAACAGTTGTTCCTGTGTATGTTTTTGGTATAAAACAATTTCTGGGCTTTTTTCTTCTTTTTTTTTTTTTAACAATTCTTTTAACATTGTGAGTAAAAATGCCTTAATAACATCAGGTTAACTAAAGTAAGTAGAATTTTGAGACACCTCTGTCTCCACTAGAGGCTATGAATAGATGGAATGTTTCCAAGCATGGATGAATGGAACAAATGTTTATCAACTAGATCAATATCACTTGCTGTATCTAAAACCAGAAGCATGTGAAAGGAGAGCAACATTTTAAGGCAATATATATTTTTTCCCCTAACTAACCTGTAGTGCACCTTGCAGTCCTGTAACACTGCTGTACACCAAAAAGATCCTCTACTTATTTACCTAAACATCTGTCAGGCAATTTGCAAGCTATTTTCTATTCATGGATTATTTTCGTGCCTGCAGAAGAGGGATCCCCCAAAACATGATGTGGTTGCTGAGACCTCAAACTCTGCCTTGTGCAGCGCTATCCATACAGACTGGAAGTTGCAGTTGGTGAACTCACTTGTAATAATTGGATAATTCTGGTAAAAATAGATTAACAAGGCTGATGAAAAGCAATACACAGGTGATGCTTTGGAAGGTGTGTGTGAGGGTGTGTGATTGTTGCTCTATTACCTTTTTTCCTCTCTTTTAAACTGTTTTATAATGGAATGACTGAGTTAGTCCATAGCATTTTATCACTGCTCCCACTTTTCTCCAATGGCTACAACACTTTCTCGTCTTTTGGTAGCCCTCTGACCTTTATGCTCCTTGATCAGTAAAAAACCATTCTCCTGGCCAGTCTTCATGTGTGATGGATTGTCAGGAGGCAAAAGGCCCCTGTTTGCACCAATGAGGCTGACAAAGACCAAGCAACACATGTAGCAGAAAAGGAATTTATTTATTTCCATCCATTTCACTCGCAGCATGAAAGCAGGTGTCTATTGTTTTAGGATATTGAGACCTTCTCAGTGCAGCTCTTTGGCCAAATGTCAGGTTGTACTCAAGGACTATGTGGCTCAAATTTTAACTTCCATTGCAATCTGTGATTCTGGCCGCAGGGAAATTTCATTTGCTAGTTTCTTCCTGGACATCATGAAGACATCTAGACTTTCTTGCCCTGGGATTGCAATACTTTTCACTACATATCACAGTGAGTGAGTCCATCTCCCTCAACAATAAGACAAGCTAAGGAGACCTTGTGTTATAAAGACTTGTCCCAACTTCTTCCCATAAGCGGTTTGAGCTGAAGGAAAAAAAAAATTATTTCCCCCTCCCTCCAAAATATTGAAGAAGGAGGCAGAATTCCAGATTGCTCAGGACCTACCTTGTGTATAGAGTTCAGGAAGGACTGAGAAAAATAACGACTAGAACTGACAGAACCTTAATATATAAGAAATGCTTTCTTTTTCTTGTAGACTGTAATTGTATACATAGAGCATGTATAACCTAAGTACATGCACATATAAATACATGAGATATATAAGGTAATTTACATGTGTACAGATATGCTCTATGATATGTTTTATATATATATATATATATATATAAATTTCTTATATTAAGAAATAAAGGGTAGATGCTTTATAATTAATCATTTACTACTTGTTGTGCTTACTGCTTTTTATGCCAAAATGTCTTCCACAATAACTAAACACAGAAAAAGGGTCAAATTCCTTTCCTGGCAATTGCATATAGACCAATCCATATCTTCTAATTCTGGTCCAGAACTAGGGAAATTCTCTTCTTTGTTCCTGTCAGTGGCAAAACTCCCACTTCAGTGGGGTCAGAGCTTACACCAAAATGTTATGTGGTACATGTCACCTGCCTGGTGAGACTAAGGCAGGAGTTGTAGCACTTCAATCCCTCCTCTGTTTTCATGCAATACAAAAAATAACCTTATAACATGTCATTTTCAGGCTGAGGGCTTTGGAAGCAAGGAAACATGAAGATTTCAGCCTTTTTGAGCATGAAGTTGGAGAATATGTCATGTTCTTTTCCCTCACTTTAAAACTCACTAAAGTGAATAACCTCCATACTTTGAACACAAGATCTTTGCTGGAAAGGAGAATGTGATGTCTTATTCCTGATGTGCAGTGTGGCTGTGGCATGATGGGATACCTGGATTTAGGTGAACAAAATAACTGTGCTCAGGAGCCACTTGACGTTTTGTTTTGCCTTTTTCTTTTTCCTCGTTGCACAAATGGTTGTGTGTTCTTGTTTACCTCCCACCACCCGCCGTCCCTCTTTCAGAGATTAAAATGTGGAATTTTTTGTTCTGGAAATAAACTAGTTTTTGAAAGGAAGGTTATGTATGGAGAGAATTACGTATTCCAGTGTCATTGATGTGGATAATTTGGAACACGTATTGTGAAAAGGTTTGTATTTGCAGGACTTGCATTCTGAAGCTTTTGAGAGGTGCCAGGGAGAATGCGCTTCTCTTCCTCCCGCTCTTACAGAGTCCTTGTGTGATGCTAATCAGAGCAGATTTATAGAGTGCATAGTAAATAAAGCCTGAACAAAGGGATGTATCCTTAGAAGAAGTAAAGAAAGTATTGACTAGTTGTTGAGAAGAGTAAAGTGTCTATTGTGTGCTCTGAATGGCACTAGAATTGTAGGGAAAAGGAAAATCACAGGATTAAATCCAGCCTGTAAGCACAGTCATAGCATACCTTAAAGTTTCCATCTAAAGTTCCCCAGGCAATTGCAAATGGCGTTTTTCTAGGTTGGTTTTGGGTTCTGGGATCTTCTTTTTTTGACAGGTTGATTTTGAAACATTAATATTCTTTAAAAATTTTTGCTTTCACTGTGTGTCTATGCTGATTCATAAGTACACTTTCTGACAATAACAGCTCGCCTCACAGATCTTTGAAGAAAACTTGGCAAAGAGACCTAAGGTTAATGCCTGGTATGAAGCTATTATTCCCAGCCTCACAGTACACACGAAATTACTGACCTGCCTGAATAAGAAAATTGGTATTTTATCACAGGTTGATTTGCTGTCTGGATAGATCTCTTTAGCTCAAGAACTTTCTGTTTAAGTAATCCTGGAGCAATTTGTTTTGTTTCTAGCTAAGCCCGCACAGTAAATGTATAGGATAACAAAGTATTTATGCAGAGAAACTAAACATTTGAAAGTCATAGTGGATCAAAAATGGCTACATTACTAAATTACAAGAGGCCAGGGGGTTACTCAGTAAGGTGACAAAGAGTAAGTGAGAGAAACCGAAAAAAGTTTGATTATATATGTTGAAATACTAGATCAATAAAAATTGCACAATGAAGTTGTTTACTACAACAATTCAGGTTCATTCCCAGCTGGTGTGTAAATGCAATAAAAATGTTTATGCTATTTGGTTAAATATATTAGCAAAGAACAGAATTGGGGTTTTTTTCTCAATTTATTAGAAGATAAGGAATGAACGAGTGACCTGGGATAGGCAATGTAATGACAAAGGATATGGAAAGACTCTGTGCCTTCTTTGGCCCAGTCTTCACTGTGGCAAGGTTGGCTTTCAGGCCCCTGGCATGACCTGTGTCCAGTGCCAGTCCCTGGAAATGTAGACTGCTAAGGGTAGAGGAAGACTAGTCCAGGGATAGCTTTAGGAAACAGCAGAAGCATAAGCCTGTGGGACTGGATATGCTCAAGAATGCAGAGGGAACAATCTGAAGTCATTGCAAAGCTGCTTTCTGTCATCTTGGAGAGGTTATGGTCACTTGAGAAGGTCATGAATTATGAGAAAATGGCAAATCAATCTACAATCATTAAAAGCAAGGGGAAATACTCAGGTAACTATAGGCCAATCAGGCCACCTTTGGCATTGAATAAGTCTGTGAAGCAAATTCTACTGATTTGCTGTTTGTAGGGGCAGAAAATACCCCCAATATGTTGACTTATTATCTACTTTGCATTCACTAGGGGAAAATTGTGTCTTACAAACCTCTGAATGCCTTTGGGGATGACACGACTGGCTTGGTGGATGAGGAGAGAGCAGACGATATTGTTTATTCTGATGGCAGCAGAGCTTTGGACATGGTCTCTACAGAGCAGTGTTTCTGCAGCCAAACTGGTAAAAAATAGGCTGGACAGATGGAAAAAGTTGCTAGGCTGCCAAATATGATCAGTGGTGTGGAGTCCAACTGGTATGTGATTATTAGTGGCACTCCTCAGCAGCTGATACAGGGGCAAATACTGATTAATGTCTCTATTAATGAGCAGAGTGGTGGGAATGATGATAAATCCTCATCAAGTTTGCAGATGACACCAGTACTGGGACCAGCAAATAAGCTGGAGGGAAGGACTGTCATTCAGAGATAATTCAATAACCCCAAGAAATGGGCTGACAGAAATGTCATGGAGCTCAATAGTGGCAGACTGAAGAACATAAGGCTAGGGGAAGATCTAAATGTCACTTTCAACTTCTTAAAAAGGATTTATAGAGGAGATGGAGCTAGACTTCTGTCAGAGTTTCACAGCAAAAGGGCAAGAGGCAATGAACAGAGGCTGCAGGAAGGGAACATGTAATTACATCTAAGATAAAAAATTCTTCACTGTGAGGATGGTTGAACACCGGACCTGGTTGCCCAGAGAGTTTTGGATTCTCCATGTCCAGAGACAGCTAAATTTAAATTATCCCTGCACTGAGATGGGAGTTGGGTACAGACGACTCCTAAAGTCTTTTCAACTTGACTTATTTAATGACACTGAAGAGGAGACTGGTGATCACAGAATTCCAGGACTCAAGCTTATAATGTTAGAAAAGGCCTGTTAGATGGTCAAATCTATTATTTACTAAGGGAAAAAAAAAAAAGAGATACTTGTTTGATACAGACACAGAGGAGGCCTTAGACAGACTTCCCTGTTTGTGTGAGTGTAGGCCAGGAACTACCACAGTACTGCCCTCCACAAAACATTTTAGAGAGTCTTCTGATCTTTGAAAGACAAACTGTAGCAGAGTAGCACACCACACATATAGCTTGGCTTTGTCTGCAGTGAACTGAGAATGGAACTCACCCTAATTTATGTCCTGCTGATAAAATAGAGTCTGGAACTTTGGAAGGACTTGGGTAGGAAGTATTAGCAACTCATTTACTGACTGAAAACTGCACAAGTTTATGTGTGACTCCTATGGTAGAAACTTCTCAAGTCTTCTATCCTTGAATACCAGCAAATGTTTCCAAACACTTTCTGTTAGCGGTTGCAGTTATCCCCAGAGATAAAATGGAGCAACTCTTGTTCTGTATAGTAGTTAACCAATACGTAGCCATACTGGCTTAGGTCAGATATAGCCAGTTTCTTACATTTGACTAACTCTATTTTAGTTTTGACCTTTTCATGCACATTAATCTTCTAACTAGCTTAATGCTGATCTCCTATATGCTGCTCATATCATGAATGCAGGTTTTCTTGTCACAGACAAGTGTAAAAGTCAGACTTGTAAAACCTGTTTCAGTTGTTATCAAAACTAAGGTGATCCTATGGAAAGAGGAAAGATTTAATAATTTCAAAGAATTTAGGATGCATTTGTAAGTATTCTGATAATTTTGTTTCATGCTGTGATATGCTCCCTTGAGGACCATTGTGATTTTGGTATTTATGGTCATTTGACCCTCAGAATCACTCCTTAAGGTATGCCATGAGGCATGAATACCAAGGTGCATTTGCAAAATAGGTTGATTAAAAGACATGATATTAATAATTTCTTGTTTATGCCAATAAACAAGTATTATAGGTCAATCTTGCATAAAATCATTGGCTGTACCTACACTAACTTGCACTATAAAATGAAGTTAGAGTTAAATATGTTCTTTTTCATTTCTTTCTTTCAAGGAAGAAAAATCTGTTCCTTTGAATAATTTTTGAGAAAATTCAGCACAAGATGCAAACTTCTGTGTCCATTTTCTTTCTGACAGTACAGCTTTAACCCTAAGGAATTCATAAATGACTTTTTTTGACCTTGATTCTACTCACTTTGCAGAGATGAAAATTATTGGTCAAAACTTTGGATTTTTTGGGTTTTTTTAACTTTGGTTTTGTTCTAAAGGGATGTTTTAACTGTGACAATCACAAAAATTGCTAAAGAAGGAGGATTTATGCTGAAAAATTCTCTTTAAAAGTCAAGCATGACTGCAGCAATCTTAATTGATCCTTCAGTCTGTGCACGTTAGATGGACATTGAAAAGAGAATCTTAATTTTCTAACATTTTGTTAGGAACATTGAGATCTATTCTTTCCAAGATGGATGCAGGACACTGCATGGCTCAGGAAGCTGGTAATGCAACACCAAGTCTATTATTGCCCGATTCACAACCTCAGATTCAGACATGGTGATGGCTGAAAGTCATTATCATCTGACAACTGCTCCATAAATTTACATCACAGGCAATGATGGTTCCACTTTGGTCTGTTAAGGGCGTCCGTCCGCTTAAGAAAATCATCTCTGTTATAGGTTTAGATTTCAGAGACTAAACAGGCATAGAAAACAAGCACTCAGGAGAAGACCCAGGAGTGCAGCGGGGTTGTGCAAATAAACACACACAGCCCTTACTCCTCCTGGGAGCTTTCTGGAATCCTTAATTGATTCCTAGACCTCAGCCGCTCTGGAACGAGAAGCAAACTAAAGGCAGTTTGCTTGGTTGTTTTCCTTGAGAGAGTCCATGATATTTCCTCACAAATATAAAGATGTTGCATTCAATCACTGAGGTTGGAACGGGGATCTGTCTCTCCCAAAAGCAATAATTTTCTGATATAGAACTTAAACATTTTCTGAAGCTGGTGAGGAAGTTTTTTCAATCCCACATTCCCACTGTTGCAGTTTAATGTTTATAGGATTGCATCTTCAGTGTGAGGCAGTGATTAGCTCCCTGTTTCAGAGGAAAACAAGACATCTGGCAAGCTGTCAAAGCCATATCTTTTAGTACATGTCCTATGTTCTTTTGTTCTCAAAATAAGCAGTATAAATGTGATGAGTGTATAGATGTGAACATGTAAATAACTAGTTCAAACCTTCTTTCATGCAACCATGTTAAAGGTATGAAATTCAGGAATTTAGGCCAGCTTATTTCCATATCTGGAAAATTATCTAGTTTTCTTTCATTTTCCACTAATAGAAACAAAGAAAAGAAGCTTTTTTTTTCCTATCACTCATCGTGTGTGCATTTTTGTAGGTATTTCATAAAGTAGACTTACGTTTTCCAAGACAGGAAGGGTTTTTACTGTAAACTCAGGCTTGATTTTTTTTTTTTTTTGCCTTTGCACTGCATTTCCAAGTGAGATTAAACCTCTTATAAACTGATTCTATTCAAAAGTAATTTCATGCAGCAGCTACAGGCCAGTGGCTATTCAGCATTTCTTTGAACAGGCCTGACAGGTGTGCAGGTGGTGGTTGCCCTGTTCAGTTGCATCTTCCTAAGTTAGTTTCCCTGCTGGTGTAAACCGATGTCACTCCCTGAAATTCAAAGGATGTATTTGAATTTCATTACAGGTGCATTATATCAGAATAGCACATTCTGAGTATGTGTCCTGGGCATATTCAGACTGTGTCATCAAAAGCTGAGGTAAGACCTAAATACGAAAGCTGCAGTCCAGCATCTTCTTAAGTGAGAAAGAAAATGGTAAATGTGGAATTCAAAAATATGTATAGTGGGTTTGGCATGCCTAAGTGGGAGTGTAGTAAAACTGAAATTCTAGATTTCATTTTCCTCACCCTTCTCCTCTTACATTACCATTTTCCTGTTGCCATGCAGACAAACGTCCTCAGTTATGTTTAGGATGCCTGCTTATAGGGCTTTCTTGCAATCCAATCAGGGAATTGGTTTGAGCTAATAAAAAAGGCAGTCACAGAAGGCTTTTTTTCATTTTTAAGAGAAAATCCTAATCAGAGCTGTAGCACCAAGTAGCAAATGATTGTGCCAATGTAGTAGAAAGCAAAGTGCACCATGAGACAGTGGAAGGAATAGTTTAAGGTGCCATTGCCACCAAACACTTTGCATTTGAAAGGCTATCTTTAGAGGAGTTCCTATAAAATACTGTTGTGTGTTTGTTCAACAAGATGCTCACATCTGCCCACCAAAACAAGTGGGGAAGACAAGTGGGTTTACTAATCAGAGATTCAAATTAAGTGGGGAAAACTGGGCTGCTAGCAGCTGTATGTCTTTACTTAGAAGCCAGCTACACGGTATTTTAGAGATGCTGTTTCTAAGCTTCAGTGCAAGAGTCAAGAAATTTGACTCAGAACCTGACATGAAATAAAAAGCAAAGCATATGAGAAAGTAACAGACCAGAGGGATCAGATTTGCTGGCTGTTACCTTGATACCCTTTTTGGCAGGTGATAAAGGTTAAAGGATAAAGGATTTTAAGCAGCCAAGAGGGTGCACAAGTGAAGCAGGGTCAATACCACAGGAGGAAATAAAAGACATGCTCTGCCCCAAAGTCTAACATATAAAATTGAATAAGCTGTCAGCTTTATGTAATATTTACTCTAGGGTGGAAATTAGTAGTTACCTTAGCAACACAAGTATCACCAGAGACATAGCCATGCTGACTCTGATTTACAGAGATGCATTTACTTTGACAATGTATTAAGTAACCTTTCTGAATGCTTTACTGTGTTTTATGACAAACGAGGCACATTGCAACCAAGAAAAATGGCTTCTCCAGATTTCAAAACACTACATGCTGCTTGGACCCCTACCTGGCATAAATCTAAGGCTTCATTTGCCAAGGAAATAATGCTGATTTATTGCAGTGGAGGAACCAGCTTATCATTTTGAGTAGTGCCATGGTTTATTACCAGTCACTCTTTTAACTTGTCAGCTATGAGAGGGTTTGATTTTGTAATATCATGGTCATGAAAATGAGAATGGTTAACAACCCTCAGTGCTGCCAGGTCTACTTGGGTAATTGAAGTGTGCCTTTACCTCTAAATTCAGAATTGGCTTAGATTCCCTTCTGTCACAGAATGCTTCAAATATTAAGAACACGACAAAGAAGTCATTACTGAAAGCACAGCTTTTATCAGGAGTGTTCTGAGTTTGGTCCTATGATTCTGCATGGTTCATATTACATGCTAGTTGAATTATTTAATCCAATAAAGCTGTCAGCAGCCTGAGCTTCCTGATACACATACCACACAGCCATCTTCAAAAGATACATTAAAGTATACCGAATCTTATTTTAAATACTCCAAGCAAGAGTGAGTCTGCTGTCTTCCACACTAAATTGTTATTAAGCTCTCAATACATGGAAACTAGTCCTTGTTTGGATGCTGAATTTATTAAATTTTTAGCTTCTTCAGCTCATGTATTGTGAGGGAATTCTGATACTGCAGATTTTCAGGTTACTTTAAAGTATAAATACACTATATACTCTGGAAAGTTTTAACATTATTTTCTCCATAGTAAAAAAACCAGATTGAATTTATGGCATGACTCTCTGAGTTAGTTTGGGGATCTTCTTAGAACTCTACTAAAATCTCTCCTTGAAGCATGTTATCCTTCTACCACCTGTAGACACCTTGTCCCCAGAGGCAAAAACAGGTTCCTAATTTTGTTTCACTTTTTTATACCTCCCAGGTCTACAGCTTATTGGGTGTGAGGAAGCTAGGTATTGATTTTTGTTTTGTTTCTCCAGTTATATATTCTCTTTCCACCTGGACGTCTTGTCCTGTCAGTTTTGAGAACTTGTTGTTTTGGCCAGGATTGCCAGGCATGTGTCAGCCAATTCTAAACGGAGGGTTTCAGCCATCACGTGGAAGTGGGTGATAAGGAATGAATGGATGCGGCTTCCTTCACATGCAGGAAGCCACAGCAGCTACCACAGGTACAGAAATCTGAGGCATTCGCCAGGGGACCGCACTGTGCGCAATAAAAAAGATGCAGGGTAACCTCGTGGCTGCAATGTGAAATCTGTCAATAGACTACAAAGATACAAGCCCCACTCACAAACAATGGTGTGCTGTGAGGTGTCTGAACATGCATGCATTAGGCAATTCCCAAACAATACACATGTGCTTCAGTTTTCTGGCAAATTCCAAATTAACCAATAATTAATCCATTTACCTGCACCACTGACACTAGAGCTCATGTCCAAGACGCTCCCTGAAAAGACTGAGCAGCCTTTCTTTGATTGATATTTTCTGCAGCAAACCCTGCTGCCCGGCAGGATAAAATTTTCATTCCTTATTACGAAGTGGATTTTCTTGTATTTTGCCATATTAATACACAAAGTTGCTTCGACAACATCCCAATCAGAAAATTTATACCTTTCTGTAGCAGATTTTAATTTTTTTTATTAAAAAAAAACCTTACTCTTGTTACTTACTAGTGACCTTCATGCTACCTACAGACACCACTAGGTGCAGACTGCTGATAAAATTACTCAATAATTTTGGGTGATAGATTTATCCTTACAGGACTTTGTTAATAATGCATTTACACTCTGTAATCAATTACAGTTTTTAGAGATCTGCCAGTTATTCAACTCTTATTTCATCTATTGCGCTGTGCTAATTTTTTGTTAGACATCTTGCCAAGATGAAAGTAAAACAAGGTAAATACTTTTAAGAAATGTTAGTATAATCAATTGCCATATAAGCTAGGCATGTGATGGTGTTCAGAAAGAGATAACAGTACAAGTACATATTTTAACAAGACCCACATCTCACAACTGCCATTAAGCTTTCTGGTTTTGATGTCATAATCTTGAGTGAACTAGCTTTTATTTGTGTGTCAAGTTTGAATCAAGGCAGTGTTTGTTCAGTACCCCCAGCAAACTCCTTATCAGAAACCTTTTCTAATATCAGAATTTGATCTTGACTTTTAAAATCCTTTAACACCTCAGATTGATTCAGATCCTTGATTCAAGCCAAGATCCCTTGTTTGCAGGGTAGAACTTTCCAACTATTCTTTTGAAAACATCCATTGCAGTCAGGTTAAAAAATAATTTTTTTAAAAAGTTATAGATTCTGATTCTGAATTATATTCTCTCATTATGTTAGTATTTTTTATTCCATTCCTGTATTAAATTTGCTGCTCTTGCCACAACATTTTATTTCGTGTGCAAGCATCCTCTCACTTTGTACCAAGTATGATTGCAGTTGTCAGCTGTACTTTTGATTTTTCTGTGGTTGATAATGGCCTGCTTTATCATCAAATATTTTCTTCTCTTTCTACTATGCAAAATATATGTATTTTTCTTTCTTTTGTGTTGGTTACAGATTTAGTTTCTTTTAGTTTTTTTAGTTTAGATTGGTTTTGTTTTTCTTACCTAGGGCTGTAAACTTGCTTATTGTCTTCTAAAATTAAACAATTAAAATTGACTTCATGTTACTATGGCAAAAAAATTGGGAAATATATCTTCAAAACAATGGATTAATTTGTAGCCAATATCTATCAAACACAAAGGTTGATCAAATATTAAATATCTGTATTTTCAGTGGGAATTAGAGGTTTTAACTAATTAGAATTTTAATTGCATTAATCTGCCCAGTCTAGGGTGAAAGTGTGTGTTAATCATTTCCAGAGTTTGGGTATTTTTTGGTTTTCACCTGCCTGTTATTTTTTTTTCATAATCTTATCAGTTTATTTTGCACATGTTATCATCATTTAAGATGAAATCAGTGTTTGTTGAGCTTTTACTTATTCTTCACATTTTTAATAATTGAGAACAGCTAAGTGAGGTCTCTGGTCCTGTATGAAATTTTGTCTGTGATTTTGAATTTTTAATAGATTCTCAAAAGATTACTAATGGTACAGCATAACCCTGGAGAAATTGTGGGAACCAGTAAATATCCATTCCCTTTCTTCACTAAACATATGGAAGACAAGATTATTTAAATGTGCCTGCTTGGGAGCTGACTCCTGGCATTAGAGGTTCTTGTATTCCTTCCCTAATGAGCTATTTGAAGCCTTTGTGGAATGCATGGAGCAGATTAATTCCTGAACTGGTTACTGCACCACTGAAGCACTCATGAGCGAGGTGTGTGTGTGTTTGTGGCTCTCCTTTAGGTCTCAACTTTTTCTCTTCTGGGTGAGTGTAATCGTGCTCTTCACCACCAATTTCCAGTTCAAATCCATCCTGACAGGCATTGTTCTTGTACTCTTCCTGCTTGCTACTGCGCTCAGTTCATCCCACAAATGAGCAATGCAGGACTGGGTACGTCATTGCTTGAACCAGATCTTACTGAAGGCCACCTATTTGTTTCCATTTAATTAAATTTAGTGTGCAGCAGTCTGAGCAGCCACACTCAGAGCAGAACCCCCCTTAACTGAAATGTTTCAGCTGTAGAATCAGTTTTCAAGGTGCACAGCTGAGCACAGTGCTCTTGAGCTCTGGTTCACCCTCTGGCAGCACCAAACCTCCTTGCAGAACAGATGGGTGCAAGACTGGACACTTTGACTCTTAGGTATCCATTTCTAGAGCAACTAAAATATTCTCTTTGCTAGCAAGCTGTACTACAAAACAGTTGCCGTGTATTAGAGGTGTCAGGAGTTAAGGAATTACTTTCTAAAACCACAATGAACTTGAAAGCAAACGTCACGGGGGGAAAAAAGGGTTCAGTTTAAGTGACAGATGAAACATGTTTTTAATTGCTTTGAGAGCTGCTGAAGTGTCTAGAGAACAGATGATTCTGTGAATTCTAGTGCATCTAGCCCTGCAGTGTTGCAAGGGCACAATACAAGTCCATGAAATAAGGCAGATCATGGGTAAAATGAGATGTATAACAGCTCTAGGAAAACAAAACAAAACAAAAAAAAAGAAATTAGAAATATGTTTTTCTACTTGTAAACACATGGATAACAGTAACAGTGCCACTTCTGAAAATAAAGGTTAAAATCAACTCCTTAGGTGCAAGGGGAGAAAAGCAAACATTTTTTGCATACATTTCTGGATCCTGTGGATTTCTCCCATAACAGTTCCCTTGGAATTACTTCTTTCTTGATAGGAGGAACTAATTTTTATGTACAGGAGCAGTGCCTGAAGAAATCATTAGGGCAATGAATATTTCAGAAAGAGCATGGGGAGCACTTCGGGGAGAAAGGCATATCAGCAGGAAACCTGTTCTGAGGAAGTTTATGGCATTTTAAATCATTTCCTGGCCTCTTTTTTGCATGTTAGAAGATCATTATATTGGCAACATATTCATCACAATTTTGAAAGCTGCATTTTTCCCTGCTACAAGGGGAGAGGGTCAACAATAGCTGTGTAGGAAATGTATTTCTTAACTTATTTGTTGCAATAGTGCTTGGATTCTGATTTTATTGTCTGTTGGGTTGGGTTTTTTTTAATGGAAGTTATGAATGACCGAAGAATCAGAATGAAAAGCTAGATCTTGTCAATCCACAGATGTGTGGGGTGAGAATATGATACTGAACGCAAAGAGGTGGAAGTTTGTATCTTGCTGCTGATCCCATGCTTGTCTCCTTTGCTTTTGGGAAGAACACCAGCTCCTCCTCTGTCTGAGTTCCCATAAAAGCAAAATGAGCTGCTGTCACCATAACAAATGTTTGCATTGTCTCTGTGCAAGGTAGGGGCTCAGAGTTCCTGCTGCTCATTCCTGCTGTCCTTGGAAGCAAGCCCAGTTTGTGATTCCAGCTTGGACTCCAGTTTCTGAAGCTAACCATGGGATATCATTTTTTCCTTCTGCAAGCCACCACACCCCAATGACAGGGAGCAGTTGTGGCCACAGTGTCCTTTGGAGACCTTGCCCACCCAGCCTAACACCCAGGCCCATGTCAGCACATTCACCTGCAGCTTCAGGAACTTGTGCTTCTGGGTCCTCCCCAGTTTTAAGGCCAGGCAGGCTAAGGGGAAGAGGACTATACAAATTCTTTTCTTTCTGTTCTTTCCTAGTTAGTGGAGGAAAAAAAAGGGAAGAAGACAAGGATGTAGTCAGAGTTTTCTTGTCTGGGGCTGCCTACTTATGCATCATCAACAGCAGGTTTTCTTTCAGCTCAGTTATCCCTGAGAGCTTCTTCCCTCCTTCTGTGAGGGACGAGGACTCATTGACACACCTCCAGGTCTCACTGCCCAACAGGGACAATGAACAGTGTTCTTAGGTGATGTTTTCCATGCAATTTTCCTTCCAGGTGATTTGTGAGCCAGCATTCCCAGTGCAGTTCTCAGTTTGACTGTGGTTGGGGTTTTCAGCACAGCCAGCAGCTCCGCCCTGCCTGTCTGCAGCTCATTCTCCCTTGGAGCACATGGCTCTTGGTTGTGCAACTCCATGCCTGGGTGGTAATGAAGATGGTTAAAGGAAGGAGGAAATAACCAAACTAATCCTCAACCTGCTGGAATGTCCTGGAGGATTCTGGATAAACCATTGTAACTCAAGTCTTGTAAAAAGTTATCCCTGGCTTTAGCTATTTGGGGAAGAATTGATGAACCTTCCTCATGCTCAATTGTCTTCACAAGGGGTGGGTTGATCTTGGTTGGCTGCCAGGCACTCTCCCAACTTCTCTCTCACTCTCCCTGCTCAGATAAACAGGGGGAGAAAATAGAAAGAGAAAAGCTCATGTGCTTAGGTAAAGACAGGGAGATATCTTGCTAATTACTGATACAGGCAAAACAGACGTGGCATTAATTAATTAATGAGGAAATTGTTAACAGCAAAAATTATTTTACTTCTAATTAAATTAGAATAGGATAATGAGAAACAAAGAGCAAAGCTAAAGCATCTTTCCTTCACCCTATCCCTGTCTCCCAGGTTCAACCTCACTCCCTCATTCCCCATTCAATCTCCCCATTCCAAGATGTGTAGGAGGTTGGAGGGTTGTGGTCAATCCACAGCAGCTCCTTTCTGCTGTTTCTTTCTCTTAACATCACCTGGCCCCTGCTCCAGCATGGGCCTTTCCCATGGGCTGCAGTCTTTTAGGATAAACCTGCTCCAGTGTGGGCTCTTGATGGGCCACACTTTCCTCAGGAAATATCCATCACTCTAGCATGGAGTCTCCCACGGGCTGCAGGGTGAATATCTGTCTATTCCAGTGTGGTTTAACCAAGGGCTGCAGAGGAAGCTCTGCTCCAGCATCTGAAGCACTTTGTCCCCTCCTCTTCTCACATCTTTTTTTGTTCCCTTTGTCTCCTGTGTTCTGTCTTTCCTTAACCAAGTTTTCCTTGAGACACCACCAGCCTTGCTCTATCTGTGGCTGGTCAATTTTGCAGCCACACAGAGCAGCCCCTGACCTTTTAAGCACATGAGGGTTGCTGTCTTTTATAAAACTGTACCATGGCTGGGTGAGATGGAGTTAATTTTCTGCATAGCAGCCTCTGTGGAGCTCTACTTACAAAACTGTCTCTAGCTCAACCTATGAGTTTTCATCATTTGTTCTTTGAGTCTTTCCCCCATCCTACCGGAGGTGTGGGAACGAGTGAGTGACTGGTTGCAGGCTTAGCTGCTGGCCAGGATCAACCCACCACAAAGTCAGGATTTTGCCCAACAGGTAGCCTCAGGAAGACAGCAGCTCCCAGCTTCTGCTGAGGTAGAAACCTCTGCTTCATGTATAGATAATATACTTGTCACAGCTCAAGGCAGTTTGTGTCACAGATCAGGAGCTCCACAGCAGAAGGAACCTCTCATTACAGGGGACAGGAACTGTCTTGAGATGAAACCTCACTAAAAAGGTTTTAAAACAAATTTTATAAAATGAATAGGAATAAATTTCCAGGGCCAGGTGTCATTCACCCATGAATATGAAACTGGTGAACTGCTAACTGTGGTTTGCAATATATTCTCTCTATCATCCTTAGTACCTAAGGAAAAAAGTGGTATGACAGAAACTTCTAAAAAGAACTCCAGAGCAATCCTAGTTAATATAAACAAGTAAATCAGATTTCCATAAGAATAAAATTGGTAGGAGCTGTAAAATAAAGAGAATTAATTAGCAGATCCATGAATAAATATGATGCAGCAAATGAAAGTCAATAGCTTTTCGTAAGGGGAAGTGATTTCTCCCTCTGTGTGACAGACACAGGTGATACAGTCAGTGTCGTTTACCCAGTTATGTAAATTAGCCCTGAAACACAGGGCTTCCTGAAAAACAGGAAATTATCATTAGGAGGTGTCTTTGTTGGATGATAAATCATTAGGAGGTTAGGTTTTATAATGGAAATTCATTATCGATGAGGCCCCAGGTCCTCTGTTTGGAGCTTACAGTGCTTAATATGCAAGCATATTTTCACCTTGGAGAAAGGGATGAATTGGAAAGTTAAACATGGTGATACCAAACAGGCTGCAAAGATGCCTCTTGTGCTGAACAATTAGATAACACATGGTCGGGCAGTAGATATTCCCAGTTTTGTGTATGTTTCTTTACGTGTATGCATATGTGAATGTATTTGCAGCCCTGATGAACTCTCAATAAGCTCTCAGGCACGAGAGATCTGTGCTGCTGCGAAGAGCTGAATTTTCTGACGAGTCAAAAACCCTCAATTCACACCACTATGTGTATTTCTAGTACAGCAAGAGTTTGAATGTTGTGCCATTGCACTTACCTCATCTCAGAAAAGGAGCATTAGAGTTCAAAACAGTACATGGAAAACAGGAAGGCCAATATGGCTTCATATGACAAAAGATTAAAAACACTAGGATTATTTATCATGGAAGAGGTGGCTGAAGTAGAGGTATGGCCTAAAAATCTATTAATGAGGAGAAATGTGCTTAGGTGTCAACACCTAGTTGTTATACAGGAAGTAGGGGACATCTGTTGAAATTATTGGAAAATAATATTAAAGTAAGTGAAAATGGTTTTTTTTCCGCCAAGCATAAATTGTGGTGAACACTGTCATACATTTCCGTGGGTGTTTGCCTACCAATGAGTTCAAAAAGGACAAGGACACTGACAAGGGTTAAACTTTGGGGATCTGCCTTTATCTATTATCTTAGTACATTTGTGTGGTTTAGTCTGCCAGATCTAAGTGACTCAGCATATGGATCAATTTAATGCTAGTTAACCTAAACATTTCTTCCTAGTCTATAATTTTACAGACCCTGGCATGATGAAGAAATTCAGCCTTTTCACATGAATTGGTTCTTTCTGTTTAACTTCTATTATTTTAGTGCAAATAACTGCAAACACACATTGGAACACCTCCTACATTCATGACCAACTTAGCAGAGAGTCATAGAGGAAGGGAAGCAAATTCCCTAATTAACTAAGAGATGCATTTCCCATGAAACAATACTTCACCTTGAAAACAGAAAAAGAAATTAGTGGTGCAAAAAACTGTGCTCTTGGTATTTATTGAATGTTAGACCAGCAAGCACTTGTTAATCAGCACCAAGAATAGGTGGTCACAGAGGCTGAATTTGTCCTGTTTACATGTGTCTCCAGGCTGCTGTTTGGGAAGACTGGGCTATGGGAAAGACTAGTTTGCCATTTTCTCAAGCTGTAGCAACCTCTATGAGAAAAGGAAAGTTTGTCTTGAAACATTCTGCTGTAGTGTGCACATAATCCTGATTGTACCTAATATTAATAATATATATGTGCTATATATTACTTTGCTACAGCACATATATATATATATATGTATATATATATATGTATATATATGTATATATTTAAACAGACAATTTGCTTTACCTAGTGGCACATGTATGTACTAATCTTGGAAGGAAAAACGGGAAGAGAAAGGGTGAATGTTTCCAAGCTGATATAACAAGGACAAGTTTTCTCACCTGCAGGAAGGGATAAAGGCCAAGGTTTGCTAAAGAAGTCTCCTTTGCTGTGGTGCAAGGCACCTACAACAAATCATGTGGAAAGGCTGATTGCTCATCATACTTCAAAGAAAAAATATGCCTAAATATGACCTGCGGTGACCCAGCGTAAGGAATTTATATTTTAGATTCTTAAATGATGCAACACCCTTTGTAAGAATTTTCTAGTAATGTTTGGGTTTGGTGGCACGTCTCATGATTTTCACTGGGAAAAAAAGTTATATTTTGAAACACCTGAAAATTAAAAGTTTACTGAAAAATCTCATTTGTAAAAGTGTCACGTTCTTTTTTTCTCTTTTCTGCCTTAGAATCACATCTCAACCTTTAAAGGACAAGTGTTGCTACCTTATGAAAGTGTACTCTCAGCCTTGCTCTTCAAAGTTCAGCTCAAGTGATGCTGCCAAGATGCATCCTTCTGTGGCAAATAATTCACAGATGCCAACTCATTGGAGAATCCAAAAGCTTTGTCTCATGTCACAGTAACTTCAGCAGTATTTTCCAGAGCTGTGGATTAAGTTTGCTGAAGCAAAAAAATGACTGCGTGCCTGATCTATTTCAACAGCACTGCCAGACGTAAAGATGATTCATCAGTGTTCTCTCTTTAATAGTAACTATCTCCAGTGGGCAGTAAAGAATGACCAAACTGGCTATCAGATGGCAAGGAGCAGGAGCTGGAACTGCATCTGCCTTGCTCACTTTGTGCTCGATTGTGTATCCAGGCGTTCCCGTCTAGACTTGCAGGGGTTGCTCGAGCATTTAATTACTTGAATCCCAATGAGCTGAAACTGCTTGGTTCAGGAGATAGCATAATAAAGGCATTCTCCTGAGGTGGCTATATCATTTTTTTAAGCTTTACTGATGAGCTAGAAATAGTCACAGATTTTAAGTGTTGCCAATGATTATATTCAAAAAGCATGGAAAATATGAGCCTACATTTTCTGCTACACACATGTTCCTTCAGGAGCAGCAAAAGAAGGCAATGTGGGCTTCACATGGAACTACCTAATTATCTGTCTGACTAAACACCAGCTTTGGCCACTGTTACAAATTACACCATACAATGGTCCCAAAAGGGGACAGGCAGGTGCTAAGCCCTCCCACTCCTGTATCACCGTGCAACTACATCAAGGAACGGGAGAACTGACTTCACATTAGCTCAAACTTTTCAGTGCCTGAAATACTCAGACAAGAGGTGTCTTGCCAATATCAAGGTGACAAGAAGGATCAGACTACCTAAGACTCAGGGAAGGGGGAAGTGTGAAATATTGCAAACTTGGAGTCTTCATTTCACATGTATTTGAGGAAAAATGGGTGTCTTCCAGCTTCATGCATGAACGGTGTCACTGGGGTATCTGGTGTCCAAACTGAGCATGCAGCTACCACTTGTCAGTAATTGCAAATGAGACAATTTTCTCAAATTTGCTACTTCACAATCTTTGTATGGGGTTTTTCAGTTGTTTTTTTATCTGTTTGTTTGTTTTTTCCCATAGATTTTGCATGAGAGGGTGATGGTTTCCCATGTAGTAGAAGAAAAAGTGCATGGACGTGGAATACAAATCCAACTGGAGAAAAACATTACCAAAGAAATCCAGATAGTCAGTGACTCATGTAAAATATAGCTTGACATTTGAGCATGCAAGGTGATTTATGGGATGTGGCTTAAACAACTCCCAATTTTTTATGTGTCTTTATAGGGAAGGCTGTCAAATCTGGAATAGAATATATGATTTATTTTTATTTCAGGGTAGAAATTGTCTTTTTGATTTTCAGTCTGCAAAAGATGAGCACTTGCCAGTGCACATTTATACACAGCCAAAAAAAAGAGAGCATGCTTGGGCCAAGCAGGAGCAGAGTAAGTTACAGACTCTGGTTTTTCTCCACAGCGTGACTTATATTGATACATTCATTGTGTTAAATGGCATAACTTTGTATTTTTCACTAGTTTAATTAAGAAAAGGTCATACTGTTGTAATCCTTGTGGTTCTGACTTAGGTAAGTAGAATAGGAATAAGAATTCTCCCCTTACAGGTGAATAATTCTCTTCAGACTTTCACTTCATTTTACACTATGGACTATATAAATTCGACCCTTTTGCTATCTGGGAGATAATCTGAGCTCCAGTTTATCAAAGCTTATTTATAGCATGGGATTCTTTCACTTTAAATGTTCCGTTTTCTGGGATTACCTTCTCCTTAAGACAAAGCATCTTATGACTGGGTTTGCACCCGAGAAGCGAGTATATGATAATCAATGCTAGGTTTGAAGAATGGCAAAAAATAACAACATAAAATCTGACCTTCCCTCATAATGCTTTCATTTCTACTGGGGAGGTAGGGTGGGTAGGAAAAGGCATAATAGGCCCTTGAAAAAGCAGAGAGAAGTAGAGAAAAAGATGTGATAAACCTTATATTCTTGTTATAATTGCCTCTTAGAGTCACTTCGCTGCTAACAAGGCTTGTGTGCTGCTTCTTCCTCCAAGCTCTGTTTAAATTGCTGGTTTAACCATACGTGCCTTCCCTTTGGTTCACAGTGATTTGACTGTGCCAGCAGCATTATTTTACCATCATAGAAGGATACTTGGAGGTGATAATACTATACAGTGCAACTTTGCTTTGCGTAGTAGTTACCTGTTTCCTTAATATATTCACTTTCACTTGTAATTCTAATTTGGAAAGACAAATGCCGTAATCCATGGATAATTAAGAGTCTAGACTAATTCTGTCATGTCAGTGGTTTCTTAATCTGTCCCTAATCAGATTAAACACCTTAATTTAGACATTAGTGACATTGTAGATTGCAGAACTCCAAGGAAGCTCCTGCAGCATATCGTGTAGTTGGAGTTGTTGTGAATTTACTGGTCATTTATATCTTGTAATATTTTGCAATGAGTATAAAAAATGAATTAAGGAATCCAAAAGTATATTCTAACATAAGGAAAAATGAAAGTATCCATCTGTCAAGATATTAACTCTATTGGCTCACTTTTCAAGAGAGAGGTCACTAAAAGAAGGTAAAGATGAAGGAATTATTTTCTCAAGAACTTTTCACAGCTAAGAGTTGCACAATGCATTGCACTGTAAATATTAGTGAATCTACATGAAATCAGTCTGTTAATTAGAGCACCCACAAGCTGTTTGTTCTTTATTTCAAAATCAACTGTAGTCACAAATATTTTGGTATAATTGTTGGCAGTAGCCACCATGCAGGCAGACTTATTTAAATTTGGAATTTCTGTTTTGTAGCCAACCCTGACTCACTAATGTGGTTTGCACCTAATAAGAATGTACTTTGATCATTTACTGGTTGTGTGTTGCTAATGGAATTTCATGGAATAAAGCCACAAATGGTACCTCAGGACATATCAGGAAAAGTCTTCTAGTGAAGATGAAGAGCTTGTAATCACAAAATTGCATCAGCAATTGTGTCCAAGTCTTATTTTTATCTCTGTCTCAAAATAGATTTGAATAATTATCATTGGCTTTAAAAGACATTCTCCTTCCATGGTTTTGTTAATTCTCTTCTAACTATTTTTTCTCTTGATCAGAACAATATATTTTTAAAAGACTTGATTTAAGAGTGTATACTTGTGATTATGCCAGTCAGTTCTGAACACAAATTAAATTGTGACCTTGATTCTGGATGGTTATGACTGGTTTGTACTCAGCCTTTGCTTACAGCATCAGCAGTTGGCACATCACAGGTAGTGCCCAGTCTCTCTTGAGTCTGCTTTGGCGAAAGAGGTCATCACAAAGCATCTGTATTCTCACTTGGAATATTCTGTCAAGAGCTGTATTTAATATTTAAGTTAAAGTAACTCTTGCTCTGATCTTAAAATAGAAGGCCAAATTTATCCTGAGTGAAATGCTTACTAAATTTGTTTTACTGTGGATAAGTTTATTTCCCTGTGTCAGATTTCAGCCTAAAGCAATTGCTCCTGAAAGTTTATTTTGTGATGTCTTATATGTGTTTGCAGAAATGTTTCTCTCTGTAAATAACGCCCAAAAGCTGTTGTACAACACAGTACAATACCATTAAAATGTAGACTCTGTGAATTTGAAATATTAATGGACAATTGGTGATAGAACACTGGAAGAGATTAATTTGTCTTAAAGAATATTGTGCTGTTCTTCATGTCTCTCAGACCCACACAAAGTACTGAATCAGATTTTTTCCATTATTAGCACTATAAAATTTAACTGATATCTGCACAAAATGTACTTGTACAATATTCAGCGATCACAGATGCTGTAATCTGAGAAATAATAGTCCTAACTTGGTTTGGAGAAAAAGGATACTCTTTGGTAAGTTGTGTTCTTTAATGTCATCTAAGTACTCTGGATGTTTTTACCCTTTAGGTTTTGTTCATAAGCTGCAAACAGGGAAAGAAATGAAGGAGATGGGAGGAATAAAAGATAGAAATTATTGTGCTCATATCAAATGTTAGGCCAAGAAAATCTCTCAGCTAATTGTTTGTAAGATGGACTAGCTACAAGGTTGTAAACTAATTAGGATATAATTCACACCATTTGATAGGAGAGTTGCTACAAAAAATTGTATCTAACCTTTATTACCAAATGCATTCTGCACTACAGATCAAAATTAACATTAAATTCGGCCTGCTGACTCCCCTGCCAAAAGACCAATTCAGTTTCCAGAACTTTGCACATTCTTATTAAAATGAGTGTTTTTAACACTATAATTTTTCTCTTTTCCTTTCTTACACTTGCATAATTCTCAGAACTGTTTCTCTTTCATTTGTATGAAAGAGAATTACCGTTCTCCTGCTGCTCGAGATGGGGCACAGATGGAACCCTAGTATAAAGCATCCACTGATTCTTCATTAATGGCTTTTACCTTGCATGTTATCCATTCTGGTTTTTTTTTTAAAGTTAGGCATTCCTCTTATAGTTTATACATAAGGTAATGAAAGTTGTCCCCCACGCACCTGAACATTTTATCCTCCTTCACTAGAAGCTCAAACCTGAACCAAGCAGGTGGTGTAAATGCTTGTGGCTGGGTGTAACTCTAGTGACAAGGACAGTGGTGTTAAGAGAGTTAAAGATATATCTTGACCCATGGAAGGATCCCAAGTTGCCCAGAGAAGCTGTGGATGACCCATCCCTGGAAGTGTTCAAGGCCAGGTTGGATGGGGCTCTGAGCAACCTGGTCCAGTGGAAGGTGTCCCTGCCCATGGCAGGGGAGTTGGAACTGAATGATCGTTAAGGTCTCTGCCAACCCAAACCATTCTATAATTCTATGGTATAGAGGATGAGATGAGCCCACCTTCAAGAGGGCCAGAATGGCCTCAGTCTCACTCACATCATGTGAGTCACTGTGTGTATGCCTTGAAGTCCCTCACAAGACCAGAGTATTCCGAAGGACCACCCCGAGCTTAGGTTTCATGACATGATCGTGTGGCTGAACTTCACTGCCGTGGTCTAGAACTGTGGGACTACTGCCATGACCAAATCAATTCTGACCCTTCAACCCAAAGATTAGGTAAGCATTAGAATTTGGGTTTATAGACATACACCCTGGCAAGATGGCAGCCTTGATTGCATAAAAAATTAATAGAATTAATGCTTTCACTTCTTGTTTTAAGGTTGGTTTTTTTTTTGGGAGAGGGCAAAGTAGTGATGAGACTTTTAAATTAAATGACTATTTAAAAAGTCCAGTTAACTCAAAGATTATACAAATTACTGCATCTGTAATATGATAGTTGTCATGGTAATGTTTGGGTTGCTATTGATTACTTGAGTAAAAAGTCTCTAAAATCCTGTTGACAATTTCAGACTGCAAAATAACCATTCTATTCTGCAGTTCTTATTGCATGCATTTAGTAAGTATCGCCCTTTATTTGTGATATTAGATGTGTTTTGGTTTTGGTTGGTTTTTTTTTTTATCTCTGTTCTTATTCAGATTGTAGGAAGAGATCAACCAACATTCAGAAGTAGAAATGTAATCCACACTCGGGTGACTTCTTTTTATCCTGTTAAAAACAGAAAGTCATGCAGTGCTTCCAAAATGCCTGTCCTTACCTTGAGTTCCTTCAAAACCATGCATCACATGTCACTGGATATTCTGGGCTAGGATTTTAGATCCTCCTGGTGATGATGAAGGCTTTTTCCTTACTCTTCTATCTGATTTCAGTGAACCTCCCTGTTATTTTCCTTTTAGGCTGAAGCTGTTGTGGAAGTGGCCATCTGACTGTGTTCATGTTTCACTTCTGATGTGTTCAGTTTCTCTGCGCTCCTTAGACTTCCAGAAAACAGTGACAATTCTTTTCAATTTATTAGAAGGACCTTCCTGATAAGAGCAGTGCATTCTAGAAAAGGTCCTCACCATTGTGCTGTTTCAGAAATATCTCTAAAGGAGAAAAGGTATTGGAAATTGCTATTTTGTGTCAGTGTTGACCATACTTCTGCAGCCAAAGGCATTTCAAGTTTTTGAAGGACATTTCTTGCTTAAGGCTACCTTGTGTCTGATGTCACTACTACAGCACCTATCATTTTCTAGATAAGTAAAAAGTCTTGAAGTTGATAAAAAATAATACTGGAATATTAACACGTGTGTATTTGTTTTGCCTTTTTAAACAAAGCCATGTGTTCTGTTCCTGATTAATGTCATCAGCAAAATGAAAGTCACTCAAAATGGGTTAAGCGCATTGATGATTATCTTTCTCTTGATTCCAACAATAAATAATGCAAAAGCAGCAGGGCATAACAAAGCCTTGTTTTAGTCTTTAGCTTCCTCTGCTAATTCTTGGATGCTGATCATCGCCTCTGTACAATCAGTATGATCACAAGGGACTTGGAGCATTTTGATTATGCTGTCCTATCACCTCCTAGTAATTTTTTCCACAAAGCTTAATCTCAAAAGGTGTCTTGGCTAGAAATACCTTCTCTCATGAAGATTATTTATCCCGCAGTTTATGAAGAGATTTAATATTTTTCCTTTGGGGGTGGTTATTTTTCAAACCTGCAAAACTCAAACTTTTTTGCTTTACTGAACAAAAATGCATAAAGAAATAATTCACATTTATGTATCATATAGTTGGAAAGAAAAATTATGCAAACATATAATTGTGAGATATTTGTGAAATGGATAAGAGAGACCTCTACAGTAAGTTGAATTATCACCTTATTAAGTGAATATTGCTGAAAATTTTCCCCAGAACAAATGCAGGTACACATCTATAATTTCTGTTCTCCAGTCTGCTATCACTGTAGTTGTCAGAGTCACAAAGAGTGCACAATATCTCCAGCAATGTCATATCTCTGGCCTACATGTGGTGCAGTGTTTGACTTTGTTCTCTTCAGGATACCTGTCATCTACAAAGCAGACAGCCTGCAGCTTCCACAATCTGGCCCTTTTTAGATCTTGGCAGTGCTCTCAGAGAGCTACTTTTTCACAGGACGTACTTGTCATCATCACCAATTCTTCATTTTTTGTATTTTGAGAGCATCACAGGTAGTAACAGAATGGATCACTTGATAATTCGAAGCAGACATTAAGATCCGGTTGTTTGGAGGTGTTTCACACAGCTCCTTCAATATTTGTTTGTATCCAGAAAAAAAGGATTCAACTGGCTTCTATCTCTGCTTTCCTCTTCATCTTCCCTAGAGTTGTGCTCTTTAAACCTTAGCATCAATTTTTGCAGCTAGCAGAAGAGATGATACTTGCAAACCCTAAGCGAGTCAAGTCCAATTGAAAAATTCAGGACAATGCTTCCAAGGCCAGGATTTACTAATAAGATTCATAGAAGCCAAGGCTCATATCATTTGAACTAAATCTGGCAAACTGAGAGATACTGAGCTTTTTGGAAAATATTTTGCAATTTCACAATTAATTCCTACTGTAGGTCTGATATATACTATAAAGTATATATGTTTAATGCATATATTGTAATAATAGCATTGTCAAAATGTTAAAATATCATTAGTAAGTATTTGATCAGGTAGTCAAGCATGGATTGGCACAGCAGTTTCAACAAGCTACAGATATATGTGTAAAGTCAAACAGCTCCAAATTTTTTTCCCCTGTGAGAAACTCTTCATGATATCGCAATGTTACAAAACTACAGACCAGAATTTGGTTCACTGATTTAGAATGAAAAGGAAAAGTATATATATATGTATATATATATTATAAAGTATATTATATATACGTGATACAGAGGAAAAAATATTTTTGCATTCTAATTTTCTAAATATTTATTGAAAAGCAAGGTCTTGACTATGGCTTCAGTAATATACATGGGAAATCTGCTCAGTGGAACGAATATGTCTAATACCAGTACAGGGTTATTTCCCTGCCAATGGAAAAATGAGCTTCACTAGCACAAGCTTCTTTGTAACAATTTCACAGCAACAAGAAAGTTGAGGAACCCTTTTAAAAATGCAGGGAGTTTGAAAGGCAGAGCTTTTGCCAAGTGTGCTTATGAAAACAACTTTATACAGAAACTGCACTGAAACTTTTCCTAGATGTCAAATCAGTCATAGATGTTTGTAGAAAGAATTATTCAGGTCCCTGAAGGAATTTAAGCATCTAATGATTTTGAGGAACACCAACTGAGATTTTCAAGGGTCTTTAACAAGTTAGATATTTTGCTCCCATTGGCTTTCATCTATTGAGTCAATTTTGGGAGAAAACAAAAGGCTCTTTTAAAGTTTAGCAAAAGAAATCTATACAATTGATGTTAATGACTACACTAACGCAGTATTTTTCTAGAAAAGCATTTTTCCAAAGTAGGAGTAATATCTAAACTACAACTCATAAAAGATTGACTTACATGGTTTAAGGACCATATTGCACTTTTGCAATCATATATTAATTTTATTATTTTAGTAATGAAAATATGCAATTGAAATAACAACAGAAGACATCATAAAAGGTGAGGGGGAGTCTGAAATTTGGACTAAATTTTTCTATACTACTGAACAAAGCAAACCAGCCTGAGTACAATAGTTTTATCTATAGAACAGAGACTTTGAAAGCAAAAATGGTTTATTTCACACAGCAATTTAACTCAGTTCAAAGACACACATGATTAAGTTTCTTGCAGAGCTCTGGTGCAACTAGATACTGACAGATGAAACCAGTCTTTTCATTTTTATTTAGCTACCTGGCATAGTAGTTAATGATGCCTGATCATATAAAAATATATAATAATTTTTAATAAAGCCCATAATTTAATGTCAAGATGTTAAACTTTCCCCATATTATTTTCTTCCTACAGTTTTCTGAGCATATGGCTCTTAACTCTTCCAGGTCATGTCTTAACTGCAGATACCCAGAATAGACATTTCTCACAAAGATAACATTCATTCCACCTTTTTGAAAAGCTTCTTGAACTTTAGAGCTGTCCTCAGCTTTCCTCAATAGATGATTTCTGTCACTTATTTTTCTACTTTCCGTTTCTAAGTTTCAAAGCTACAATTAAAAGTAAGTTTGGTGTTTAACCAGTCAGAAGCAAACAGGTAACTCATAAAATATATGGTCTCAGTCTAATATGTTTAGAAACTGTGCAAAAACTCTGGTATTTTCATTCTGTAGAGGAAACACAGACTTTGATGGACTGGCAGAAAAAAATTATCAATACTCTTTCTGTTAAGTTTCACTAGAGAGCTATAAATGTTAAAAAGAGTGTTAAACAGAAGGTGGAAATTTGAGACCAATTTTCAGCAGGTTTTGTTTAAATTTGTCAAAAATAAGTTCTGCAGAAAGTATTTGGCTTACGTTTATAACAGTGAGAATCCAGTCACTACTTTCACATCACATGAAGGCAATAAAGACAGAAAATGAAGGCAAAATTGTATATTATAATAAGATCCAATTTGTAAACATCAAACTCTCCATATGGATTCCTTACTTGTTGGTCCTTTTATCTGTAATTTACTCCTTATTCATACTCTTGGACTACTCTGTATTTAACACTTTCAGTTAGTAGAGCTTTTCAGTTTAGCAACTTAAATTAAGCTTCCGATTTAAGAGTTACTGCAATAACTTTTGTTAGATGTAAGAAAGCAGTTTATTTGACCAAAAGACTCCAACTCTTAAGAAAAGGAGAACCTGACAATATTTTATGATATTGGCTACAATTCAATAGCTACCTGTATAGAATATAGTCTAGCCTGTTACATAATATTTTTGGTATTTTTCTTATACATATAGTCATGATTGCTGTCTGTACATAGGCCTCACTGGGTGGTGATTATCTGCTCTAAGTAAGGCAAGATGATTTTTTTAAACCCACAAAGAATTGTATTTAACATTTTTGTCTTCCCAAGGCCATGCCTGGAACAGAAATTAGTACATGATCTCAGACAAATTACATTAAACCAAATGGGATCTTGAATAAAAATAATATTATAATATTATTTAAGTTATAAAATGTTCTGCTTGAAAATGTTTAATCCAAATGACTTATTTTTAGTACTGCCAAGAGCACTACGCAGATATTTGCAACTGCATTATTGAATTTCTGCTTAAAGCTGAATAAAAGGCAAATGCTCTACTGCATTCATAGAGATGAGATTTATATCCATAAGCTTGCATATATGTACCTTTATGGTATTCTCATTCTGGTGCACAGGAGTCTCTGTGCATGGGCAGCAAGGGTAAGTGGGACTTACACTGGTGTTTAAGAAGGTCAGGATACACCAGTTGTTCCCAGCAGAAGGCAATAGACTGATGTGGGAGTTGGGATTGATCCAGTGATCCATAGGATCTGCAGCACACAGCACAGCAAATAAGCCAGGCACATACTGAACCCAGAAACTTATTTAGTTCTTTAGACTCTGTCATGTAGCAAAACTTCTAAGGGCTCCTTTCTATGAGTCAGAATACACATTTATGAGTAGTGAAATTTTGCTTGACTGATGTCTCCTTTATTGGAGTAGCCTGGTAAGAAAATGCCAGGATATACACCCCAAGCATACACAGAAAACGACTGTTCTTTCTCAGTGTGTTTAGGAGACTCGTCAGAAACTGACAGCTCGATCTTCATTTCTCTATGCTGAGACCCTGCTACACTCTGTTAAAGGGAGAGCACTTCAGCAATGGCTTAGGAAAGCTCCTTAATTTCTTGTAGAATAAGCTTCCCACTCAGAAAACTACATAATTATGGGGTTTGTTTATCTGGGATTCCTCCTCTTCTCCATCTGACGCCCATGGGGAGACTGGGGTGCCAGCTAATGTGTGCTCCAGTGTGGCTACTCTCTTCTCCCAGGCTAGAAGAGCCATGGTTCTCAAGACATCCCAGAGCTACACACGGCATGAAAACCCACAAGAAATTGCTTCCATTTAGCCTCTATGGTAAACTCTATATGGCCTCAGTGCATGTGAGTTATGGAAGGGTTTTGAAGTCAGCTTAAGCCCTTTCTTAGGGGTTAAAATAAACTACAAATAGCATCAACTGCAGCAACATATTTTCCCTTTAAAAAATAGAGGGGTTTTCCCCCATATTACTCATGGGATGGATTTTCACAAGGTTTTATATAACACTTTCAATGAAAAAAAAAAATTAGTGATTTAAAAGATTACCACTACATGGTAGTAATAGCAAGAGAAATAGCATAGGTGCAGAGAATTTAACAACCTTTTTTATATGCGTTTTTCTGGTAGTTTTTCTTTGTTTGCTTTTTGATTTTTTTGAGTTTTGTTTTGGTTCGGAGGTTTGTTTTTTTTTTCATAGTAAAAATGTAAAGCAAAAGAACTAGAACTCTGTTTTTGCCTTGTTGACACAGATAAACTTTCACTAATACAAAAGGAGACAGGATTAAGCCAAAGCTGAGTATACAGTGAACAGCAGCAGGGCCAGCTCAAGGTTGAAATAGTGTTATCTTACAAGTTTGATCCAAAACCAGTTCAAATCAGTTTAGGGTTTTTTTGGTTTTTTTTTTTTTTTTTTTAATGGAGTCGTGTGATTCACAAATTAAATGTTGTTTCAAAAGTGGTCATTATTGAAGAACAGTATAAAAGGAAAGAATAAAATACAAAAAACTTGTAATAGGTATATTTAGTGTATTTCACATACATATTCTGTGCTCTGCTTTTCCCATATACTCTACTGAATGTCAACCTGTACAAAATGTGACTCTCTGGTTACATTTTCTGGGAATTGGAGCCCTGTTAATGCCAGGTTATGTACATCAAAATTTTTGCAGCATGTGTCCTTCTAATCTGTCAGGATCTTAGCTGACACTTAGTAAATGACTATCCAAATATCTTTTCCTGAGCTGCTTCACAAAAGAATTCCATCATTATTCTTAACTGGGCATAGTAACCAAAATAGTTCTGGAAATACATGTTGAATGCTTGGAGAAGTGGGTTTTAACTGCTAACAATACTAAGGCAATTTCAATAGCTGAATTGCATCATATGTTCTCTTCTATAGAATTAATTTTAATTTCTTAGCACTAGTGATCTCACTTATTTTCAAAAGAAAATGAATTTCTTAGATTACTTAGCAAACTTAGATTACTAAACTTAGATTGTTTAAGGCTTTGTAAAGAATCACAGGAAATATCTACAATGTAAATATCTTAATGGTCATAAGTGTTATAATTAAATCACTGTTTTCTTGTTCAGGCATGCTGAACCACCTTTAGGACATTAAATTTCATTAATTGGTTCATGATGTGTTGCTTCAGTGTTCCTTTCAATTCCATCACTCATTTTTGATAAAGATTAAAAAAAGGTGAGGGCAAAATGGCTATACATACATTGGTTGCTTGCTTTGCAATCTGAAATCTACCTCTTGAAAGACTTATGAGAACAGACACACAAAAATTTCATACTGTTTTCCAGCTCAGAAATCCTATTTGGCAATTAAATTGTCTTTATTTGTCTTTATTTGTTCCTATACGTTGTAGAATTTGTTGCTCTAGTAGTGTTTTGCTTGAGTTAATGCACAAAATGTCCAGGGAGTGGAGGGTGTCAAGATTTTTGACTTTAAGCAAGTTAGATGTCATAGCACAGTAGGAAAGGATGGGAAACCTTTAGGTGCCAACCAATTATTTGGGCAGCACAGATGGCTTGTCTGCTTATTAGTTATTTTCTGACAAGTCAGAGGTCAAAATGGGAACAATTTTAAGTGAGGATTTGGATTATTTATTCAAGACAAATTCAACAACTCCCACATTTTCCTTAAAATGCTGCAAACGTGCATTTTTTTTTAAGCAAAATTCTGAGGAATGTGTCAAGGCTAAATGAAAAATTGATATGGGAAGTAATGATTGTGGCTGGCTAGCATTATGTAAACTCGTGAGAACAATTGTCATAGAAAATTTTATGGGTTTACCTTTCTTTTGCTTTATCAGGTAACCAATATTCGATGCCTTTGCATGTGCACAAGGAAAATGCCGTATGGATCAGTTATCTTCCAATATAAACGAGTGTAATTTATAATAATGCAGATGAAGCTGAACAGGACTCAGCTTTTCCATTGAATTGCTGGTTGTTTGTTTCTGCTCTGTTTAAATTTCTGGTTCCTTCTTACAGCCATTAACGCACTTCCAGCCATCAGGATGCTGCCTTTGGTCTGGCAGACTATCCTAAACTGATTCTTTAGTCCTTATTCTAAATTTCTAACAAACATGCAGCCTCATACAGCAGCCTTCTGTTCTTAAAGTTATTGTTAGAAATTACCTAAGCCTGCCTAAGCTTGAATGATAGGCTACAGCATTGAATTCAAGTAGATCTGTGATGGAACAAATGCGTACACAGAAGGAAAATCGAGGAGAAAAATCTCACTAGTATGGAAACATTCTTGGAATGAAATTATAGCTCAGTTTTGCTCCAAAATGACTATTTCAGTAGTTTGTTTTCCATTTCTTAAAATAAACAGTATAATGGTTAAATGACAGAATCCATCAGTTTTGAAGAAATGGCAAAATTTAAACTGAATCACGAAACAACTTGCTTTATTAATTTTGAATTTAAAGTGGCAATTTATAAATTATGCCAAATTCCATATTGTCACAACTCCTGCCTTTTCACAGTTCCACCAATAACTTTCTCTCAAAAATATCTCCTTAGTTGTGTTTTATTATTTCTTTCTCTTGGCAATGAAACCTTGAACAATTAATGGCATAGAATCACTTAATGGCCAAAGAGGGATCTTGCCAAATACATTTTGAAAAAGTTGAATAGAGAGAAGGCTAATTAAATTACTTTTGTAGTGATTTTAAGAATTCCTGCCTTTTTTCTTTGGCTCCCTTACCTGACCCTACAGATGTCACCTTTTGGATTAATGCTGTATCTCTGTATTTTTCACACTCAGAATTTATGTAGCTCTTCCAAGACGGGGGGATTGGAGAATGGAGGTTGTGGTCACTTCATAATCATTTCTCTCTGCCACTCCTTACTCCTCTCAGTTTTCCCCAGCTCCAGCAAGGGTCCTTCCCACAGGCCAAAGTCCTTCTGGATAAACCTTCAGGAAAATCCAGTTCCTTCAGGCCACAGTTGCTTCAGGTCACATCCCCCTGCTCCACCACAGGGTCCTCCACACCTGCAGTGTGGTTATCTGCTCCACAGGCTGCTTCAGCATCTGGAGCACCTCCTTTTCCTCCTCCTTCTCTCACTTTTGTGCTCACAGGGCTGTTTCTTACACTGTTTTTGTCCACTTTTCTCTCTGTCCAGCAACATCTCCCCTTCCTTAACCGTGTTTTCCCAGCAGTGCCACCAGTCTGGCTGATGGGCTCAACTTTGTTCCGTGCTCAGCTGGCTGTGTCCGGGACAGGGCAGCCCCTGGACTTCTCTCACAGAGGTCACCCCTGCAGCCCCCTTGCTGCCAACACCTTGGCACAGACACCCCAGACTTAAGGACATCATCCCTCTTTTCTTGTAGCACTTTTAAGGTTTTGCAGCGCTGCCTTCCCCGCTTCAAATCTCATATTTATTTGCAATCCATAAATAACCTAATTTAACAATGAATCTCAGTGATTAAGCTGAAAAGGTGCTCTTTGAAGCTTGTACTTGTGGGAGGTGTGGGATTTGCTTCACATGTGACAAGTTGTATGAGCTGCATAATGTCATTTACTGTCCCTCACTGGTAGAGGTAATTCCTGATTCTCCTTACTCTGGAAAAAAATCCAGTTTACAAGCTTTGTTGTGTCTGTACTCATCAGCATTATTTTAAGAGCAATGAGGATTTTCTTTTTTTTTTAAATAAACCATCAACAATGGGCTCAACCTCTGATGCCCATGAACTCTTATGCTGGACATGTAGGAATGAAAATGGCATTGTCTTTGAGGGTGCTGCATGGCATGCCCTGCTTACAGGCTCCCCAGGGAAGTGGTCACAGCCCCAAACCTGACAGAATTCAAAAACGTTTGGACAATGCTCTCAGGCACACGTGGTGACTCTTGGAGATGGTTCTGTGCAGGGCCAGGAGTTGGACTCAATGATTTCTTGTGGGTCCCCTTCAAATGAGCATTCTCTGTGATACTATTTAATAAGTAGCTTATGATAACAAATATTATTTAGTTCTCCATCCTAAGCCATCAGATATTTATCAAACTGGACTTTGTGCTGTGAGACTTAGCTCAGTGATCTTATCTCATTATTTATTTGAGTAATTCTGTAGTGATGGAGAGTTACTCCGTGCTTCCCTGCTGCAGCTCCTCAGTGAATGTGGACCTGGGCAGGAGGCAGGCATGCTAAAAATAATATTCCACCATTGTGCCCCCTGGAAATAAAGATTAATGGGATTTCCAGCAGAGTGATGTCTCATACAGGCTTTGGAGGAAGAACTTTGCCTCAACTTGGGTGAAAGTAGGAGGATACACGATGCACCCCGTCTCTTAAACATGAAGGAAGTGGTGCCTCAGCTTTGTACAGTACATATATTTGGTATGGAAATGCATAATGAAAGCTTCCATCTTACAGGTGGGTTTTTGAGTCACAGAGTAAACGATTTGTCCAAAGCCACAAAGGTGAAACAAGGAATTGCATTTGGATTTTTGAAAATATAAGCCAAAACCTTTTTCTGTGTTCTGTTTTTCAGAAAATAACCAAATCAAACCAAGAACTGAAAAGTCATTGATATTGCAACAGAGTATGCATATTGCAAACCCATCAGTTACTGGGATTAACGTCAATGGTTATTAAAATGCACACAGATTTAGACAGCCATTCAAATGTATATTTTTGTATGTATTTGTGTTTAAGTAGGCTAAAGCTCAATAGTGCTTGTTCCCTGAAGTTTGACCCAGACTTATTTCTAATTTATGAACCCTAATATTTAGCAATTTAAAGGCTAATGGTGTTTATAGATGTTGAATGCTAATAATTCTATTCTATTGTATAAATATGTATTTACATTGGAAAATCCTTATGAAACTGAATTAAACGCAAATGTAAATATCCGGGTTAATTTTTGCACATTTTCAAGCACATGCCAGGAGGGAAGAGCAAAATTGGTCATTATGAGTACATAGTGATGAAAAATGGCTAGACACAATAAAGGATAATTTCTTTGGTTTCCAGAGCATAATGGAGTATGAATCATATTTAAAATTCATGACTGAGAAGACAGATCATGATTTGAATGTCATCAGTAGCTATTTTACTCCTCCCTAGAGCTGCAACAAGCCTTTTATGAGAGATGAGTTCCTGCAAACAAGCTCTTCTAAGCTGTCTGGAAGCTCCTAATTTATAACAGAGCTTTAGAAAATGTTGTATTTTTACTTTTTTTCCATGCTTGGGGGAAGGGTAGCAGACTGGGAACATCGCCTTACTGTCCAGCAAGTAATGTGCAGTTATTTGCTTACAAGTAATTTTTGAAATATAAATTTTGGAGGGATAATGTTCTCAGCGCATGCCCATGCTGTAGTTTCTATTGAAGTCAACCTTTAAATTCTGTTACTGTGGATGTCGGGTAGACATTAAGCAAAGATAATGAGTCAACAATGAGCCTTATTCAAGAAAAAGGCATCCTGATGTTTTTGATAGTGAAAGATGTTGAGCAGCAATGAAAGGGGAAAATCGGGGTGGTTTTTATTTCTTCATGTATGTATTTTTTTTTTTTTCAGCATCAGCAATAGGCCTGTACTGAAAGTTGAAGTCTGCTATTGGAGATCAAACTTTTGCTAAAAGATGAAGCACACCTTTTGTTTCAAAGGACTGCAGGTTAGGCCTTTCCTGACACTCAAACTTCGTGTTTACTGAAGCTGTTCTGTGCTTTCAGCTCACAGGTTGTCCTTAAGCTGTTGGAGTTATTGCAGTGGTGTATTACCTTTCATTCTACCCACCAAACCTCTCATGGCTCATTTGCTGCGCACAATGATGTTCTGCGAGATTGTTTTCATTTTTCAGTAACCTATATCACAGAGCATCTCAGATTTAGCCATAACTCTATTTTCACTGACAGGCTCCTCTCTCCTCTCCCTTTTGGAGCTGGCTCTTGAGGGGAGCACTCATAAAGCATGGCCACTTAGGATCTCAGTTTAAAGGACCTGCCAAATTACACCTTCAAACAGGCACGAAGGCAGGATCACACGTTGAAAGCAGGCATTGGAATAGTTTATTTTTACAAGCAGAGATAGACCAGAAGGGATACTTTCATGTATAATACCTAAAATAATAGTCGGATTTCTGGTTTAGTGCATCATTCTTTATGCTGCACTGTCCTATTTATAGTCTTGTAATGTCAGAAAAACACTTCCTATTGTAGTTAGGTTTTCTTACTTTATGGCAATATCTAGAAAGATACAGAAGCAATTCTGCTAAAGGTAGCTGAAATTTTGTTGAAAAACGTTCCCCTTCACATCATGACAGTATATTGTTTTGCAGGAGCTGAAATGGGCACAGTGAAAGTTAAGAACTCTGGTGATCTGTAGCCTGGCAACTACAACAGTGGCCTGAGATCTGGAAGGCACAGACATGCTCAAGTTATTGCTCTGGTGAAAAAATTTCTGGGGATATATACATATACTCATGTGCATGCATACATAAATGTATGTATTATATATATGTGTGTGTGTTATATGAAATAACAACAACAAAGCAAAATCATCTCTCTGCATGCTACTTTTGTACATTTTAGGGCACAGTATCCTGACTACTACATGGCAGGATTCTGTCATCTTGATAAATACATGCTAAAACAAAAAAGAAAGTATTTGAATACACCCCACCCCCAATATTTCGTATAATTTTCTTGATGGCTTACGTCTTATTTCAGTGGAATAAAAAGCTAGGTGTCAAAAATTGGAATTTAAACAAGTAAAAGTGATTGCTGTCTATTGATCAGTTACACTGTCATTTTCCATTCTCACTACCAAGGAGGCTGGTGAGATACACGGAGTAACCCCCTGCTCCTGATGGCTCTCAGTTAACAAGGCACGAGGACTAAAGCAGAGTACCCATCTTTTTCACATCTTGCAAGGGATGGTAATGGTGGGAAGTTCATGGGGACACGATTAAATGGAAGACATCCTCTGGTGTAGGAAGGCAACCAATGCAAGTTACAAAACTACTACTTCGAAAGGTATTTGTCTCCAGGCATTTCTCTGTTGCACTTTTTATTTTGCATAAGCCACACCTGATCCAGCATTGTCCTGTGCAGGAGTGGGTCTGATGGCTTAGAAAGGCAACCCAAATGATGTATGAACAGCTAGTTCCAATGCTCGTAGAAACACATTAGAAAAACATTACACAGAAGCAATAATTTGAGATCCCAAACACGTTTTTTCCCCATTAACGATATTTTAAAATGCAGAAAGCACCTCTGTGAAGCATGAAGGATGGTCAGGGTTAGCTAATGAGGCTGATAGGTACAATTGCTGCATGCTTGATCTGCTTTGGATCCTAATGCTTATTTGGACATGTCTTATTATTGTGTGGGTGTTAAGTCTGCCCGAGCTCATAATCAATAGATATATGGTCATTCACAGGGTTTATGTCTCTGTCTTGGGAAGCTGCAACAAAATGATCAGGATGCAGTTTGCAAGGTTCATACAGAAAATTTCTCGTGGTCAATTGGAGCAAACTAATTGCTGGCATTAACATGGGAGTCATGTGAGCTGTGATAATGATACAGATAATGAACCCCCCACCTTTGGCCATCTCTTTATTACCTACAGGGTCAGTAAAGAATTTATTCAACCCTGAGCTGCATTTTATAATTGGCTATTTGTACCTGGGAAGACTTTGGTACTGTACAGTATCTTCAGATACCACTCACTGACTGTAAAAGGGCTTTAAGTGCATCAGAAAAAAGAATGCTGGGGACCCACTGTCAAAGTGTGTTGGGAAACGGGAAGTCAAAAACCCCATAGTGTTCAGCTATGGATATTGGAGCTTTAGAGGAAACAGTCTGAACTGACATCTTAGCAATAGCTTAGCAGATTTATAAAAACTGTATATCAGCAAAATGGTGATAACTTGGTGTTGCATGAACATACTGGACCAAGCAGGGCAGTGCTGTGCTAAGTGTGGTTCTGTTTAGGTGACATGACTCCCCAGTTTCACAGGAGGACAGCAACATTCAGGCCGCATTTCTTTGTTAGCTGTATGTAAAGCCTGGGGAGAGTGTGATTTTAATTTAACTGGTTTTGCAAAGGCTATCAGCTTGGGTTTAGGCATTCTGAGTTAATTATCCCAGACACAGAGGCACAGGAGTCTGTCTGTGTCAGTGTCCTAGGCTGCAATATAAGATATATTCTATTACCATCTCCACAAGCTGTTAAAACAGGTGGGGCACTGTTCGTTATCTCCTGTCATGACTCACCCCTGATAACTCCCTCTGGGTGTTATCTCTGTTAATGGGCCGTCAAGAACCCACCTCATGACTCATGGAATTACCTCACTGGAATCACCTCATCCCATTGTGAGATGCTCCACCCAGGAGGGAGGAGCCAAGCATTCCCAACTGAATATAACCTGGGCCTTGGAACTACAAAAGCCAGCCCTGCCTACTGGATTCCCAGAGGACAAGAGCTACCACTGGACCTTCAGGTGGAGACCAGACCCTTCTACAGGATCACCCCTTCAACTGAACCACTTCACTTGGACTGCTACCACCACCCTGACTAACAGGGTGTCAGGTTGTATCCTGACTCTGTCAGTTTTTTTTTTCTTGTATTATCGCATTTACTTTAATTTTCCTATCAAATTATAATTCTGACTTGCAGTCTCCCACTGGTTTGTTTTCAAACTAGTACAGTCAGTAAGTTAAAACGATGCCCACAGCAAAGAACTCTGCCAACATCTCCAGTGTGAACTGTGACTTAGTGCTCAGTCAGACCCAAGTCCTGTTTCCAAGAAGGGCTCTTGTGCAGCTCCAGGAGCCTCTGAGCTGACAAGGGGAGCTTTTTCCCACCATTTCACACCCGCAGAGGTGCTGGTTTTCCACTTTTAAAAAACACATTCCGACAGCCACTCACCTGTAAAAGGTGGAAAAATGATATTAATAGACAAAAGGTGGCCAGGAAGGGTTTCCTAAAGTATCCTTTACCTTGCACTACTCATTTAAACAGGGAGCTGCTTAGCAGGATTGGTTCTCAGCTGTCTCTCAGCCCAAGGAATTACTGGATTTCCACTAATGCATTTCAGTAGTTTTGGTTAGATGTTTTAGCTGTAGGAAAATGACTCAGAATAGACCTAAGTTTTGATCATCCCAGTCTAAAATGTGATCCCAAATCTCCTGCTCGCTGGTTGCCTAGAGTGGCACGGCTCTTATTTGCATATTTTTAGGGATCATGGGACTACTCCTGTTTGAAACAGCTTTGCCAGTAGCTTCAGCTAAAATCAAATCAAATGTCCACTATGGTAAAAAACTCTGGATACTCAGCACACACCCTCAGGATTAGGTAGCTGTAGTTACCCTCCTCACTATTTTTCCTGGACAAATGAGAATAAAGAGATTTTTATCTTTTGAGAAAGTTTCATAATAAAAGTACATATCAGCTTAGCTAAAGAAGAAGTAAATCAAATCAGGTTTAAGTTATTCCAAGTGTTTTTCTTATCTTAATTGGAAAAAAAAAAACAAATGGAAACCAATTAAAAAGAAAAAACCCAAGCCCTCAACAATAGTAAAGAAACACGCAAAGAAATAATAAATAAAAAATTATCTTCATTTAAATTTTACCTTTCCAATTATTTCTGGCTCCAAAATTACTCTGTGAATAAAATTCAGTAAAGCAGATTTACATTTTTCATTTAAATAGTGGAAACTAGTTGTAATTTTTTTCCCCCAAAGACTGAAACCAGAGATTTCCAATCACTTTTTTAACGTAATAATTGGAAAAGCATTCACTTAGTCTGTTTTTAGTCTAGCTAGTAATGAGTTCACTCAAACTACACATTGATTTTATTATGAAAGTCTCAAGACCACCATAATATTTAAAATCAGTCTAAGGATTTCGTTTTATAAGAATATGATTTTACCAAATCAAAGTGAAATAACTGTATAACTTGTTAGAATTTAGTATTGTTTCAAAATATGATACTTGGCAATAAAGCTTCAAGGCAGAAATTGCAGCTACAGCATGGCACAGCAGAGGGATAGCTAAGCCATCCCTGCTTGTTATGCCAGCAAAGAGGTGAATCCCATCCAAAGATCTCTATAAACTCTCCTCACATGGTGGATCCGGGCCATAACTTTGCTAGGACCTTGTCAAACCATACATGCTGTGCTTTTTATATTCCTACAGGACATCCCATACACACTGGGGTTTTTTTTTTGGTTTCCCCAGGAGGAGCTGTGCCATTCCACTGTGGTTCTCCCAGAAAAACAGCATCCAGAACCTGTCTGTGCTTGGCAGAGAGCTGCAGCCTGCTCACTGCTTCCTCCTGGGCAGATTTTTGGGCAAGGGCACAGCACTGCTGTATATGTGGAAGGATTTGCTGTAAGGTGGAACTGATACTCCCAGGGGCTGGAACAGAAATGTAAACTCAGTGATCAGGTGATGTGGAAGAAAAGGAGAAAAAAAAAAAAGTTGCTTCACGTCTGCCCTACTGTCTGCACACTGTCAGACCTTGTGGGAATTTTAGATTAAGTTTGCTGCCTGAATTTTTTGCTACTAACAGGAGGGTACAGTACCAGGCAATTTTACAAGTGTGGCTGCTGCACTGAAATATTAAAAATATTTTTTTCCTTGTACTTTTGACCTGTGAGACAGGAAATTCCCCGCTCTGAGAATTAAAGCAGCAATGCAGTTTAGGTTTTAGCTGTGAGAAATGGAGAATTCTTGATATGACAATTGGTGGGTTAAGTATTTGTGTAAAACCAAAACTAACATAGGCAGCTAAATTGCACCATCTGGAGCAAGAGGCAGATGTAAGCATCTTTATTTAAGAATAAGTTTCTTATTATTTAAGAAAGTTGTGTGGCATGAATTCACTCCTTTTTTTTTTTTTTTTTTCGGGAAGCATCATTCATGGGAAACAGCTTTGTGTAGACATCTGGAATAGAAATTTCTTAATCATTTTATATAATAAATCCAGAATAAATGCTAATTATTAATAGTCAAGATTGCTTAAGGATTTCAGACTACCCGACTGCCTGAACAAAACACAGGCAGATGCTTTAGACAGGCTGTAAGGAAGACTGATAATTATAACCAAAGCCAGGGAAGTGACCTTTTATTGTGGCAGGAACTGTAAGCATCACCACACTCCTCACCACCACACACTGAACAGATTAGACCCCTCCATTGACTACATCTAGAGAGCCTTGTTTTCCAGCTGGTACTCTGGGCCTTTCAGCTTTAGGTTGGGCATTCAGAAACTGAGACACATAAAATCATCAGTCATCTTCTAAATTTTATAGAGGAAATGGTATTTTCATAACAATGCAGTCATTTTGTTTTCACAATATAATTTGTTAATGATTAATGAAGTGGTAATCAGTTTTTACAGGGCTTGACTGGCAAAATGACTTTATCCATTCAGTGTATACAGAAAAGGAACATATGAGAAATAATTTACATGTGATCCTCAGAAACTTTTTAAGCTTCATCCAAGTTCGTTCAAAGTGAATATATAAATATAAAGATAAAATAAGGCAGTAATCTATGTATATTCAGCCAGAAACAGACTATGATTTAGAGCCTCTTAGAATAAAAAATAATGAGTGAAAAAGACTGCTTAATTAAAACTTAACATTAAGTTGTGCTCTTTTATAAAGGTCTATCTAGTTCTGTGCAATTTTTTGCAGACGGAAAGCATGCAAAAGATAGATTATACTAACAGAAAGAAAGAAAAAACCTCAGTGAGACCAAGGCAACCATTAATAAAGCAACCATTTGCACATTTATAGAGCTTTGATAGAGGAAGATGTAGGAAAAGAAAGTGTTTTAAAGAAGCTGCCACCGAAGAAATATAGAAAAGTTTAATGTTGAATATGTGGCTATTTTTTAATCTTAAGGACTTTGATTTAACTCCAAACCTAGTTTCTGGTATGTGCAATTAAAATAGCTGCCTAAATATAAAAGTGCATTATACTGCCTATCCAAAGAAAGCTATTGGCTCAGTTCTTGTGATGTGACCTAATATACCAAGAAAGGCCAGAATTATTTATTCTTCAGTGGATCTTTGTCTTTAGTGAACATGTAGTCAGCTTCAGGAAGCTGGACTTATCACAGTCCAAAAATCAGGCCCTGGAAATTCTGCTCGGTGAAATTTAATTTAGATTTAATTAGAGATGCACTAGAGTCAAGATCCATGGCTTCAAGAAGCTGTTGCTCATACTGAAGGGGTAAAAGTTACCTTTGTTTTATTGGCACTCCCATTGACAGTGACCTGTGAAGCGTTGCCTTTCGGGTTGGGTGGCTGTAGCCACCACGGGCTCAGAGCAGTGCCTGGGGCAGGCGAGTGCTCCCATCAGCACAGGGCCAGGCATTTGCACTACCAGCAGCCATTCTGAGTAGCCTGTCCTGGTCTTGTATCTAAACTTGGTTTTTTACCTAATCCAGCTGCTTTTCACACTGATTTGTCTTCATTACCTTCATACCTCTGAGGATGGAACCTGATTAATCTCTGTCACCACCAGCTCTTTTATTTTTGTTTTATAATGACTAGTTAGAATTTATAATGACTAAATAAAATTTGCAATGATTAATATATTATTCCTTTAAAAATATCAGTCCTTAAAAGTTATCTATGTGTTTACCTGTTGTCAGAAAAAGAGCTAAAATTCCTGTCAGGACTCAAAATAAAAGTGATAAAAATCTGGGAGAAAGAAAACTTATCAACAGGTTTAACAAGGCGGCCTAATGGTCTCAAACTGTTTTCAGGATATTTTAACTTTAATTAGTATTTTTGAAAACAGAAGATGTCCAGCACGGCATAAATTTCTTTTCAGTTGAAAATAAGTTAGAAATTGATCTTTGCCCTACATGTTGAGACAGCATTGTCTGGTGGTCTGAGAATGCTGTAAGAGCACTGGAATGACTGAGGAGCATCTCTTAGCCCAATACTTTTTTCCTGTAAGACAATGATGTTAGAGGTTTATAACAGATTGCTTTTGCGATATTGTTTCTTTCAGTGGTGTCGTGGAATTGGGATATCTGTAGGTTGCTGGTCAACAGATCCTTTCTCCATGGCAATTATACCTTTTTCATTTAAGAGCTTTGCTACAGACGAGTAGCATACGGTGTTGGCCAAGGAGATGAGACTTTAACGATATAGAACATGCCAACAAAATGCATATTAAATTGCAATGACACGCTTGGGTTGGTAGCATGTGATGTTGTCAAATTCAATTCCCAAAAAGACAATACAAACAAATGCACGTCAGCAAGCCCGTAGTCACCCAGCTTGTCCTCAAGTTGGTCCAGGAGACCGGGCAAGTGGGAGGCTGCTGGGATGGAGGAGGGAGGACTTGTGTCATTTTGCTGTTCTGCCGTACAATACCGTAAAATAATTTCACCCTTTTCCTCTGATTTTGCACAGGGAAGCAATGAGGCACAGTATTACTTACTTGAAGTTGTAAGTGCGACTGGCGCTGCAGAAGGGTCTTCCAAAAGGTGTTGCATCTGTCTTAGACACACAGATTTTCAAACAGCTAAACAATAGAAACAATCAACAACAGACTGTGAGTGATAGGTGGCTTGCTGTAACCTGGAGCCATGCACACTATTTAATTAGCACCACTGAAAATTTTCCATCCGGGAATACAAAAACCAGTCTTCTCTTCAGCTCAAGCAGTGCCTGTTGAGCCTGCAGGAGGAAACAGACAGCAGCACCCCTGAGTATCTCTGGCACTTTGACTTTCGTGCCTGGACTCCCAAATCACCTATTTTTTGTAAGGAAGAGTAAAAGAAATAACACCAATAATATTGTTGTGAGTAGCTCACAAGGTTTGGAAGGGTTTGGTAACATCATTATTCTGTCTTGGGAGAGATTAGAGAAATTAAATGTTAGATTCCCAGCCAAGGAATACAGATCCAACAGACATAACCTAGGCTGGTATCATTTGATGGGTAAAATGAAGCTATAAGTGTTCCATTACGATCGTTCCTCTTGGGTCCTTCTAACACTCTCCGAACTTCCTCTTGCCCTCCCCCAAATGCAGAGAAATACATGCTAGAAAAGTAAAGCACGTAAACATCTCATTTTCCTACCATGCCTTGGTAAAACAGCCAGTTAATTAAAAATTCCAGCTTTCATCCACTCAATCTTTCCCAAAGCATCCTGAGCCTCATGGTACGAATGTACTTGTTAGGAAAAAAACCCATTTTATCTCTTTATGAAGAGTTTATTCATGTTTGTTTTACCTCGACAGAATGTGGAAAGCAAAAGGTCAGGAAACCTTGCAGTCCAAGTTATTGAAAAAAATGCATTTTTTAGGTACAAGAGTTTTCTACTAAATACCCGTAGATTTGAACTAGAAATAATCTCTGAAATACTCAATTATTTGTGACTTTTAAGGAAGTACAGATCTCTTTGTGAACTTCATGGGTTGTCTTTTATATCTGCTGTAGAATTTAAGTTCTAATCCTGGATGCAAATTTGCCTTGGACCAGAGAGAATCATTACAATTCCAGTTGTAGTACACCGGAGGGGAAAAAAAAATAAAAATCTGAAGAACAGCTGTGGCATCATCCATAACATACTTTAAGATATGTGAACTGCAGGTGAGTGCAGATGTTCTTAAGATATCTTTAAAGTAGATTACTCTGGCAATTCAGCTTCAGGAGCTGAACATTATCTAATTCTGGTTATCACACCAGATGCCAAAGTGAGTTTTGCACCACGCAGATCTTCAGGATGCCTTCAGCAGTCAGACAGCTTCACTATGTCCCGTGGTGGCTCTATACACACATTTGTGCATTATGCTGTGTCTTTTACTAGTGGTGCACTCTGTTAGCTGCTTCTTGAAAGATGGGAATCGCTGTCTTAATGCTACTAGCAGGAAAAACTTTTTTTGTACTTGGCAGAGCAAAAGATCTATGAGAACATCTTCTTACAGTAGTGATGGAGCACAAGGAAAAACCAGTTTCTATGTGAGTGGAGGATTTTCAGGGTACTGATTGGTTTGCATGATTCTGCTGAGATCTGCAGGCTGGATTACCACACGATGGGCACCCTCCTCTCCTGAGCTGTGTGCACTCACTGAGCTCTCCTGAGCACAATTTCCCTGCCAAGGCTCCACCGGGGCTGTGCTGCCATGGGAAGGCCAGGTAGGAAGCAGGACAGGTAATCTGAACCCAGGGGCTGTGGAACTGAGATTATCCCTAACCCAGCTGAGGTTATCTCCTACTGGAGACGTGAGGCCCAGAGAACACCCTCGCTATTTCCTACATGTAAGTTGCTTTCAGAATTCCTTTGGACTTGCGGTGCCTATGTTTTGTGCATTTGCTTTTGGCAGGGAGCTGTTAGGATCAATAAAGATTTGTGGAGACTTGCGGTTTCTATGCCAGCTACTTTCTACAAAATATTATTTTCCCATCTTAAGGCAAGGAAAAAAAAAAGTGTCTTTGAAATAGTTCAGAGACTGAGGATCTGAGCCAAGGCCTGTGTGGATCTGACAGTGTGGGAAGATGATTGGAGAGGGAGCTGAAATATCCAGCTCGGCAATTTTATTTGTACTTGCTCCCTTGTACTCCCTATTCACACCTCTCCCTGCTGGCACACCCTTATTTATCTCTTACCTTGAGCCAAAGATATTGTGCTATTCTGAGAGAGATTTTCCAAAGGAGCTGCAGCGTCTCCTTGGGATGATGGATCCTGGTAAAAAGATTCTTTTGTTGACTTTGTTATGCACAAAGTATCATCTGTTTCCTCCTAATAGGTTTTTCTTCTAGGTAAATGTCTTTTAACAATGAGAATTAGAAACAAATTATATTCAGCTATTCAGACCTTGCAAGGAAAGCACAAGGACTGTCAGCCTCATGCCTTTGCATTTTTCCTTGTTTGAGAAGCAGGCTAAAGGACAAATGCTGCACTGTGCCCTCTGCTCCCAAATACATGAATAGCAATTTTATACATATGTTATATATATTCTTTTAAAAATATGTACTGTAATCTGCATAATAAATATATGTATGTTTTGTTTGTAAATGTTCCAGTGATATCAAGACAGTAAAGTATATGGTAACAGGCTTTTCCAGTCCATTTAGCCATTGCATTGCATGAAAGGAAAGATTGTGTACCTGAGTGATTTTTTTTTTGCAGTGAATAGTAGCTCTTCAATTATTCTCTCACTGTCTTTATCATGGTTACTTTCATCCTCACAGGTTTTTGCAGGATGGGGATTGTGTATCTATACTATGGGAACATGATTATCCATGAGTGTGGCACCTGGACAGCTATGTGCTCAGAAATTAATTTTGCTTTTTATTACAGAGAAGGACAAAGAAGAACAAAACTTTGGGAAAGAGTTTTCCTCATTAAATATTTACCATTTCAGCTCCAGATTCAGGAAAGGTAAGCTCTGAGTCATTACTTTTTATTTTTAGTATCCAATCTACTTGGAAATGAATGAAATGCAATAACCTTCAAATCCCTTCTGAAGTTGTGAGTTACAAGAAATCATTTATTTGAAAAGCACCAGGAGATAATGGAGTGTGTTGGCCTGGTTCTGATAGCAGGGAGGGCTACAGGGGTGGCTGCTGTGAGAAGCTGCTGGAAGCTTCCCCTGTGTCCAGCAGAGCCAACGCCAGGCAGCTCCAGGATGGACCTGCAGCTGGCCAAGGGTGAGCCCACCACTGACAGTGGTTGTGTCTTGGGGATAACGCCTTTAAGAAGGGACAAAAAACATGTGCAGTGACAGCCAGAGAGGGAGTGAGAACGTGTGAGAGGAACAGCCCTGCACACACCAAGGGCAGGGGAGAAGGAGGGGCAGGAGCTGCTCCAGGCACCTGAGCAGATTCCCCTGCAGCCCCTGGTGAGACCAAGGTGAGGCAGCTGTGCCCCTGCAGCACAGGGAGGTCACAGCGGAGCAGAGATCCACCTGCAGCCCAGGGAGGAGCCCAGGCTAGAGCAGGAGGATGCCTGGAGGAAGCTGTGACCCCGTGGGAAGCCTGTCCTGGAGCAGGGTCCTGGCGGGGACCCGTGACCCTGTGGAGAGAGGAGCCGAGGCTGGAGCAGGACTTGTGACCCCGTAGGGGCCCCATATTGGGGCAGCATATTCCTGAAGGGCTTGTAGCACATGGGAAGGATCCACACTGGAACAGTTTGTGAAGAACTGCAGCCGGTGGGAAGGACTCACATTGAAGAAGGTTATGGAGGACTGTCTCCCATGGTAGGAAAACCACACTGGAGCAGGGAGAGTGTGAGGATTCCTTCCCCTGAGGAGGAAGGAGTGGCAGAGGTGATGAACTGATTTCAGACTCCATCCCCTGTCCCCCTGCATAGCTGGAGGGGAGGAGGCTGAGAAAATTGGGAGTGAAGGTGAGCCTGGAAACAAGGGAGAGATGGGAGGAACATGTTTTAAGATTTATATTTTAGTTCTCATTATCCTACTCTGATTGGCAATTAATCAAACCAATTTCCCCAAGTCAAGTCTGTTTTGCCCATGACAGTAATCAATTTGTGATCTCTCCCTGTCCTTATCCCAATCCACAAACCTTTAGTTATATTTTCTCTCCCCTGTCCAGGCGAGGGGGGGAGTGAAAGAGTGACTTTAGTGTGAAAGAGTGTCCTGGCATCCAGGCATGGTCAACCCCCGACAGAATTGTTGGCTGGGAAATGTAAGGCACCTTATTCCTGCAAATACCCATTTTCTGACTCCACTTTTCCAATATTTAAAATTAGAACTCTGGAGAGAAGAATATGAATTGATTCTGCGAAATTGTTTTGTGTTATGTTAATTTAAAATGATCAGTTAGCACAGCAGTAACGATCACAGAGGACTGTTCTTTTGAAACAAAGATAACATATCATTGATCTGATGCTTCAAAATTCATCAGAGACTTTTAAGGCCACAAGGGAGTGTTTTGATCAGCTAGGTCTGACTTCTCACACATGAGAAGCAAAAAGAATTTCACTAACAATTCCTGCACAGGTTGTGCTTCTGGACAAACATAATGCTTTTGTTTGTTGGGGCTCCTTAAAGGGAAAAAAAAGGCTTTCTGCCCCAGACTTTATGTTCACTATAAAATTTTAACTTCTTTTCAAAGCACGGATTAATATTTAATTTCATTATATGTCTGACTTGAGGTATTTATTAAAATCATGAGTGGATTTCTGGAAGGGAATGAAAGACATAAGTTATCTGTGAACATTTGAATAAGAAAACTGAGCCAAAAAACATGATAAAATGCTGAAGTCTCATCGACCCATCAGAGATTTAAAAAGTCATGTCATGGAAATAAATGCAAAGAAAGGAAAAATGGCTACAGTCATAATCCAGTGAAACACTACAGTGTGCCTGTGACTCTAAATAACGTGAGAAGTTTCACCAAAGGCAATGAGAGTGTTAAAAGTTTCAGAAGATATAGGCATGCCCCTAAGTGCTTTAGTAGATTGAAATTGAAGTGCCTAGTCAAAATCATTAATTTCTTTTAGCAAGGAGGTAGAACAGAGTTTATGAGAGCCTCAGTAAAATAAATTACAAAACAGAAAGGAGTATGAGAAAAACTTCAACGGCGATGTTCGTGGTATTAGCTAAGGATCAACCTCAAGTGAGGTCCCCACTGTGCAGTGCAATGCACCTCAGGAAGCACTAGGTGCTACTGGCCCTGCACAACATTCAAGCTAAAGAGAATGCACCATTTTCAAGAAAACACTCTCTTCCATTATTTTATTTTCTGCCATATTACTTCCTCTTGTTTTATTCTTGATTCTGTTTTCAGTTACATTCTTTTTCTCCCATGCAGAAGCCTTTGGTTTGCATTCCTCAGCACCCAGAACCACCCCTGAAGAAAATAAGGCAGCAGCCCTGCAGGTGAGATGTACCATAATATCTTTTCAAAGACTGAAGTGCTTTATTTTTGAAGAAGCCAAAGTACATAATTGAACAGAGTTGCCATGATTAAAATGCAATTAAGGTTGTGAAGCCCTTGAGCATCTTAAATTGTGGCATGATACAATATTTATCAGGCTTCAGAACACATAATCACATCTTTGGCCATCCAGCCATGTTTTGCTTTTTCCCTATGCAAGATTAACCCTCTATCACAGTTTGATGCAGCTAAACTTATCACTTCTGCGTATGACACCTTAATAATTCTGAGGTGGAAGAGTAAGGACTAGAATTGCACAGAAGACAAGCCAATGAAGTGACAAGAAAACACCCATGCTTAAGCACGCATTTAAAAAGATGCTTTTTTTTTTTTTTTTACTGCTAGTGAATAATGGAGCTAATATAAAATTCTGACAGGCATAAACCTATTGAATAATTCTGATACTGCAATCTACAGGTGACTTGCAATAAATTGAATGATGTTAGTTTTATGCAAGAAATAATCTTTTAAAAGTCAGAACAAGGCAAATGTATAATACATATGGTCAATATTTGAGGTATTTTGAAGGTAAGTTCACACATTTCTTGTGTCTACGTGCACATGGTTTTAAAAAAAAAAAAAAAAAAGGAATAAATGACCTTCAGTTAAAAACTTGGCAACTAGTTCAAATTCTACTTCTAAATTTGACTTTGTCATGTCTGCTTATTAAGAATATAATTCATCACCAGGGAGTCTGCTCTGAAATACCAGTATCTATCATAAATGCTCAACAGTTTTTCAGTGTATCTGCTTTCAGACATTGGCACGGGATCAGCTTCAATGACTAGGTCAAAATCAGGTGTTGGCAGATGACACTGTGGGCTCTAAAAGCAGCTTTGTGAATCTGCTGAGGAACTGAACTACTGTGGTTCAAAATATTTAAGGTTATTTGGATTTTTCGGTCACATTTAGAAGTTGAGTCAAGAAGAGCTTGTGACCTGTACCTAAATCAGAACAAAAGGTTGCCACCCTTACACGTCAACAGCCTTAATTAGCTGTTAAAAGTGCTGTCCTGAGTTTCTCTGTTTTGTTTGTTTTTCCAGGTAGGGAGACTTGTTCTGGAGGGGAAACAAATATAGGAACCAGGTATTTTTCTTTAGAAATAACTGCCTGTAAGCAGAGCAGATTTTTACCTTTAGACACGTAGTAATGTTTACCAGATTTTCACCTGTTGTGATGTTACTTGTTTTACCTTCATGCAGGCGGAAAGGTCTGTTCATCAGTTAGGTGTTGGACACAGTCTGTCTGTCTAAACCAGACAACAAAGACCAAATCCAAAACTCTTTCCAAATTCAAAAGAAGGGGCTTTAAAATAAAGCAATTTACCCAACAGCTCAGCAGACTATAGATACAGGACTAGAGATACTACTGTGTTTTAGAGCTGAACACTCAGCTTCCAGCGTTACCAATGAAATTACCACAATTTCCAAACAGAACCTGCAGCAGCACGAGAAAAGAGAATAGTACCTGTTGTACACAACCTTAAAATTGAAAATTTGCTTTGTCAGAGAGGCAAAAAAATCTCTTAAAATGAGATTGTAAAAGATCATCCTAATTTCTACTTAATTCTGGCCCTGCTGCTTCCTCTTATCATTACTCATCTTCACATTGCTTTTTGGAAAGCAGCATGAGCCCCTTTACCTTCCCCTGCCCTCACCTTCTGCCTTCACAGGCTCGGCCACCACTGTGGGAATTTCTCCAGGCAGTGCTTTCCAATCCTTGTGTTAAAAGCAGGAGGCAGATAGAAAAGCTTCCCATGTCAGAGACATAGTTGGGAACCATTTTGAGCCATCAACAAGGAGCAGCTTAACAGGTGAACAAAGCATATGGAGGATGTGAGGAGGGTAAATGCTACTTTGCACAGCTGAGAAAGGATTGTTTCTGAAGGGGGGTGGGATTGATAATACCAATCATTTTTTGTAGTGTCTGCAATGCAGAAGTTTCTCTGTGCTAATCTTGGCGCTGACATTGCAATTGATGTGTGGCCTTTAGGTAAGTCACTTAATCAATGTGTTTGTAAAATGAGGATAATAGCATTTATTTGCCCGTCTGAAATGGATGTAGTAAGGACAGACTAGTTAATGCAGTGAAATTCTATTTACTAGTAATTGCAAGCATTATTGTGCTGTGGATTTAAACCCCTCCTTGACTGGTAATTGAAATAGCTGAAGAACCAAATCACAGTCTGAGATGTGAAGGTGACAGAGGTTTCAGCGAAGGTGGAGCTGGTTAATCCGCTTCCTTTTCGTGGAGCTAATTGTGCTTTAACTGAGGCAATATACATCAGAAATGTCTCGAGCATGTACCTGCTCTTACTCAGAAACAGAATGAGAGGAAATATTGTGGGATTCATATTTGAGTCACTGAGTAATGTGCCATTGATAACGGGTCAGGGGAGGAGCTGGGTATAACACAGAAAAATACATGTTCAAGCCTCTGTTCTGGATGCAGGTGCACTCAGGTGTCCTGAGAGCAGGATGAGCAGTGTAGATAAGACAGAATTAGATGCATCATTACCATTTTCAACCCAATTAACATCCCTGCACTTCAGGATTAAATAAGGTCTGTAACTTGCCTTTTGGTATGGCAGGCTAAAAAAATATTAAGTCCTAAGGGTGAGAAGAATGAATAATGCTGTAGAGCAGTATGAAGTAGATTAGGAAATGAATTACAGTAAACTGGCTTATCGGTGAGCTGTGCTTTGAGAACTCTTCTGAGGCCTCTGACTGCCCCCCCTTCTCCCACAGACACTTCTTTGAGAAGGGAGGAACATGAAATGGCTGCCTGGGGTGGCTAGAAAACCAGGTCCTCCAAAAAAATTCCTTTTTACCATACTAAGAATCATCCTGTTACAAATAATCATGTTTAGTTGATGCAGTATTTAAAATAAACTTAGGCTTAGGTTCCTCTAACAGTTAATAGAGAGTCATAATTTGAGCCCTCCTTATGCTGAGTGAAAGCTAACCAGCAGGGTAAGCACCTCTGACTTGACTAGAACTTGGGGGAATAACTGCTTCAGGAATGTTACATATATCTCACTTCGGCTGCTTAATATTTTCATGGTGAATTTGTTTGAAATTTATCAAGGAAGCAGGGACTCAGACTGTGATTGGCAATATTTCCAAGAATACATCAAGAGTTATGAAAAAAGAAGTGGTGGAATTGTTAACTGAGGAATGACTTACTTTGCCTTTCTCCAGGTTACAGCCTTGCTTTCCAACTTTAAATTCTACAATCCAAACTCAAGGCAAGCCCAGCCAAGTGGTTGCATCTCCAGAGCAGCAGTGAAAAACACCCGGGGGGCACCCGTGGCTCTTGGCAATACTGCTTGGCATACTGTTGGCAGGATGGTTTACTGCATGTATTGGAGTGGATAAACTTTCCACCAAGCTACAGAAGGAGAAACATTTTGCTTTCTCCTGCAAAACAGTTCTTGGAGAGATTGCAAGTCACTGTGCAGTGGTGTGGTACCCAGAGAGAATGTCACACAGCAGCAAATCGTCCTGTGTTAATAAGGTTAGAAACAGAGAGGTGCCTCTTTGGGGCTCATCAAAACCCTCTAGCTGTAGGACAGTCAAAGCAGGAAGAATCAAATGTACTGAAACCCAGACATTAAAGGGATACACTTATGAGAAGGAGATTTATATTCAGAAATAAAGAATATGGGATGCCTCAGGTTCAAAGGAGAGTGTCTCGGGGGAGTTCTGCTACAGTAATACATGGGCAGAGCCCTGTCACTCAGAAAGACTGCACTGAAGAGATTAGGCAGAGGCAAGGTCCAGCAACTGCTCTGATCCCATGGGAGACAGTGCTACTGGATATAAAGGCACTCCTGCCTGCCAGTCAGTGAATGCTTAGAAACATTTCTGGGAATATTTTGTCAAATTGGTAAAAGAACATGCTCAGTAATTTAATGTTCCTTTTGGGTTTTGATAATCATAGCCTTACAGAAAAATCACTCAAAATGGCATTTGAATAGCCATGCCAAAATGTCTAGCAGTGGCATTGTGCTAAGTATCCACAGGTAACAGGAATATCATGAAAGTTTAGTTGAAACAAGACAAAGGCACTCAATTTTCCAGGTATCAATTCTAGTTCCAGATTATCACGGTTCCTTCCAACCCAGGCCATTTTATTACTCTGTGATTATCTGTGGATTACCTACAGATCAAAAATAATGCACAGACAAGATTTTGAAATCCCAGAAAAGATTTTAAACAACTGTGGAAAAAGTTTCTAAAAAAATTAATCCTGTGTATTTCCCTTCAATACCAGTTAAGTACTTAAATAAGTATGTAGTATTTCTGTTTAGTTTTATGCTAAAAAATTGGTCAAACTCCAATAAGATACAGCAAATTTTATTTTGCAGTGCTTCTCTAGCACCACATGCTTTGAAAGTGTACTGAAGTATTTCTTCTATACTTTGTTGCTTTCTGATGATGACGGTTGTGATGGAGATGCCCATTCTACTGGAAAAAATTCTACAGCTAGATTGCCCTTCTTACTAGGAACAGTGGATCCTTACTTGGATTTTAGGCAAGCACTGTCACTACCCAGTGCTTAGCAGCTCCTTGTTTGCCTTGCCTCTCTGACAGTTATCCCACAAGTGACACATTTGGCAGGCACAAACTCCAGACATTCATCTACATCCACACAGAGAAAATCGTGATCTTATTTCAACAGCTGAAAGGAAAGTCAAACAAGGCTGCAGACACTACTAATTTTTTAGGATATATTTGGAGGTGCCAAGAGGATGGAGCCAGGCTCTTTTTGGTGGTCCTAAGCAACAGGACAAGAGGCAAAAGGCAGAAACTGATGCACAAGGAAGTTCCACCTGAATATAAGGAAGAACTTTACAGTGACCACACACTAGAATGGGTTGCCCAGAGAGGTCATCGATCTCCCTCACTGAAGATATTCCAGAATTATCTGGATACAGTCCTGTGCCATGTGCTCTGGGATGATCCTGCTTGAGCAGGGAGGGTGGACCAGATGACCGCCTGTGGTTCCTTCCAACCTGACCCACTCTGTGATATTTTTACTCACCATCCACTGCACACTAGGAGGTGAGACAAAGAGTTCTGGTAGATTGGGAAAAGATGGCGTTGTAGCCACATCTTAAACTGTGGTTACACAGGGGCAGTGCAACCCAGTGTGCTGGGGCAGGGAATATGGGAAAGGGCAAGGGCAGTCCTGTGGAACCAAAGAGACTCCGATCTGGTGGTGTGCATTCAGATCTGGTGGTGTGCATTCAGATCTGGAGGTGTACATTCAGATCTGGCAGTGTACATTCAGATCTGGTGATGGACATTCAGATCTGGTGATGGACATTCAGATCTGGCAGTGTACATTCAGATCTGGTGATGGACATTCAGATCTGGCGGTGTACATTCAGATCTGGTGATGTATATATTCTCCAGCCCTTCCTCCTTACCAAGAGTTTTCCATGTGTGTTGTAGGAGCAAAGGAGTATTTTGCCCCTGCCTCCAGGCCACAGATGTTCCTGGCACTGCTCACCTCACGTTCTGAAGTTCAAGGACATTGGTAAGTTTTCCTACTGTCTTCTGCCATGAGTGGCATTGTTATAAAGACAGTAATTCTGCAGATGGAATATGAGGTCCAGGAGAACAGTGGATTGTCTCACCTGAGCTTACTGACTCAAAAGTCCCGTGTTCAATTCAAATTCTCTCTAAAAAGAAATAGGTCCTGACTTGTTTTAGAACAGAAATGTATATTTAAAAAAAATTCTTGCTCCACTTCCCATGTTTTTACTTTGTTGGACCTAGTTTTTCCAGGCAAGTGACAGTTTTAATCAACAACAAACTCAGTTTTCATTGATACAGCAGCAAGGTATGTCATTGTGCCAGCAAACAGAGTTTCACTGAATGTCATGGTAATTAATATGTACATTAGAAAAGGAGACTTTCCATCCACCTTTACGGAGCTATTCTTAGCACCAGAAGTATTTCCCAACCCGTGATAGGAGAAGGAGATTTAACCTTACCCCGTCAAACTTAAGAGACAGATCAGAAGTGTTACAACAGGGGGAATTCCAAGTCATCTCAATTATGCAGCACCACATGAAATAATTATATTTGGTTACCCTTCAGAATGATCTGTTCTTGAGGGGTAACTTTTATGTACTGCTGCTCCAAACATGGCCACACTCTGAGTGTGCTGCTTTTGATTTTTAAATAGCTCACACAGCTATAACCCCTGCGTGTTATCTCTAACGATGAATGACAGTATTATATTTGCAAGCAGATACCACATTCTTGAAAGACTTTTTTCCCCTTAACTATCCTGGTTTACAGTGTAGGACAAAAGAAATTAAAGGCTTTGTTGAATATAATGGGAAGTTATCAGAGAAGATTTTATACTTTTTACTAATAGGGATAATACACAATACAAAAGAGTTTCTTGAAAAGAATGAAAAGAATAAAACTAATCAAACCTCCTTCAGTTAATATGCAAACCTGCACTCAAAGCACTATGTAAAATATATTAACCTTAAAGGCATAAAGTACCCAATTTAAACTCAGAAAAGACTTGTTTTCTTGTTTCTGAGTAGTGCAAAGGTTATAAAATTAATTTAATTTAGTAAAGAAATAAAACAGAATCCACTCAGTTCCTTAGTATAGAAAAAAGTCTTGATCTTTATGAAAAACTGAAGCTTAATATAAAAATGAAATCATGTGAACAAGCAGGACAGACACTAAAAGCTGAAATACTTCCGTTTATTCTAAAAATGAAAAAAATAGGGCAAGACATTAGACTGTTTTAAGTTAAATTTGCAAAACGTTTCTAGATTTAAGAAAAACAGAGACAAGAGGTGATAGTTTGCCTTTTTATTCATTAATAGGAATATCTATACTGCATGGCATAGAAAGGAAATTAGAAAAACAGGAAACATATGGCAGTTATTTTTCTGTTGCTGGCAGGGTTGGCTTTTGGTTTTACTGTTACGAATACTCAAACCTTCCATTTGCAGAGAAGGAACAGCTCCTTGTGCAACTCCTTGCAAAACAAGGGTAATATTTTGATGACTCTTGCATCTCATATTTCACAGTCCTGTTCCTTCATCAACATGCAATGGCATCATGGAGAAACCATCATGCCTCTCTCATCCATTGCTGCTCCATTTTCTTCCACATAACTTTAAACTCCTTAGGGATATCAATGCCACATGACTTACTGTAAAAATAGGGAAAAAAATCAGTGTTAAATCAAAAAGAAATAGACAAGAGAGAGGGAGAAGATAAACATGCAAGCACATAAATAAAGAAAATAAACCTAAACCAAAAAGTATTACTTTGAGATATTACAAATTTAATAAAGGCAGTATTTATAAAAACAGAGCTAGCACGAAAATTCCTAAAACATGAAAAGAATTATACTGGAGACGTCAGCTGAAAAGTTTTATTTCGAGCAATGTAATACAACTCAGATACAGAGCTCTTCACAACTCTTCATGTAAATCTTATTCAGAGCTGCAAGTAACCCAGCACCTTGGACATAAACCTGAAAAAATCTTAGTATTAATCACTTGTAGTAGTGCTCGAGTGGTTTCAAGTTACCAGAGCACACATTTTTGGCAAGCACAGAGACAAAACTGAAAACAAGTCCATTGATTTAAAAATGCAAAGAACGTGCATGGTATTTTATAGTGCTAAGAAAACAATAAGAAATAAACAGTTGGTCTTGCTTTTTCCTCACTTTTGGGGTGTCTAACATATGTCCCCATTAGTCAGGCCTTTTGCATGTTAGGTATATCAGATGACTTAAGTCAGATTAATATTCACAGTGAATGTCTTTTAATGGTACAATTGGAACAACAATTTGATTGTACAGGAGGTTATGTTCCTTGAGACTCAAGGGTTCCTGAATGACAGCAGTCAAAATTCACAGAAATTACATGTATCTACAAAAACCAGTCCAGTGAAGACACGAGTCTATTTTGAAATGACAATTAATTAAAAGAAAAGGAAATAGAAAAGGAGTAAGAGGATAAATAAGTATTTGGCACTATGTAACACAAATGACACAAAGAAAATTTTGGTGGATACAGCTAAATTATGTGCTTTTCAGTTAGACACACAAGTCATTTAAAGTAAGAGAAGCTAAAACATCCAGTGCAAAATGACACAGTTGATACTTGCCCTTAAGTCCTGCAGAGGAAGGTTTTGTGTTCAGAGGACGATGGTCCAGATTTAGAGAATGACTCAGCTCCCTTTGTAAGGGTTCCTTGTGCATGTGTTCAATCAGATGACAACACAGAATTGCTGAGGAGACAGCTGAAGGAGTGCTTAGGTCAAGAAGCAACAGATAATTAAGGAATTTTAAGAGTAATTCAGTATTTTAAGTGTGCGCAGCTGAAACAGCAGAAGGAGGAAACAGAACAAATAATTCTAAAAGTGTGGACAATTATCTTATGAAGGAAGAAATATCTTTATTTGCATAAATTAATTCCTTAACCATAAACAGTAAAAGAACCAGATAATGACAACCAGAAAAATGTCAAGAGGGGACTTTGTGTGGCTTATGAGACTAAGAGTTAATGAGGGTAAGACATGAAAGGTTTTGAAAAGATTCCTATAGTGTACTGTTCCTACTAGAGAGCACTATTATGGCCACTACCTGACTACTATCAGCTTGACTGACCAGAGACAGTGAACTGTATTAGTGATTAAAAAAAATATTCAATTTATATTAGGTTGGTATTAAGGTAAAAATGCATATCTATAACAATGTATAAATATAATAATGTATATAAAAATCATATGATATTGTATACAATATATAACAATATATTATGATATATCTATAATAAGCTATGTAACAACCTATAACAATATAAATCTGTAAGGATAATTTTGCCTGGAACACTGTGTTATGAGATTCTGAGATGGCACAAAGTAAATGGCAGGTGGGTTCCAGAAACTCAGAATACCTACAGGTCCATATGTTCTCATTTAACCCAGCACAATGAATCATATTTCAAACTGCTTGAGGAAAAGGAGCTGGAATAAAAGAAGAGATAAAAATATTTGTAATTTTTTGCTGGGACATAGTATGTTGAATACTTAAGTATTTCTACAGCATATTAGCCAACAGTTGGCTAATGTAAGACTAGTGCACAATGAGCTGATTTGCTCATGGCTCCAAAAGCCATGGATATAAAATCTGTTGGGATTTTAACATAAATTTGGTGAATTCTACAAAAGCAGAATAAATTGTAAGAGATATTTGGCTTAAGTTTTTTATATTCTATATTGACAAACTACTGAGCTGCAGACAGGCTGTAAATCAGGCCTTTAACCACTATAAACATTCATGATGCCTGCCATTTATAATTGCTTTTCTTGAGTAGCTCAATGACAAATTTGAACTTAACAATGCAATGACCTCCAGTTTTATACAGCTCTGCTGACTGTGCACTTCAGCCAAACCACTGTGATTTTGAAAAATCATCCTGTCTCTAACCTGTCTCCTGGATTCTGCACTAAGGAATTAAAGTTTTATATTGCTGAAACTACTGATTTTAGTAAAGGAAATGGTTGTGTGATAGAGGAATAAAATTGCAGAGGATGGTAGACATCTGAGAGCCCTGGAGTAAAGATATTGTGCAATATTCAGACTAGCTGGGAATAGGTAAGAGAGAAGCAGATGGTGTAAGGAAAAGGTTTAAAAATAAAAGGAAATATACCCAAGGCTGAGGAATTAGAGTCCTCCAATGTGAACATCATTGTTCTTCTCGTGAAGACCTCAGGGGCTGATGATTTGTAAAACAATTCCCATCTCTTGCCTGCATCAGGAAGACTGCCAAGCTCAGGTCTTAAAGGCACACTGGAAAGGTGACCAGAACATCAGAAAAGTGAGGCTTTTCAGCATTAATCAGATAATTTATACTGTTAGAATATTTACTGGACTAGCAGTAAATTCTCAGCAGTGTGTATATGGTGTAGCAAAGAAGATTTTCAGTGTAACAAATCTGTGGAAAACATGGGCAAACCCATCTGTGAACCCTTCCAGTTGGGTTAGTGAACAACCAAACCTCTGCAAAAACTTTTGTAGGAGGAAGCCTACAGTCATCATAGACGACTGGGAATGAACGCAGCAGGTCCGGTGTTCTGGCAATTATATTATTTACTGTAAAATAAAAGAATTTTGGGCAACGCCGGTGCTTCAGGATCACTAATGATCCAAGGAAAGCAGAGAAACAGTAGTTACATCAAAATGATTTGGCTGTGACTCACTCCAGGCAAATCTTGTCAGATCAAGTGGCAGGCTCTGTGAGGGACAAGGAAAGTTTGCTGAAAATCTGGAAGGAGGAGAACACAGATGGCAGTCAGAGCAAGCTGATGATCAGAGCAAGCTGATGACACTGAATGGAAGCACAAAGTCTGCTTATACTTGCTTTAAAAGCCTCTGATCACAGTCCTGTGTGATCAGAGCTCTCTCTCTGCCCCTTTCTCATGATCCAGTTGAGTACAGACTGTTTTTATTATGGCTTTACCTGTAAAGGACAAAATCAGGTAGACTGATAGGGAAATCAAGGAAGGAGAAAAACAAATCCAACCTCCTACTACCTGCCCACCTGTCCTCCTCTCCTTTTGTAGAAGGAATGGCTGAGCCGAGGGAATGGCACATTCAGCAGGGATTAAGTCTTGGAGATGCAGATTCTTGCAAACCAGCTGTTCCTGCAGCAGCGCCTGCCTGCTGTGAGTGGATGTGTAACACTGTAGGAGCTTGAAAAAGAGGCCCAGAATTGACAGATTGTATCACCTCGGGATGGATCATAAGCCAAAAGAAAGCAGAGATGTACTAGGAGCAGAAAAAGGTGTCAGTCTCTGAAGTTTATGTGGTAGAGACAGGCAAGCCTTGAATTATGACCAGGGTATATTTTAATACCTGTAGTGGATGTCCTGGACACAGAAGTGCATTTAGTTTTAGGGCCTGTAGACACTAGAACAGTACAGAAAGAGCTAGCAACCCACATGAGGCAAGAAGTGATCATGGGGACACTAAACAGTAGCAAGTAAGAAAAACAAACAAAAGCTCCATCAGAGTGCATCACTCAGATGCTGTAAAAACTGCACTTTTTTTTTTTCTTTGTCAGCTTTCACTCTCTTATATTCTTCTCTGATAAAAGTGGCAAAAGCGGGATGACAGAGTGAAAAGAGGCAGAAAAGTAGTCCATGCACATATGCAATGGGAGGAAGTAGTGTAGTAAGGAAACAGACCTAGAACAAACACACATGGAAGCAATGTAAGAAAACTGGGGAAGGAATGCAATCCTGGAACCAGCAGATCACTAACTGAAGAGTGCCATAAGGAAAAAGGCAATTAATTGTTTATGCCCAACCTTTACAGACACCAGGGTGAATATCCCCACTTGGGGATGGCCCAGGTGGAGTTACAGGACAAGAGGAGAAAGTCCTGTATCTTCTCAGCCTGGATGCTGCCTAAGAAGATAATATAATGCAGAAAGAAAAAAAGAAGCTGGATATTCAAGCAGGAGAAATCAGAACTGCTGTGAGCAGGGTGACTGCTGATGTGTGATGGTGCCCTGCTGCAGGAGCTGATGGTACAAGCACGAGGAAACCTGTGCCGAGTGGCTGCTTAAGCTAAAATGAGATTGGGCACCAATATTAACCATTTTTTGAGTAGGATTAGGTAATGGAATACAACATCCAGAGAGAATTTTGAGAGATAAACAGAAGGCTGAGAGACATCAAAAAGGAAGAGTGCTTGAAACTGACAAAAACTGACAGAGGGCCATCAGCATTTAAACTATTCTAATGGAACTGGGACTGTATTAAATTGGAAAACCAAAATTTACCCCTATAATACATGATTGTAATTAATATGTTACCAGTGAAGATTGCCATTTGGATTAAAATATAAATAATTGGCTGTTGGTTGCAAAGAACTGTCATCTAATAAAAGTTATCTAATCATATGAAGAAAATTTTCTTTCCAAGTAGTTATGAAGTAGTTGTTTTATTAGAATGTACTTCAACATAAAATATTCAGGAAACAGAAATGCAGCTATTAGTCCTGGATATCCTCAGAAACTCATACTGAAGGAGGTGCTGGGTGCCTGGGTAACTAAGATAACTATTAATTATATTTGCTCCTTTTATTTCCCTCAGATAACAGCTTAAGCAATCCCTTCCAAATGTACTCACACTGTAAGCAGTGTATTACTTAGTTTTCTTTACTGCATAATTTTATTAAGCTGCATACACATAGAAAAAGTGAAAGTCATACCACTTTTCTTTTAACTTAAATGCCATGCCTGATTTTAAAAACGAGCATGATATAAACCTTTCCAATAAGAGAAACAGGATCCAATCTAAAGGCTTTATCTCTAAGCAAGAAAAAATCTGTGTGAAGACAGATTAGTTCTTCCTAATCCATGAATATTGATGCTCCTAAGAAAAATGTCTGTGTGTATATATTTGTCTTGGATGAAGACTTCTATTTTTACAGAAACGTAGAGTTTTGAGTGTTGTACAAAGAAAAGGTGAATCACCAAGGCATAAAAAATTTCCTATGGAAAACTGTATTGCATACAATACAATCACCTATGGCAACGGATTGCACACCTGTAAGTGTAGCTCTGCATCGCTGGGATTGTGAAGGCTGCACCTTCAGGTATTGTACTGGGGATATTCTAAGACAAAAAACAGTGGAAACCGCAGGTCCCTAAACTGATAGGGTATCACAATGTGACTTATAATACATAACCTTATGCGATTATTCAATTAATTCAGGTAACTTTGGAGAGCTGGATGTATAGCATTTCTGAGATGAGAGATATGCATTTATGAAGATGGATAATTGAACGTGATAGATGTTCTTCACAGTCTCTTCAGGCAGATTCCAGAAAAACAACGGCTCAATACATGCATTACATATGTAAGGAAATTAGTTTTCCACGTTTTGATAAATACTTAGATCAGAATTTGACGGAGATGTAATTATGAAATAGCTCCAGTCATTGTGCAATTATCTATGTAGGATCCAGTTATGTTTGCATACATTCAGAAATCACTGTGCACCACCTCAGAGTGTCTAGCATGCACACTGACAGGCACACATGAAATGCAGAGGCACAAATGATGCCATTACTTTAAAGGCAAGACTGTGGTCTCTGGCATCTACAGAAACCTGAGCTTAGCTTTACACCCTACAGCAGTAATTTTAGTTGCTCAGTGGTTGTACAAATGGTTATGCATAACACTCTCAGATCATTTAGTGTGCTAAAGCATTTTCTGTATAGCAAGTATGCATTGCATATGTGTGTGTATATATATATATATTTATGCATTATTAGTGAGAGTGTTGTTTTTTGTTCAGGTTTTTTCCCAAATTAGTCCAATATTTTGGACAATGATACTGTTGAAATATTAATTGGAAGCAAGTTCTTAGTTCCGTATTTGGTGTTTTCTTCTAACTACAGCAAAATTTTGAGTGCAGATCTGGTCCCTGTTCATTCAACACATTGATGGTCACACCTGAGAATCAATTGGGTGAAATGCCACAGACTGCTATGGAAAAGTAAACCAGAACTAATACTGGCAAGATCCAAGACTGTCTGTGGAAAGCATTTTGGACTTCCAAAAGTTCTGCATTTCACACAGTTTGCATCAGATTCACCTCCTTTTCCTGCAGTGAACTTGGGATAGACTTGAATTCATGAATACAACTGAAGTACTATTCTGCTTTTTGAAAACTAAAATAGTTCTATACATACTAATGAATTTATATTGACAGAGCTGTCAGAGCATTAGCAGCATGCATCTCCTCCCTTCTTCTCACCTCACCTGACCTCCCAAAGGATTAGATGTGTTACCCTCTGAACGATTATCTGGCAACCTCACTTTCTTTTCTGAGTAAAAGGCCAGGCAGCCTAAATGCCTGCAGTGTTTCAGGGAGGAATGTGGGACTACGCAACCAAGAAACACCCAAGGTAAGATCATTCCTCAGGGGGGTTTTAGGAAAGACCTGACAATGAACAGCAAGAAAGCAAAATTGCTGCTGATGCTGTGGGGTTTCATTCTCAGTTCTAAGTATTGGATATAAAGCACACAATATTTGGTGAGTGTTAATAAGTTGCTTGTTTAATAGTAATATATTGTTACAGAAGCTGCTGCAATAATAGTGAGAATGCTCCTCTGGGGCAGCTGTCCTGTAGAGCTCAAGCTACTTATTTTCTAAGTGTTAGAGATAAACACACATTGGTAAGACAGAGGTGACAGCTACCAAGTATTGTGGTATGGCATTAAGGAGACTGTCCAGAATGTTTTATGTTCTTCCCCCACTGCATAAACACATATGCAAACACCAGGAAACAGCAGTACTGGGAGTTGTAGACAGTTTACTATTGGCAGCGGTTACTTTTGAGAACTAGACATAGAAGGCATACAACCAACAGAGTACCTACAACATCCAAGAATAATGAAATTCCTGAAGGTTTTATTTATATTTTGTATCTGTGAACTGTTTCACAAGTTCTTACTTGATTTTTTTAGTAAGACTTATAGACATCTTCACAACAAATGTTGTTCTACATCTGAGGATATTTTAAAATTGGTGTTGCACTTTGAGGTGTCTTGATTAATGTGTAAACAACTTTGAGAGATATTTACATTTTCTGATATTCTATAACACAAAACAAGGACACCAAAGCATAATCACCCTGCAATATTGTGAAAGCAAGGAGCAATCCTTATTTAGTACTTTCAGGTTGCTGGAATGTGTTTTTGTTTTCCTCTGAATGGTAAGTGAAAATGGCATTCCCATCAACTGTGCTTGCTGGAATCTTACAACCCTGAAACTGGCTTTTTAGTGTTTCAGATTGTATATTTGTTTTGATCTTTGAAGATGTCTTGTTATGTAAAGCTCGTGAAACCATGTCAGGGCAAAGGTGATACCTTACAAGACAGTATCAATATCCTACATTTCTTATAAACCCCAACCCTAAAATTCTGAAACCTCTAAACTAATTAATAGATATACCAACAGATACTTGGAATGTTTGCTGCAATTTTCAAGGATATGTCCTTTGTTCTTCATATGTAATCAAAGATTTGAATCCTTGCTGGTAGCACAGTTTTAATTATGGAACAGTGACATGATGTTTGGCAGCAGCTGTGCAGCACTGACCATTTCTTTTCTCCTATGTGTCTCACCTTGGGGAATCCAAAGATAGGGATAAGTGTCATGGGATCATAGAATAGCTTGGGTTGGAAGGGATCTTTAAAGGTCACCTACTGCAACCGCCCTGCAATGAGCTACAGCTCCATGCCCGATGTTTGACCTCACTGGCAGGAACACTGAAATAAAGGATAATGATTTTTTTAAGGGGGCATTTGCATTGGATCTGAATGACAGCTGTGCAGTTAAATACTTATGGATCCTTGAACAAATAACAAGGGGAAGTATGGCTGGCCAATGTGGCAAAATAAGCTAATTTTCTTACAAATTTTCAACTCCACTTTGTGTTAGGTACTGAATGTGCAGAAACCAGTCCGAAAGTGGGAAGCTGCAATGGGTACCGTAACATGCTCAGATGTCTGACACCTCTTTAAAGGGTAGGGGATCGAATCCATTCTTCTGGAATAGCGAAGCACAAACCTTTTTGAACAGCTGTTTCTCTCCACAGGAAAGTTTGCATTACGAGATCCAGTATAGGCACAAGTGACAGGTTGTCAGACCTTGGCCATGGACTACCTCTCATCTTTAAGACATGGAAAGGTGCAATGGCAAAAAATACATTCATCTCCTCACATGCAGCAAGCAAACCGGGCCAACCATAAATAGATGTAAAAAGACTTTCAGAAAAAGGAGTTGGGAAGAGTTCTGCCCAGACTGAAATAACAAGCCTTGATATAGCCTTTAAGTATTGAACTGAACCATTCAAAGGACATGCCTTGTGACTTGTCACTTTGAGAGATCAGCAACACTTAAATGTTGTCAACATAGAGTTAAAAATATCCTGCTGCCTTTGGTACCTGCCATCTCTTCTCAGACAGGTTAGACTGTGGCACCCACTGGGCAGTCTCTGTGTTAGCTGCAGAGCAGAAGCTTGTACCCCAAAGACGACTCAGACAGGCCTGGTAGCCTCTCACAGATCCAGGCCAGGACCAGAGCCCAGGTCTGCTCTAAGCCACTTGGTTTAGAAGAACCTGGAGCTCAGGAATTTGCTCTGTAAGAGCCAGTCAAAGCCAGAGACCTCACAGATCCATTCTAGCTGGAATATGGAAAGACACTATTGATGAGGGAGAATCTGAACGAGTGCCTTAATGGAAAAAAAGATTTTTTCCTAACTTAGTTCCTATGGTTTATCATCTCTGTCATCTTTTGCAAAATAAGTGCAAAATATTCGTGAATCAAAATGGAGCTGCTGCATGATAGGAGTAGCCATTTTTCTCTTCAAAACTGAGATTTATCTTTGAATGTTGCATATTAAAAGAAGCATCTAAATTGATTTTATAATTTTAACTATACGGTTACTGATCAGCATTACTATGCAAAATTTTAAAGTATATGTAACTTAAGCATGAACACCCTTTGAAAGACTACTTTAGAGCAATTGATATACTGCAGCCTCACTGGTGACTGGGTGCCAGACATACGCCTTAGACACCATTCCACTGCTGTTCCCATAAAAGAGCAGTTATTCCCAACAGTCCTCCTCTTTCTGTTTCTACTGGCAGCAGCAGCTGGCAGCTTTGTATCCATCCCTGACAAATGCACAAAGACACATTCAGCTGTTGGGACAATATCCATTGTCTGAACTGCTGGTTTTGCCTCCAGGTAGAGGACTAAATGGCAGTGTCCTGAGAGCCAACCTCAGCTCATGGTGTGAACACCAGGATCATGGTGTAATCAATGATCAAAATAACATATGCCTTAGTATCTTGGAGTTACTTATGACAAAGCAGGCAGATAAAATCATGCCCAAGTCGTAAAATGAAACAGGAGTATATACAAATGGTGTGCTTATTCATATCCTAGTTCACAGAGTGTTAAATATATCATTGGGGCTTTGTCTGTTATAGGGACAGGGGCTACCTGCAGAATTTAACTTCCTGAAGTTCAAGGTTGCTTGGATATGAGGCTGGATGCTGTGTCATTTCTACTTAAAATGAATGTTAGCAAGGGGTCCCTGTCTCCAGGGAGGTGCAATCACAGCTACATTCCTACACAAATTGCTAACGCTCATTTATAGATGTCTGTCTTGTGTTTATGCTGAAAAGTTAATAACGTTGCTGTGATCTTGCTTGAACTTTCTGACAATGAATAAAACCAAAAAAACTGTGCTAAGACTGAAGCTCCTGTTTCCAACGCTCGTGCATTTAGAAGCTGCAGGCATTACTCTCCCACCTCCACTTCAACAGCAGGTGCCCTCTCCAGTACCAAACACGTGGAAGCCCCAAAGCAGCAGCACGTGTAACATGCCGCTATTGTAAAAAAACCCCAATTTCCTGGCTCTTGATAATAAGCTGGAATTTCTCTTCTCCTTTAACCAAGCTAATTAACTGTGAGAGTGAGGGTGACCCATTCAGAGAAGAACACAATGCATGCAGTGTGAGGAAAAAAGCAAAAGGATGGTATGAGTTGTAAAACATTGGTTTAGCACAGGCACTGAAATCAGTGCCACGCAGAAAGTTTTGAGAGGCCCGGGTAATTTTAAACACAGTTTTTCAGTCTCCAGTGAATGAAGAAATTGTGGCCACTGTGAAAAAAAGAAATCTTGATCTATCAGAGCTGGAGATGACAAGAGAGCTCTGCTACAGCATAGATGCTGCTTCTTTCAATAACCAAACCAAAACTTCTTGGGCCTCCTGTTGGGGCAACTTCCCTAGCAAACAGTATGACTACTGCCCTACAGAGTCTTAGGACAGAATACTTGTTGCACTCCGTAAGGAAAAAAGAACAAAGGTACTTGGATTTTTACCTGTGTAGTTAGAAACTGCTACAAGGAAGGAAACACAGTGTAGTTAAGTGTACATGCACTGTTGATGAAACAAATCGTTATGGAAACTTACATTGTAGCCAGTTTTGGGTGAAGTAATAAATGAACTGTTAGTGTTCATCACACACGGTGCTGTTAGTCATCAGGCAGACAGGAAGGAGAAACAGCACTTAAATTCAGAGGAAGCCAAGATAGGGGGGGTGAGTCTCAAACTGAGGACAACAATTTTGGAGCTGGTTGTGGGAACGAGTTAAGGTATCTAGAAGCTGACAAGTTTATAAACTGTGGCTGAAAAGCATTCAAAAGAGGCCTCTAAATAAACTTTCTCACTACATGTCTAAACAAAGCAAAATTGCTGGACCTTAAATAAAAGTGCTCAATGCTGGCCTAGAGGCATGGTCAGGCTGGTGATTAGTTGCCTTGGATATTTGGTGGCCTATCCAAAAATGAGACATGCTGATATTTGGTCAAAAACTTCCATAGCAATCTACCTGTGCTATTCAGCATTCAGAGCTGCACTAGGATCAGCTGAACTAATCTTACCACGTTTGATATTTTTTATGTGTCTGATAAAGCAACATTTTGCTGTACAGACACGGTGTTTATGAGAACTCATGGATGTCCCCAGAGTCTTGTTTTGCTGAGCTGTCTGTGAGCACGCCAGCACCCTATCAAACAGTCGAGAAATCTATTCCAGCACTCATGATGATGCCAAATCTGCTTGGAGGGGGGATGTTGATGTTGGCTGGGGTGTGGGGTGGGCTTCATGTGTGTGGGAACGCAGAGTTCACCAGGCAGCTGACACGCTGAAAGAGACATCAAAGAGCCACTAAGAAAACAAACCGGGGGACCGCCGAGCCACGGCAGGCAGACATCCCCCTCCTGCCGGGCGGCTCGGCTCCCGCAGATGCTTTTCTTTTTGTTGTTGTCGCCGTTTTTTTATCTCCTCTGCTGTCACCGCACGCCGTTCGGAGACCGGCGCTTCCCGCACACCCGAGCCGGCTTCCCGCGGGCAGCGAGCCGGGGCTGCCGGACCGACGGGAGGCCGGGCCGAGCCGGGCACCCCCGGCACCCCTCCCGCAGCCGCGGAGCCGCGGCCCCGGCGCACCGCGGGCGTGGAGGGGCGGCGG
>VZTJ01003630.1:1952258-1965652 GCA_013397795.1 Orthonyx spaldingii
GGGGGCGGCGGCGGCGGCCGGGCCAGCCGGGCCCCTGGGGCGCAGCCGGGGACAGCTTGCGACAGTCATGGAATCGTACAAGGGTTGGGGTTGGAAGGGTTCTTAAAGATCGTCTGGTTCCAACCTCCCTGCCGTGGGCATGGACACCTTGCGCTTGATCAGGTGGCTTAGAGTCCATCCAGCCTGGCATTGAACACTTCCAGGGATGGGGCTGCCTCAACTTCACTGCGTAACCCGTTCCAGTGCATCATCAGCCTTACAGTAAAATATTTTCTCCTAATATCTAATCTAAACCTACTCTTAGCGTGAACCCGTTTCCCCTTGACCTGTCACTACATGTTAAATAGTCTAGCCCCATCTTTCCTGTAAGTTCCCTTCAGGTACTGAAAGGCTGCCATTAGGTCACCCCTAAGCCTTGTCTCTTACAGGCTGCACAATCCCAATTCTGTCAGCCTTTCCTCATAGGAGACGTGCTTCATCAACTTGGTGGCCTCCTCTGGACTCGTTCCAAAAGGTCAATGCCCTTCCTCTGGTGGGAATGCCAGAGATGGATGCAGTCAGGACGTGAGGGTCATGCACTGAGCTGCTGTCACGAACAAAAGTGTTTTTCTGTTTAGCTGCAATAATCTGTAAATAAACTGCTCCTGAATCTCGTCTTTCTGGAGAATTGTCCTGCAGGCGCATGTTTCGAGGTATCCCTGAACCGCCAGCTCAGCTGTTCAGCACACCCGCAATGCGTGAAGTAGCACAGGGTGCGTTAGGTTGGTGCTGGGTTGCAGGTCTGAGCATCCCTTTTTTTGTGCCTCTCGCTGGGAACTGTGACACCAACCCTCTGTCCAGGGCCTGGCTGAGAGCCTGCTAGCAGCAGCCTGGGCAGAGGAGGCCTGCATCCTGCACAGCCAGGCTGCTGGCCTGGAAAAGCTGCTGAAACCTCACCTGCCGATTGAACACAGCCATCGGGAGCTTTTTATGCTGCACATTTCTATGTTGTGTTTCACTAGTGGTCCTCTGGCAATCAAAATAATTGTACTACTGATTAATGCCCTGTGTCCCAGAAGTCTGGAAAAGTCTATGCATGTGAGGGATGTAAGAGGGAATATAGTTTGTTTTTTTTTAATCTTCGGCTTTTTTTTTTTTTCTGTTACTGTTTTTTACTGTTCATGGTTTAACATTACCAGGTGTCCTGTTGGGTTCTGGCATGACATAGTGGTAAGTCTAGATCTTGTAAAATGGGATTAAGGATTGAGTAAACTATTAGGCTGACTTGCAGAGCATTTTCTCAAACTAATCTCTTAATGGCAGAACAACTGGGAGTTTTATACAATGGTTCTTGATAAGCTCCTGGCCATGCATGCAGTGCTGTAAAACACCTAATTCTTTCAATGGGGAGCCAGGGTGTAGGCATTAATAAATGGGCAGATCTGGCTCTTAATAAAAGTATTCATTGAAACATTTGAGCTTTCTGAATGTGCCTGCCATCAAAATGGGCATATTGTGGATAGTGGTGTTTGTATTTCTGAGGGTAGTATGACTGTACTGAGTGCAGTAAGTTTGCAAAACTTTTGTGTACTTCTCATGTTTGTGCATCTGGAGCACAGAACTTCAGATGGTCTGGTCTGTATCTTGCCACTTTCACAGCCTCCAGCTGGTCCCTTGCCATAGAATTAGTGTGGAAACTAGTTACACTGTTAATTGATTCAAAAGAATAAAGGAAAACTTTTGCGTCAGTCTGTGATAAACTGGATGTCTTATTCAAAGCCCAAAGAAGCAGCACATCCTGTGGATGATACTGAGTGCCAAAGAGGAGGAGTTGTAAGGACAAGGAAATGCTTGTTGGTGTCTGCATGCAATGCTCCTTCCAGTTTCTGTGAATTGTGATTCAGTCTGTATTTGATGGCTTCAGGCGTGTTTTATCAAGAGTGCCCAGAAGAAAGGAGTTTTGCAGCCTAATTGCTGCTTGTGTGAAGAACCACTTCTTTAGGGTCTTAAGTATATGGGATTTACTTCCTTGATGTCCAGTTCCTGTGCTGGGGGAGGTGGTGAACAGCCCTGCACAACTCCATGCACTGTGTCTGTGGAATCCTGAGCAGTGTGGAACTATGTGATCTTTGTTCCAGGCTGAAGGATCCTGATGCATTTAACTGGTGGTTGTGTGACCCATCACTGTGGTATGGGACTCGTTAAATAACCCAATGGATCTGGTTTCCTGCACCATACATGGTGTAGGAAAGGGCTGTGATGAAGCTGCCAGGAATATGTGCTGCTAAGCAAATCCGTGTCTTAAGAGTTGGTTGTTTGTCAGCTGCTTGCCATGGCCTCATCATAGGTAGGACAGGAGGACTATCTCTAAATATGTACTTGATATTAGCAATGAATTTACTTTTGTAGGGTAGGAAAACTGAGTAGAAATGATGCTATTCAACTGCTGAACCAGTGAAAATCTGTTCATTATTCCTTCTGATGCTGCTGACTTTCTCTAACTTTGCTCCTGATACCCCTGCCCAATGACTTTTTTTTTTCCACTTGAATAGTTTAGACAACGAAAGTACATGTGGTCTCTCGGTTCAGAAGGTTGAGTTTTTCCTGATAAAGGGGACAGGAGGCAGATTTGGTGCCTGGCACCCTGTAGCACTAAAAGTGTTTTACTTGCTTGGGTTAGGAAGCTTTGGGAAAGCATAGAAGTGAAAGACACTTGATCAGATGTAATATACATAGATGTACTTCCTGTAGTAGTCTGAATCTCATCTTAGAGTTTGCAATGATACTGACCTTACTTAATATTAAGCCAAATCATCATGGAGTGGTGGAAATTTTATAGCTTATAGTTATCATCCTGTGTATTGCCTAAAGAAATAAAGAATGGGGCTTTCAACAGAGGATCAAGGATGCTTGAGAAACAAAGCTTTTAAACATTTGTTGGTGGAGATTCTTATATTATGCCTTGTGCAGTAACATGTGAAATAGTCCTCCCTTTAACTTGCTCAGTAAAAGTTGTTTTGTAGAAGTGATGGGAAGTGAAATGCTTGGGGCCCAATCTTGGCAGTGATATCAGCAAGTTGCTGAGTTGCTCTTTGGGCTTGAGTCTATCTGTGGCACTCTATTAGTGTGGCCAGATGATTATAAGTAGAGAACTTTATAGCTGTGTCTCCATGACTCTGATAGGCTGCACAGGTGACTTGGTTGTTCTCACACTCACAGATGGACCATTTCTGGTGTTGGATTGGGCTGCTCAGGACCTTGTGGAGTTGTGCTGTGTCTCTGAAGATGTGTTTCCTCAGCCTCCTTGGGCAGCCTCTCCCTGTGTTTGGCTACCCAAATTGTCGGAATTTCTTTTTTGACACGGTAACTTGATGCAACTTAGTTGCTTCTGGTCTGTTTTCCCTGTTTACCTTGGAATAATGAGCCTGACTCTTTCTTTTCTTTAGGCGCTACCTGTCCCTGTAGACAGCTTAAAACTGTGAGTGGATATGAGCAGCCCATGCCTCCTCAAGATAGCTTTTGCACATCTGTTCTGAGGAAACCCATCTCTCAGGCCCTACCTGTGTGCCATAGGTAGTAGATGACAGACCAGGAACAAGAAGCTGTCTTCTGGAGAGGCTCTAGCGTGTTTCTGCCCATCTATGCCTTGAGCAAGTGCAGGCCTCTGTAGCTGGGGTTCACATCTGCCTCTCCTGCCCTGTGCTGTGCTTCTTCACCCTCAGAATGGTGGCCAGGTCTGCACAGCAGCGTAGCTAAGGCTGAGATCCTCGTGCATTCTTTTGCTTTTCCTTTCTCTTGGAGCGAGTGGGTTGCTGAATGACAGACAGGCTTTAGTCACATCAGACTGGATTCTGCAGTGTAATATAATTGTCCTCATTCACCTTGAGAATTGCCAGATTCATGATGAAATGAATCGTGATGTTGCCTCAAGTTCTGAAAATTTTCCTCTTGCTTTCAAGGACTGTCTCCTTTAACCTCTTGTAAAGTGTAACTTTGTGCTTTAGACAACTGACTGTTTTCCCTCTCTTTTATAAAGCCTCGAGAAATGCTGAATGAGTGCTTTGGCAGGAACAAAGGGTTTCTCTAAAGAAGTAATGCCTAAAATGTGATGGTAGAACCTAGTAATGCCCTAAGCATAGAGGATGGACTGACATAGTTAAATGAGTGACTAGGGTGAAGAAAGACTTCTGGCCACATTCCCTTTTCAATACTTTGTCATGCCTGGGCATGTTGCAAATGGTGTTCATGGGGAAAATAGAAATCTTTAATTTTTTGTTTGATGAATGCCTGAATTTGATCCTGAATCGAGGAAGGAGTATCTTCTTTGGGATGAGGGGAAATCAGTGTATATATAGTGACCCATTCAGCCTTGACCCAAATACACACTACTCAGATCTCTAAACAAGAATCTATTTAAAAAAACCAAGCAAACAAAAAATCCCCAAGTGATAGTGTTTGTGTAGGGTATCGCTGTGCTGCATTGTTTGACCATCTGTGATATGTTTTCCCACAAGTATTTTGTTAAAATCAGGCTCTAACAACGTCTAAAGACTTTGTATAATTTAGTATGTATTTTTAGTCTTTTACCTCTTAGAGCATAATTGGCTCAATTAAAACCATTAATGCCTGTGGTGTATTGCATTTTATGGAGTTACAAACTGGTGTTAGAAAGTGCTGCCTATTAGAATTTTCTGCTATAACAGTGTGCATGGCTTACTATATTCCACCAGTCCATGCAACTGCGTCTGTAACCTACTGATTGTGTAGTCTTTGGTGAAAGCTTTTTTGAATAGTTCAATTTATAGAAGAAATAAGAAAAAGAATACCACTGCATAGTCTTTATCTTCAAACAACACTGATTTGTTGAGCTAGATGAAATGCTGCTGATAATGCTTGGCCATATGTATGGGTTGAAAGAGAGGGGGTTTCATTCCTTTTGAAGTGTTGGTGAGTTGGTCAAGATGGGAATATCCACTCAGTGGCTTTTGTAGCAGTATCAGTTACCAAGATGTCCTGTCACTTGGTTCATAGCTCTCTAGTAGTGTCCTTAGATCCCTCCATCCTTGCAAAAGGGAAGTACTCGCCATTCTTCCGTTTTTATCTCCCATTTTGTATCTGCTTAATACCAGTTTAATTCTGCTTTATGCTTCTGTCTTTTTTAATCTGTTTTGAAGATGGACAGTGGTGGGTACTTGACTGAAGCATTAAAAATGAAGAGGTGTCGAGTTGGGTGTGATAGGGCTGAGTAGGAAGGCAGTTGTTGGGATCCAGCAAATTTGGGAATGGCAGTTGAAGGGTGACTAAGCTGGAATCCTGTTTTTAGATGAAGATAGAGAGAAGAGAGGGACTGGAGTATGATCTGTTACAGAATCAACATGACTGTTACATATCATAAGAAAAACTGGATTTTCCTTTTCCATTTTGTCTCATACAGACTGTTGTATTAGGTGGACAGAACTAAATACTCATGAAAAAGCATGTCATATATGGCTGTATTTTTATTGATTTTGGTGGCATCCCGTAAGTTCAGTAGACGTCTGTTGATTCTAGAACCCTGCCAATGTAATGGAATACATCCCTGTGCATTATGGCAGTCTCTAGCTCACATGCATTTGGATTTCTAACCCTGACAAGCACAGTTGACTACATCACTGATGACCTTAATTTTTAAGTGTATGAGGAAGTACTTACATAGGCCAATGTCCATCTAGCACATGTGTGTCTGGGTGTAGTCCTCATCAAAAGATTCAAGTTGGAATTTTGTTAATAGCCGCCAGATTTATAAAAAGGCAGGGAAATAGAATGATGTAGGTATTGCTTTTTGTTAGCAGAGCAGTTGCCTCTGTATAAAAACTGCAACTTGCTTTCAGAAAAAAAGAGTTGAGATCGCCTCAGCTCTGTTATGCAGTGTTAGCATATCTGAGCATGTTGGATCGACTCTGAGAATTTGCCTGGAATTCTAGAGCAGTTTATTATGTGACCAGGAATCTGATTACTGTTTGATTGTAATAGTGAGGAAAAGCTTTGTCTTGCTGAATATTTTACATTCAGGCATTTATGCATGTTTCTTCACTACTTCAAAGCTGTAAAGAAGGCATTTGTATCATGGAGCACTGTCTTAAATTGACATCCTATCTCATGAAGATACTTTTCTCCCCCTATTCAATTTCAATATTTATGTATAGACACTTCTCTTTCAGGCTCCCTGTTACCTTTTATTTACTCCCACCATCTAATCCTAGCTGTTCCTTCATCTTCTGTCTTCCACAGAAGAAGCTCCTTTTTGCTTGTGCAGTGTCAGAGATCTAAAACCTCTCACTCATGCTTCCGTTTCCTTTGTACTTTCTGAAACTTCATTTCATCCAGTTATTCATTAGGTTAAAAAGAAAATAATGTCTTCAGGCAAAGTGTCTAGTGCAACAAGAGCAGGTCTTTGTATTTAAAATGTTTAAAACATAAGTTTCCTTCTGGAAAAAGAGTATTCAGCAAAAAAAAAGTTTCTGTCTAGAATATGACTGTCTCTTCCCCAAGTATCTGACAGTTTGATGTTCTCCTAGCACCTCGTGTTAAGAAATGAAAGGCCAGTTATTACAGATGATTGCTGTTCGTGCTACAAAGAACAGGCCTTCAAGATGCTGCTGTTGGAAGCACCTTATTAAGGAATGTTATCTGAGTGTTATTTGCAATTGAAATTTAATATAGGCCCTTGGTAAAGTAGATGTCTGAAGACCTGTCAAAGGACCCAGGTCAGTTAGTTCTATTATGTGAACATGTTGAAAAAACTGTTCCATTAATCTGGGCATTTCTAATGCTAAACTTATTTGAACTTATTCTCTTGGTATAATTAACAAAAAAGCCTTACTGCCAGTTTTAGTCATGCAGCTCTGATTCCATTGACTGGTATTGCTTGCAGGTAGAGGTAGCTCTAATAGAGGTTTCTGTTAGACACCCTGCTTTTCTCTTTGAAGCTGTTTTTCAGGCACAAGATACTTTGGTTCCTTTGTATCCTCTCTGTCCTGGTGTGCTGTGTTGCCTCTGCCCTTGTGCTTAGGGTTGGGGAGAGAAAATATTTTCAAAGTGGATCATGAAATTCCAGTAAGGGTGGACCTACATTGTCCAGAGGAGGAGTGCCACTGCTAAAAGGTTATGCCAAATTCAAAAGAATTTAGCCTAGATGTGCAAAAGGAATTGAGTGATGCTCAGTCACACGAAATTAACCGAGTTGTGCCTGGTTCCTGGAATGGAAAATGTGAGTTTCAGCCCTTGTTGTACGAACTAGTGTTGCATTCATTGAGTGATTTGTGTATTTCACAGCTTTTAAAGCTTTTAAAGGAAGGTTGGGATCTGGATTGTCCCACTTACAAGTGGTGCTGGTATGATGTGCTAAAGTGAGGATGATGTCCTTTATGGTAGGAATAGAAAACTGGATGAATCCTGTCAAAGGATTATTTTAGGAGAGTGTGGACTTGAAGCTTATCAGTGTTTCTTCTGTAATTCCTCCTGCTCAAAACCAAACCCCACCTTTTCAGTCAAGAAAAGGCTTCTGGAACTGTGGATAAACTAACATACACAAACAAACCACATTGATCTTGAAGGGTGGTTGCTTATCTGTGTGCTTGTAAGATAATTACTTTTCTATTTCTGGACATTGGTTAGGGTCTGATCTTCATTTGTTCTCATCTTTCTCTTCAAGAGGGAGCTGCTAGAGAAGATTTTTTAGGAGACATTGCTTTGGGACAAGTGAAAAAATAAACTTTGCACTGATCACTGATGTAGGTAGTTTATTATATTTTAGTGTGGGGACTTTTTCTTTTGAGAAAGCAATATATTAGATGGTGGCTAAACTGTGCCAACTGTGTGTGGGTCAGACCTCTGGTTTGAGGGCACTCTCTTGTTCCTAATGTATCCCTGAGAGGCAGGCTTTGTTTATGTGCAGGATGTGTACCTCCAGACGTTCCCCATGGTCACACGTGAATGCGTTGTCATCATCAGACCCAAGTTTTTGGTAGTGTAAGCGTTTGATAAGATGATTTGGAAGAAAGGCAGGAGGGCAAGGGGGAATTGTCTGAAAGACTCCTATTAAAATCATGCTGAGTTACTGTTGTAAATGTTGTAAACGGAACTGTTGTAAATGGAAACATGCTGCACTACCACAACTGCTTGGACATTGCCCATCTAGAATGTATTCACTGCATGAACATAAGAGTCAGCAGCTCATTTTAGCAGCTTTAGGGGGCATCCTGATTGTACCATACCTGCTATCCCAGCAAAAAAAAAAAAAAAAGAAAAAAAAAAAAAAAAGAGNCGGGGGCCTCCACATTGCACCATCCCTCACTCCCCACAAAAAAAAAAAAAAAAAAGAAAAAAAAGAAAAAAAGAGTTTAATAAATTCTGTCTTGTGTGTCAGGCTTAAGCAAGTTAACATTATTATTTGACACCTGTTAATAGTTAGCATAATTGCTTGTTACCTATTGTGGTATATATCCCCAGTATAAATGCTCCTGGTTTGATAGGGATTGGTAAGCTGTAAGGTAATGGATGCTTTCCATTGTAAGAAAAAAAATTCCATTTCCATCATCAGAAATTATGATTCTTTGATTGCTTTCAGCAAGGTTTATTTCATCTGGGATGAACAGTTCTTCTTGAGAAATGCTGCTCCTTCAGGAAATTGTTGAAGCTTAATAGAAATACGGAGTTTGCAATACTGCTTCGGCTGCCAGCTTTTTTGAGGAAATTTGGGCAGCATATAATACTTGCACAATAGGTTTGTATTGTTACACAGACAGTGGTAATGACTCCACAGCAGCATTTGTGACATAGTAGATGCGATGATTTGGGACAGGAGCTGGTACAGGGGCTGTCCAGAGCTTAGAGCTAAAATCTACTTTTTTGAGAAGCAGAAATTAGAGGACAATCTATACTTGGTATATCAAGGTAAGACTTAAGGCAAATAAATACTTTGTGTTGGTTCTCAAGTCCTTTCTCAGTCTGTATTTTGGTGGGATTTGTCATCCTGTGTTATCTCATGTGTCCCACTTCTGCAGTTGTCCTTCTCACTCCCTGAAAACCTGTGACATTCCTAAGAAAAATACAGGAGGAATGGGGAAAAATCCCTCCTTGGTAAGAAAGGAAGGAACAGAGTTGAAAAAAGACAAACTTTGCAACTTCAGGAGCTGTTTAGACTACAGCTTTTTTAGAGAATGTTAAAGCAGTGGAGAACAAGGTAAATCTTCTGCATGCTGAATGAGCCAGGTGATTAAATTCTACTGTCTGAACAACCAAATCCTCTCTCTCGGTTGATGTGAACTCCCAGGCTTTGACTTAATCCTTGGAAAGCTCATGGATCATCGTATCTTTCAAGTTGAATAGATGGATATTGTTTTTAATAAAGTATTTCACTTCTGGGAAGTAAACAGTACGTGTCAGGTTCTGCCAATGGCATGGCCTCTCTGAACATGTATGTGAGGTTTTTTCCAGTGACACATAGTCTGTTGGAAACAGTTTTTCATTTCCCTTTCAATAGGGGTCAGATATCTTCTGCACATTTTTTAATTGCCACTTAAAGAGGAAGTTATTTAGAAAAATACAGCTTAAAAAAAACCTCAAAAAACAACAGTGTAGAAACATCATTAAATCTTTCATCTTGCAAGTAGCGTGGTGGCTGTGCTATCTTCTTCCTTTGGGAGGCTTAAATAATTGTACTAATTTGCCCATCTTCTTTTTAGTAAGGGTTCTCTTTGTCCCTGTGCTTCTGTTTTTCTTCAGCCCTTGGCTACTTTCTTGGTTAACAATTGTTTTGAGCGGCAGCAGGTACTTGTGGGCTACCAATTTCAGCATGTAGCATGAGCGGAAAAATAATCTCTTCATTGGCAAGCCCCAGAGTGATGGGAGAGAGGCTGCAGCAAAGCAAAGCATTTGGGTGACACCCTTCGGTCTGTGTCCATTGTCTAAGCTGCTTTTCCCCTTTCTTGGAGAGAGCAAATCCAAAGAGGCGTTACTGGCTGCTTTGTCAGGCAGTGAGGGGGAAAGTCTAAAGTGATAAAGGGATAAAGAGGTCAGTTGAGGTAGGAGTTTGGTACTGGTAAGAGTAGCGGAAAGATCTGTGTTTTAACTCTTTTCTCCCTGCCCTGCCTTCAGGTGCAGCCCCCAAACAAACCTCCTCACCTAAAAAAGGAGAGGAGCGAGATCTCTAAAGCTGTGTTTAGTCTGTGCAAAATTCAAGGTAGCTGTATCTTAGCCTTTAGTGGTGTAAAGTTTATTTTGAGTGTGAAAGCTAATTTTTCTTGTGTTTGCTGTTTAGTTTTTTATGTATTTTTCCTTAAAGACCGTAAAAATATCTTTATTAATTGTAATTTATGTGCTTAATGCATAAATGTATATAGACACAGCTTTTTTTGAGGCGTTTCAACTAGTCTGTGTGTGAATCCAGCCTCCACTAGAGTTCATTGGCAAGTTTATGGTTTAGGGAATTCATTGACTTAATCTATGGCATATTTGTTACAAATTTTCTAATAAGAATTCCTTAATGCTTAATTTTATAAACATCTGAAAGGTTTTTTCAAAATATTTCTGCTTTGTTTTGATCCTGTTTACAACAATTGGAAAGTATTTAAAGAAAAAAAAAAAAAAAATCAGGCTCCTAACAGTCTTTTCTTTAAATAGCAGATTACTATTAAAAGCTCTGCTTGCTATTGCAGTGTAATTTGAATGTGATTACAGTGATTAGTTCTTTCAGATGAAAAATTATAAATAAGAAGTGTTAGCATTTAGAGTTATTTTCCAAACTTTTGTATTTCCCTTGTATCATCAAAAAATTCTGGACAGAAGAGCTTTTCCTATTTACTACTTGTCCTAAAATAAATAAGGGTAAGGATTTGTAAATCAGATTATTTGCTACTTCACTTGAACACTGTAAATTCATGTAGTTAAAAACACTTCAAAGCTAAAAACTCCCCCTTCATCTCCCTGCTCTGCCCTCAGTTTTAGATGCCACATAGTTGATGTGTATGTAGAACTTGCCTCAAAAATCCAAAACCCCAATAATTGGTATGGTGCTTCTTTTTATTTTTTTCACGTTTTGGGAAAGAGGCCTTGGATCATAATGTCGCTGTCTAACCAAGTAATGTATGAAATGTGTGTTGTTTTCCTGTTGCTGTGGTAGATGATGGTGGAAAAGCTCAAGTTTGCAGGACAAAAGACTGGGTTAGAGAAGTTTACTGCCAGACTTAATATTGACTTAATGTACTGATATTATGTGGCCATATTTAGTTACTTGTGTATAAATTCCACCCCTCTATCCCCAGAATTTGCCATGCAGTAAATGCTGATTTATTACAGGAGCTGTCTTTTCTCCAACTTGAAGGTATTTTGTTCCAGAGATAGGTGTGAGCATGTTTTAGGACTGAAGATGGCACATAAGCTAATTTAAAATTCACTTTGTCCTCACACACAGGCAGTGACTGGTGCACAGGTGAACCTTGAGGCTGTTCAAGTCACCAGCTCCTCTTCTGCAAGGTTCCCACTACAGTGGGTTTCAACCACTGATGCAATTTCATGCCTCTACTGCTTCAACTTAAACCATTTCTCTTAACTTTTTTGTTCAAAAATATGCCTTTTCTTCTGACGAAAGCAATCTCCTGCTTTTTCCATTAACTGCTAACAAGATGAGCAAGTGTTCATAGTACAGAAGTTAACCTAGTCCTTTACACCTTTAATTGGTAAAAAGTGTCTGTGGGTTTCAAATGAGTAAAATTAATACACTCAGGTTGTGTTTGGAGATGTGTGTATTTCAGTTACAGCTTGTGAACTCAGGAAGGACAGGAAAAGCTTTACTAAAAAGGTGAGGTGCCTAAATACAAATAATGATTATTCTCACTTGAGATTTTATTAAATTTGGACCTAAATAGGGCTTGGATGTCAACTATTTTAGCACAGCCAGTAAATCAGGAATGTTGTTAGCGCACAGTAACAATGACTGGATTAAAGTGTCTTTGCATTGTGAATAGGATCTCTTCTGGACCATGAAGTTATGGACTGAGTATTACAAGATAACAAACAATGTCTTTGAGTGTGACTGTCAGGCATTCTGTATTTTGGCCAAGTGGTTTGGCTTTTTGCTTAGCAGTGAGTAGTATAAACAATGACGTAAACAGAATTTCTTCTACAGCAGAAGCAAATACTTCATCTGAGACGGGAACCTTGGAGCTGCGGAATAAGAAGTGAGGCATGACCTTCCCTAATATAAATAACATATTGCCATCAAAGTAGACATCAGATTGAGCTTTCAACAACAGTGAGGGTTGACTTGAGTGATTTCCAACTTAAAATGGAGGTAGCTGAAGTGGCAATTATGTCCATTAAGTGTCATTGTAGACCACTTTAACCATAATGACTTTGGACTGAAACACCTCCCAAGCCTGACAGATGCAGGAAATGCCAAGTCTGTCAAGATCTGATTCTTCTCCAGATATCTCACTGAACAGCTCGTTTGTCCTTATGAAGTGGAGGTCAGTGTAGTTTGTTGAAAACGCAGTACCTGGCAGTTACTGTTTTTCAATTTTAGCTGTGTTTCCTCAAAAATAGGAGTGAGTTCTGGGGTGTAGGTCGGATAATAATTACACTCCTGGACAAGGAAACGAAAAGAGGGAGTTACTGCAGTAGAAAGTCCGCAGAACATAGTAAATGTCCACAAAAAAGACATTACCAATATAGCATACAATATTGACAGAGTTTATAGGTGTAACAGCATGCTTTTCATAATATAAATTGTTACTGGTGCCCAGTCCAGCCCAGAGAAAACCCGTAGTGATGAATTCCTTCATTTAATGACATACCCACTATAGATTTTTTGCAGCAAGAAGGACATGGCTCACCACTAGTGTTTGCTAATACATTGACAAGCATTTCTAATGTAAACCTGGTTTTAGAACAATAGTCTTCACATTTGGAAAGGTTAGAGACAGCTCCTGGGTACACTTGCATAATTCCTTTAGATGGTGCTGGAGCTGACTGAAGTACAAGGTCTGACACCACACTTGTGCAACTTGTGGACTTTACCAAAAGGAAACAGATTAAACTTCAGGTGTTTGGCTTCACTGTTTAATGTGGGTTATCAGTTTCAAAGGCTGCTCTGGGTATTGTTGACTCTTGTCAGCAGCCTCTGTATGTAATTGCTTGTTTAAATAACTGTAAAAATGCCACTGAGATTTCTCCACAGATAAGTTTTTATTAAATGCTTCATGACATTTGTCTAATACAAGCCATGTTGAGTCTGTGTGAAGGAAAGCAATGTGATACTAGTAAACTATGGTGGGTTTTGTATTTATTTTTTGACATTTTTTCCAAACCAAGGTTTGTCTGTCCAGTCCTTGCTTGTTCACAGATGTGCTGAGTGTCAAGATTTTTTTTTTTTTTTT
>VZTJ01003630.1:1966403-1976403 GCA_013397795.1 Orthonyx spaldingii
TTTTTTTTTTTTTTTTTCCCCATGGGCCATAATTCTTGTGTCAAGGAAACTGTAGCAGAAATGGGCATAAACAGTATTTCATGGCTGGTTTTTTAATATCTTTCATACTTTGCAATGGTGTATTCCCATAAAATTTTTCAGATGTATGAGTATTTTTATTTGAAACTAGAAAGTGTTTTTTTTTTAAATATCTATCTGTAGCAGATTAGCTTTCAGAATCTATTTTGCTGAAGTTTTTGATTCTCAAATGTCAGTGCAAAGAAAGTACTCCATCCCCTGCAACTTGTAAATTACTTTTCTGCATTTCTAAAGCTTTGTGCAGAATAGGCTGACCCAGACTGAGGTTGCATGAACAGCTCTGTTGGAGAAGATAGGAAGGAATTGAAAAGTGCCAGTTAAGAGCTCTCTGGGTCTTGCTGTGCTTCATCAAGGTGGTGCTCCTGCTGTGGTTTGCTTTCCCCTTCAGAAGAGATGAGGCAGTGTAGAAAACTCAAAATTGAGTGGGGTATGAGCTTTCACCTGGTAGAAGTCTAATAGCCTGTAAGATGTAAAGAGGCATCCAGAAAACAGTAGAGATGGAGTGCTGTTGTGTATGTGCTTTTGCAATGAATGCATCATTTGTTAGGCTGAAAGCTTTGGCTTAAGATTTTCTTTTTTCCTGCTATTTCTATTCATACTGTTTCATCAACTGATCCACTTGTGAAAGAAACCATGAGGAAAACTGAAGCAAAGAGAAAATTGTGGTCTTCACAGATGGACTCAGGAAAGGTTCCTTTGTGATGTGGAATAAAGTGGGGAGTGATAGGTCTTGCCAAATACAGATTATGTGTATGACCTTAATTGATTGACAGAGCTATTTATTAAACAATACTAAAACTGTGTATATCCCCAGCAAATAAGCTGGTCTGTTATATTTGCAGTGTAGGATGTCAGATTATAAGTTTCATATTTTAAAACTCGTATTGACTTGGAAGCCTGTATAGGTGGTCACACGACGAGGAGAAAATATTAGGATACTGTTGCACATACTACCATAAGATTCTAATATACTTTGGTGCTTCTACCATTCATAATATAGCCAAGGCAAATTTGGTATTGGATGAGCCCAGTGGGATTTTGTACACTCACATGCATGTACACACACAATGGCTACTGTAGTATACATTGGAATTCCTGTCTTATCTAATAACTTCACTCTGCAACTTTTAAAAACCTTCATTGCCTCAACAAAAATAAAATTAAAAGGTGTGGGTGTTGTGAGAGCCAGGGCAAACTTGGGAGCAGGGAAAGGAGGAAAAGGAAATAGGAAATGCAGATTAGCCGACAACCTCTAAAGGTTGTGATGAAACCTTGGGTTATATCTCTTTCAGAAAGTGTCCAGACTCTGCTGTGTTCTATTTTCCAGCTATGAAGGGGAAGTGTGTAGTATGGGAGTTGTCTGAGTAGGGTTTTTTAATAACAGAGTGGTCATAAGATGACTGGAGAAGAAGCAAATAGGTTGTAATTGCAACCTGTAGTGTTTCTGTTCGTGATGGTTATTGCAGTGACATGGTAATTGCAGATCACATGAAATCTCAATGACTTTTGTGGTGGATTATTGCTTCTGCCTGCTCGTTCCTTTGTGCTCTGCTGTGCTAGCTGACAAGGGAGATGGCCAAATGCAGGGAGCTTAAATAATTGCATCATTGTATTGTGTGTCTACATGAGCAAGATGGATATCAACCTTCAGGTGAAATAATGGCATATTTCAGTGTGAGTCTTCACTAATTCTTAGTGTTCTGATACCCTGACTAGATATCACTAAGAAATTTTTATTAGTAGATAGAATCATGTAGGTGATTTTTGTTAAATTTTTGGAAATACGGATAACTGTCAAATCTTGAAAGAATAGCTTCTGCATTATTCATGATGCAGTTTGTGTTGGATATGATCCTGTCAGTACTCCAGGGAATCCTGTATATTGTGGGAAATGTTTGTACCCTACCAAAAGCCAGCCAAACAAAATCATGCCACGATACATTTCTGACAATGCACAACCCTCATGATTATTGCAAAGGTATCTTGAATTTAAGTGTTATGAAAGGGTAAAATAGACATACTTTTTGTGTGTTTTCAGATCTTAACAAATATCTTCATCACACCTTCTGTTTGCACTTTACATTAATTACCCCATTCCTGCTTTTGCCTGCCATGGGAACCATTTCCTTGTAAGCCTTTACTGTGTTCTTTTAACATGGGGAGCAATCTGGAGTATGTGTTGTGGGTGTGAAAGCCAACACTTCATGGTCTTTGAGAAGTTTGGGGTTCTGAGGCTGATAATATAAATCTTTATTTTGAAAAAATACAGCACTTGGGTTACTTTGCAAGGTAGTGGAGGGAGTTCAGTCCAGAACATTAATTACAAAAGAAAGAAAAATATTTTAGAAAGATGGAGATTTGATAGTCAACTACCTAAATACTTGGTAGTAATCTAGAACAGGTTTTTTTATTGTTCCTGTAACGTCTACGGTGTGTCTGTGTTATAAACATTCAGAATAAAAGTACTTGTGGAACAAAATCTGTCTGATTCTGTGTCATTGTTATAACTTACATATTTTAATAACACTGAAATGTTCAATTGGAATATGCTGCATGCTACTGAAACTCTCTCTGAAAACTCGTGAACACTCACGGGTGACCTCAGGGCTGAGGGAGTAGAGGATATTGTCAGTTTGTATGGAGCTGGCGACATGGGATCACTCAGCTGAAAAATAAAGGAGATTACAAGTGCAAACTAAAATTGTGGCAGCATTTGTTCTTCAGTCTTCAAAGTTGTCAATGAAATGGGATTATTTGGCTACTCAACTCTGTTCAAGGTATGTTATTCATGGATTTGATGGAGGGGACACTGTTGGTGTGTGTGTGTTTTCTGGGACTTTTTGGGAGTGGAGTTTTGTGGTTTTGTTTGCTTTTCTTCCTCTCTGAATTTCTCTGTGAACTGTCCAAGGAGTGAGGATTTTCTGAACTCTAGCAGTCAGCAAACTTTGAAGTTCACTGAATGGTCTTAGAAGACCTGTCTTAGTTGCAAGTCAAACTTAGTTTTAGCTTTATTTTTGTTTCTGGGAGGACAAGCAAAATAGGAAATCAATAATTAAGTAGGCTGAGATAGCTTCTGTTGGATTCAACCCCATAGCTGCTGCTTTCACACTACCCTCCCCCAAAAAACTAAACCAAACCAAAACCCAAACAACCAACAACAAAAAACCCCAACAAACAAAAAACCCCCACAAAACACTTTGGCAGCTAGTTGTCACTTAGAATTTGTTCTTAAGGGGAAAATCGAGGGTGCCTGACACTGAAATTTGGTCTTGAAGGAGCTAGCTGACCAGCCATGGGACAAGGTTTAGTTTTCAAGTTTAGGCCTTGCATTCTGTTTGTTTTAATAAAAGGTTACCATGTCACGTTCATTGTCATTCATGCTTGCTGACATCTGCCTCTGCCAAAATACATACTTGGAAAGTGCTTGCCTGTTTTGCCCAATAATTTAATATGGAAATAATGAGCTAATTAAAGAACAGCTTTTCCCTTCATGCTACCTTAGGCTTTTAACAGAATGGGGTTTTTGTTTTGATAGGTTTGGTTTGTTTTGTTTTTCCTTTGTGTCTTGGCTATGTGTGAGCTGTTTGAAATGTCAGATTGATGAAACTGTATCATGGACGCTTGTACTTGTTTTGAGACCTATATGGAGAAAAGTTGCCCTGTTACTTGGGGAGTTCAACGCCTGCCCTTGCTCCAAACTGAGGTGAAGGGGAGGAGGAAGGTCTTGCTAAAAGGGAAAGTTGTGGGCAAAGAACAGGTCAGGTCCTGGCTGTGGGATCCTGCTTTTTGCATGTGCTAGGCTGAGGAAGTGCCAGGAGCCTGAGCAGCTAAATGGGAGGGCTGGTGGGGAAGCTGAGTAGGTCCTGTGTGCTGTTAAAGGGTCTAGTGGAACAGAGTTTTATCGTGTTTAGATTTCCTCTCCCAAAGTTATATGTATATAAGTACAATGCAGTTCTAGCACCTCTTTTAATAATAGAAAAGAGGGATGCATTACTGATTTGGACTCCTTAATTTTGTTCAGATCACTTTTTCTTTGTGTTGTTCATTGCATATACTGACTGTACCTTGTTTTTGTGGATTTTACCTCAGTAAGCAACCTCACAATTTGTGTTTGGTTAGGAATAATTGATAAACTTAGGAAGCTTCTCTTAAAAAGTTGTTTGGCAAGTTGAAAATGTGGTTTTTTTCAGCTATATTTCTTAAAATTCTCAAATGGTTTGGGTTGGAAAAGACCTTAAAGATGATGCAGTTCAAACCCCACTGCCATGCACAGCGACACCTTCCAGTGCATGTAAAGGAAAAAAGAACAATTAAATTTGAAACTTGCTTATTGTTCTCCTCCTCACATGATATGCATATCTTGTGCTGGAAACCTTAAATGAGCTTTTGCTCCATGTAAGACATGTAAGGTAACTGCGTGGGCTGTGTGATAATTTGGATTGGGGAGAGAGGCTGTGGTTCTGGGCTGTGCTTGCATGTCCGACCTGTACTAAAGGACTGTGAGGGAGAAGGGCCTTTCTGCCAGTCTCTTGTCTGTGTGGTGTGTTGCTGAAAGCTTTTTGTCATAACCAGATGCAAGTGTATTGTGTAATGTGGTGCATTGGGACACCACACCAGGGCTTTTGAACAAAGGTGTCTGTAAACTTCATCACACAATCACCCACTCTGTGGCTTAACATTTAAAGCAAATTAAGAGTTTGTTTAGTGTACACCTTCTTAAAGGCACTAAATGCTCAGCTCAAAAAAAGAGAGAGATTAATTAGAATAATTATGAATTTTTCTTAGAGTAAATGAATGATAGACTGTAAGAATTCAGTCTTCCTTCAGATTTAAAAATAAGGGAGATGCATATTAACAGCTCTTCACTGTGTAAGAGGCTGTATAATGTGTGGCATTACTGTAATTCTAGCCATCACACTGCAATGAATCAAACTGTCTGACTCCCTCCTTGGTGATGTAGAGGTATGTTTTGTCCTTTGCAAAGGAAGACAGATGCTAAACTACTTTCAAGGTAGTGGCCAGGCTATTTTCTCCATGGTTTTGTGTGTTTTAGCCTTGTGGAATTCCTGTGTGCATAGATACACAAACAAAGAAAATTAATGCAAGCTTAGGGGAGGTGTATGTGATTGCCAGTAATCCAAGATATATTAGAATGCTTTGGCATTTGCAGTGCTTGTAGTATTTCTGTTGTGATCTCCATTGTTGGTTTTATATATCTTATGTTCTTTGTGGTTTTTTTAATTTATTTTTTTTTTAAAGCAGAACCGTCTATCTACAGTAGATGTGAAGTACTGAATGTTCACAGAATAATTCTGGTTGAAGGGGATCTCTCAATGCTGTTTGTGTCTCAGCCTCTGCTCAGGACTGGGTTCATGTTGAATTGTGACTGGATTGTTCAGAATTTTGTTTTCTTTCATGTCAAACCTACAGGAATAGAGATTCTGCACCCTCTCTGGGGCCTTGGTCCCAAGAGAATATTTATTTTCTTCTCTCTAGCTGGCACCCTCTGTCAATTTTTGCACATGTTTTACTCACAAATCTTTTGTCCTGTACCAGTTCAGATGACAATTGAAAAAGGCTTCTAACTGGCACTGCACAAACTGTGCATGTTAAGAGGGAAAGAATAGGAGATTCTGCCAATAGATGGTGAAGTGTGTGTAGCTTTGTTGAAGCTGAATGTGAGTTCAAGCTTTCCAAGAATAGAAGGACAAGTTTAAGTATGGCTTTTTGGGAGGATTATATACAGTTTACAGGTTATAGATTTATTTACGGAATAATAAATAGCCAAGTTACTCTGATGTAAAGAATACAATGTGATGAAAAATTAAACATATTAATTCTTTTGTGTAGCTAACAGTACTGTTTTTTGTCCTTGATGCCTTGGAAGTATTAGTATTGTTATTACCAGCTTTACTCTTCATATGCAGCTCACAAATGAAGAGGTTAATTTTCTAAAAAAACTGAATACTCCAAGTTGTGGCTCATGGTTTGTCTGCTTTGTTATTCCCTTGTGCTGGTGCATATCAAGTTGACCTCAGATAAGGAGGCTGTGCTGACTGAAGCTTTGGGACTAACCTGTTGTCCCGCTTGGCTTCAGTTTGTAGGCTTTTCTTTGGCAGCTCTCCAGGCTGGGAATTGGACCTAGTAGTATTTTCTAGGCTTAGTTCCAGTAAAAGAGGTGTTACTTTTATGTTCTGTTGTATGAATTTCAGGTGGGAGAGGGGATGTAAACAGATTTGCAGATAATCATATTCATACTTATATTTTTCAATCAAGACTTTAGTGCAATGCTTTTTCTATTTTGTACTTTAAAGATAGACAGGTACTTTAAAATACAGCTTTCCAGGCAGGTCAGCCAGTGAAAATTGTCTAAGCTCCTCTATAAAGAGAAAAAAAGCCATACTAAGTAGTCATAGGAATGTAATAATGAGTGGAAAAATACTGAAAAGAGAAATTCTATCCAGCATATAATCCATTATTGTGTTGCTTAACCTATTTGCTGTTTAAGCTTATCCATCTGAAGTGAGTGCTTAGTAATATTAATTTTCTACAAAAAAAGTTTTGTATAAACAAGACTTATGTGAAAATTTTATATGAAAGATGTCTCTTGTCGCTGACCGCTTGACCGCCCAGCTGGTCAATGGGCGACAGTGTCCTCGAGTGCCCGGACAGTGGCTCTCACGCTGCACAGGCGTGTGCAGCGGTAAGGCAATGCCTTTGGCCCTCGCGGGACAGCTCTGAGGCAGGTTGTTAGTTCCAAAGCCCAGGCTGGGGCTGGCAGCAGCTGATGGCCCAAAAGCAACGCAGAGGCGGCGAAGGAATTAAGGAGGACTCGTTCATGGTGCAAATCCCAGAGTTTATTCCCTGCCCTGGAGGGGGCAGGAGAACTCGCTGCAAGGACAGGAGCCACAAAACGAGTCCCGAAATGGCCGTTGCAAGGGGTTTTAAGGGAAGGGAAAAGGGGGAGGAGGAAGGGAATGGACAAATGGGGTACATGAAGGGAGATGGCAGCAACCAATAAACAGAACACGAAGGAGGGACGTATTTGAATAAACCAATGGGGAGAACAGAACCACAGAACATTTCAGTAATATATGAATATTGAATCAACTGTATGAATATTTAAATCATTTGTGAGGGGAAAGGGGAGGGGACAGTGCCTTGATGGATAGCAACCCATGGCGGGAAACTGCCCCAACCTGCCTACCTCTCAGGACCCACTGTTCCAAGAGGTATCATCCACCCAATCCACCTGATCGTTGATCTCCACCGAAAAGGCAGGTTGAGCGGCAGTTTCCGCCACCGGCTGGGTGACCGCCACAGTCTCTATCTCAAGTAGTTGTTTTAGAAGGTGCATATAGTCTTAAGCAGACAAGTGAATCTGAAACTGCAGGAGAACAATTTCATCTACCCAATAGCTAAAATTGTTCATCTTATATTTCTCAGCTCCTAATATTAGACAAGTGTGTATTCCATGATCTGTGAAGTTTTCCTGGTAGTACTTCATAGTGAGAGTAGTTACACCTGCATGTGCGGGGTATCAGGGTGACTAACCCTGGCAATACCAGCCTTTCTAAGTTTGTAGTTTTGCTTTCTCATTCTCCCTCACTCCCTGGTTGCAAGTGCTTTTTTGTGTGTCCCAAGTTACCTCATCACTAAAGATATTTAAAATTCTGCTGTAGGCTTCACTGTCTTGCTGTGCTTTGAGTTATTAAGAGATTTGAGTCTTGCATAGTAATGAAGTATTAGTTAATACTCTCCCCTGTCTTTTGTTTGCAATTTTCTTTAGTCATATCAATTCAAAACTTGAATCATAAGCTTTCCAGTGTTGTGACAGACAAGTCACACTGTAGACAAGACTCACGTGCTTGGAGGCTGCAGAGTAATGATGTTTAAGATTATTGGGCTGCCCCTAACATCCAATACAGCTACAATCCCATCAGAAGGGAGGTGTCCTGGAAGTTTTGTGATATATACTTAGGAGCTTAAATCATGTGGAAGTGGCTATGTGGGATGAATCCAGCAGCTGCTGGGCAGTGTTTTTTCTGCAGTTACATGCTTAACAAATTTGTGTAATGCAGCAAATCATACAGTTTTAGTCAGATTAGAGATTATGTCAAAGAGATACAGTACCTTAATTCACAAGAATAGCCAGACTATGTAAAATCTGAAGTCTTCTGTTTTCTATAAAGGCTAAAACATTCAGTGTAACAAGTTGGAGAATCTGATGTTTACCTTTTTTTGGATAATACAAACTAGTTAATGACTAGTATTTCTTATTTTGGTATTCATTCTAACTGAAGTCTGGAAAAAGCAATATTTAGACTGCACCTTGAAAATGCTTGGCCATGAGTGACATAAACTGTTGTATAAACTACTCACAGCAGCCCTTAACAACAATACTTGTTTTTTGCTTGCTTGTCTTCTGTGGGAATAGACTTTATGCCTGGGACTAGTTACAGCTATTTCTCAAGTACACAAGTTCTAATTATACTTCTAGTACACTGACAGTAATTTACAAAGACTTGGCATTGTGGGCTGTATAAATGTTTAAGAGTGCTTGGTTTCCCTTGTTGGTCCTGTCTGCAGTGAAAGCAGTTAAGAATTAAATTTAGAGCAGTTTGTGCTGTGAAGCCACTGTAGCACTTCTGCTGGGGTGAGTGAAGCTGGTGTGATAACAGTGTTCCTTCCCCCACCCCAAATGTCCCAGATCTTATTTTGCAATCACTGGACTTGACTTTTTCTTCCTTAAAACTGTCTTCTAAAAAGGCTGCTTTTCCCAGGCGTTGCAGGGAACCTAGCAAGCAGAGCAGGCCTGCTGGGGGAGTTGAATGTGTGGTCTGTGTGAACAGCCCCACAGAGATCCTGAGCCTGCAGAGACAACACTCCCTGATCAAACCAGAGATGACTGATCAAAGCTGGCATAGTGGTCAGTCATAAAAGCAATGGTGCTTCCCTCTCATTCCACTTTTAATACTTGTTTTTGTAGCTATGATGCCGTGTAAAAATCTCACACAGGCTTTTCTTTCATGGAGTACTGTGAATTTTGTTTGTTGCAATAAAATACGGAGAGGTAATTGACAAGTGGATGAGAAACTCTTAAAGGCCAGGAAGAAACCTACACTGGGAGTGTATTTGTGTGCATGACAGAGGGATTGGGAGTATGTGTTTGTACATGATAAAAGGAAAACAAATTAAGTCTTTTAGGTGGTGTATGAGTACATGCACATTCTAAAATGAATAGGAAGTAAAGGGTTATTTAGTTAGGTGGAATACTGTAGGTTTATGGAGAGGAATATTGTTACAGGGAGAAATGTTTGGGGAGGTAGTAAAGAAGCCAGGTCTTGCTATAGGTGCCTTTTCTCAAACCCTCTTTTTGACAGTCTCTTAAGATGGCTGTCCATTTAAATCTGTTTCACGTTTGACAAAGAAACAACCTAGGGAGGCTGTGTTTGTTTGATATTTATCAAGTATGAGAATTTTTATTTAAGTTTCTAACACATCTTTCAAATAGTGACCTACACAATAGCTTGAATATAGAAGCTGTTGATCTGATCCATTATATCATGACTTTATTTTTAATTTCTGAAACATTTTTAAGGGAGGTGAAATCAGACTTGTGGAAATGAGCAATGAAGTGGTAGCTAGAGCAGCTGGGCAGTTCTGTGTCACGGAATTCAAATAACAATTCTTACTCCATTGTGTTTCCCGCCAAAGTGGGATGAGTGGCAAAGGTAGTGAGGAATATGTGCTGTTTCATTTCAAATAAATCATGAGCTCTGACTTCTGATTTAAAAGCTTTTTTGTGTTTGGTAGATAAATAAAACTTTCAGTTTTAATATCTTGTGAATTTGTTTAGAAAGATAAGTCCTTAGCCTTGTGTTGAGCTTCATTTATTGCAGTTAATGTTACTAGCAGCTTT
>VZTJ01003630.1:1978172-1991574 GCA_013397795.1 Orthonyx spaldingii
TTTTTTTTTTTCCTTGCTTTGTTCCTTGAAGATTGTGTGCTTTAGTTGTTCAGTTTTTGTTTTTTTTTTAAATTTCTGTATACCTATTATTCCATTAGAGGGTTAAAGTAAATCGCCTTCTTGTAGCAAGTGTTGATATGTGGACTCTTCTTTCTTCTCCTGTCCTGGAATTGATGTCTCTTAAGTAGTTTGCTCAGCTTCTGATGGAAAGAAAAATGCCTCTTGGTCCTTCTAAACACCAGTAATTTGTTACACTTGCTCTGTGAGGTGCATCCACGTGTTTCTAATAAACTAAAGTGGGTGAGAGAGGAACAATAGTTTGTATAAGAGAGCCTCTAAATACTGGCCAGGAGAGGTGAGTGGGGAGGGGGATTGTTTTTAGGATTGGGATTGGTTTAGATAAGCCAGGGGAGCAATTGTTAGTAAATGATTGCATGAAGTTTGCATTTGATACGTTTTAACAATCTCTCCTGCATTTGGTTCTGAACTGATAACGGTGTGTGTTCGTTCCGAAGCTGATGGCAAAATCATTACAGCTGTCCAATGCTGCCAAAGCCACTAAGGTACCTCAATGGTTAAAGCACGGAAGATGCTGCTGGTCAGCAACAAATGGTCTTGCTAAAATACCATGGAATTATATTTATCTGTATTAGACCTTGTAGCTTATAGATCTTTACACATCTGCTAGAAATTGCTGGTAGGATGTCAAGAAAATCTGTAGTTTCTCTTTTTCTGCCCATTTTTTGCCATGCTTCTATGTACTAGATTTTTTGTTAGGGCTTGACCTGCATGTTGTTGTACTTTAAATTACTCTGAAAAGAGGTGATGCTGAATCAGATGCCTTGTCTTGTATTGATGGATTTCAACAGAGCAAGTGATTATGCATTATTTATCTCAAGCAAATATTTCATAATTTTTGATGCTGCGTTTAGTTTGAGATGTGAACTACATTAGTGTTCTATGCACAAATACTTTACCTCAGCATTCTGAAATAATGAAATATCCAAAGAGAGTTGGGAGTTACTCATTATCTGCCAAGTAGAGAAAATTTGGGAAAGTTGTTTTTTTTTTAAAGTTTTTGCCTTTCTTGCTCACTCTTGCAAGTTGTCTGCTGGATGGTCTTCTAGTAGCTAGTAAAAAAACCCACATTTTGTTAGGAATTACAACAGAAGTGGTTTAACTGTGTAAGTTCCTTATTGGAATAGCTATATCCTCGATTTACTTTGATAACTGTTGATTTTATTACTCCTAAATGGAACTTAATGTCATTGGCCAACCTGCAGAAGCCTTAGTTTTCAGTTCAAAGTGAGTTTTGAATTGCCTCTGGTTTTGGAGAAGGCAAACCACTTTGTAGTGAACAATTTTGTCAATGGAGCAATTGGAACATTTGGGAAATTCAGATTTAGCTACAGAGAGCCTTCTTAAGATCATGATTTCAGAATCATGTAACAACTTAACCATTTAATTTTGCTTTTCTGCAGGTTAAAAGTAATCTCCAGGATCTCTGTAATCATCAGCCATGGCTATTCTGTGCTTCTAAACCATCTCTGTCAGAATTGTTCAAAGGTTGCACGCGTTGTATGTTGTTGATGTTCCTTAATCTATTTAAATGTGTGTTAAAAAGATTGCCTGAATGGGACAGGACTTGTCTATGCAGAAACCGCAAGTTGATTAAAAATGCAGTAAATTTGTTGTTCTGAAGTAGTCATACCTACTGCAGATTTACTGTGCCTTTATTTCCTATTTTCCTTAAATGTGATTACTCAGTGCAATACTCAGAATAGTCACATGAAAAGTGCATAACAGGGAGTGGAGAAAAGAATGAAAAAAGAGTAAAGTAAAACCAAGGCTTCTGTTTTGGTATATTTTCATTAGTGACTAATGAAATTGAAGAAGCTGCAAACAGGAATTTGCTTCTATTGCATGTTTCTAGTTCAGCGTGGTCTGGTGCCTTTGATTGGCTGGACTGCAGAAATTTGGTTTAGGAAGAGCTTTATCTCTCCCACGTCGGTCTTCCTTCAATCCATTGCTTTACAACAGCTGAATGATGAGAGCTTGAGGGAATAACTGGCTACAGAGGAAGGGGAAGATGACAATCAGGGCCTCAATAATCTGAGCAGGGACTCTGCACTGGCTTTGGTGTCAGTGAAAGTGTTTGTAGCTGCATCTTCAAAGTGATTGCAGCAATATTAGAAAAAGGTAATTTGTTAACAACTCCATAAAGCTATGGACTGTGGTTTTATCTTTAACACTGACATTATTTTAAATGTTTGTATTTTCTGGAAAATGGAGGATTTGGCTACAGACAGTACCTGGCTGGGTATTTTCTTTCATATCCTGTTCCTTCTGGTATCTGCAGAGTTGGACTTTCCATATGGATATCAGATACATTATCAAAGTCTCTCCTAGTTGCTTTCATCTTTTGAATAAATTAGCATTAATACTGGACCAATACTGTAGAAATAAACTATGACAAAAAAGATGATGTGGACAAAAATATAAAAGATGAATAGCTGCTAAAATCAGCATCATAAGCAGAAGAGGGGCTAAAATCATTAATTTCAGTGTTGTTGCCACAGGTCTTATAATAAGCTGACTGACTGTTCTATAAACTGCAATAACAACAACTTTGTAAAAAGGCATGAGAACGGCCATAAAAATGACTTGAAGCTTTGCAGCCATCTTGGAGTTCAGCATTAGCCTCCTTAAATGAGCATATCTTGTATGCTGCCAAGGCCTTTTTGGGTATATTGGTTTCTGTTTATATTGCTGTGATGCCTAAGAAATTGAAGCTGATCTGGTTAAATCTAAAAGTTTAAAATACTACAATACCTCTTTGTTATTTTACGAGGTGGCCAGGAATGAGTTAGTGCCTCTTCTGCTTGGAAGGCTAAAGACGTGAAAGCTTTATGTGGGGCTCTAACTCAGTGCTTTGACTTACTATCAGACACTTCAATAATCTGCTAAAAGTCTTATTTCAATAAAGCAGTCGACTTTGGGGAGGAAGGAGAAGCTTAGCTTTATTTTTCTTATGCTTCATATTGAGGCTACCAACTTTAACACATGCCTGAGACTTTTTTAATGGGTTCAATAGTTGAATTAAGTCGGTGGTTATAGGAACTGCAGAACTGCAGGGGTGTTTGTATATCAAAGTTAGGAAATAAATGGAACACTGTATTTTGGTATTAGGCTGTATAGTTTTGCATTGAACTGGGAACTCTTTACTTCTACTGTATAAATTTTAGATATATAGGTATCCGTAAGACAAAATATTTGAGGGTGTTTCAGTGATAGAAGTGTGAGGAATAAGTGCTCACCTGACATGGCAATTCTTGAAATGGCTACTGATGTAATATTGTCTTTACGTGTTCACTTGGAAGGTTCTTTTATTGGCAAGACACTTGTTTTCTGGATAGCCATTATACTAATTCATGTTTGATGTTTTAATCCGGCTTCTATGGAAAGTCAGCCAATTCCTACACTTCTATTGTAAGGCTTTGAACAAAGCTGCATGTAAAGCATGGGATTTAAAGCAATATTGTGTTACAAATTATGAATGTAATAATACGAAAAGACTGTTGTGACCGTGTTTCAGGTGATGTTTAGATTACCAGTGTTTCACAGCGAAATAATAACGGGGAGGGGAAAAATATTGGTGTAAAAGCATTTGGTAACAGAATAGTACTTTGTTTCAGTCTAGATTTTCAGTGCTCTTGGGGAAATGCTAAGACTGAAGTCTTTTCAGGAAGTCTGAAGAAAACAATTTCAGTATTTCAGTTTGAAATGTATTAACAGAGGTGCGATGAATGAACATGGGACTTGACTTGAAAAGCTTACTTTTTCTTAAAAACTCCAGGAGCCAGGAATACACCAGAATCATGTTCTCAAAGCTGTGAAAATGTATTTGTGGCACGAGTGGGGATGAAAAGAATAATTTTGGTTAGATAACATATTTCAAAGCCCCACTTGTATTTTACCTGTGCCAAGCTCATTGCTTCACTTAGATTTTTCTCTGAAGTTACAGTAGCTGCCTACAGTAAAATAGATCCTGCTTCAGCCACAGGGGAACCACGTGGAAACAATCCATGTGGCAGGCAGCAATTTTGAAACAGCTTATGTATGGCAGAGAAATAGGGATTTGCAGATAACACTCCAAATATAGCTCTTATTATATATTTTTCTTCCTTAACCACTTAAATATATACACACACACGAAAAGTATATCTGTTTGTATATAGCTATACTTCTGGTATCCTAACATATTTTGAAGAATGACTTAAATTTCAAAGCTTTAGTGGTTGTTTTGTTTTTGGTTTTTTTTTCCCCAAGGAGAACCCTTCAAAAATAGAGTAATTTGAATTTACCAGATGATATATGTTGAACTTCTGAGGCTATTTATGACTTGCTCTGTGTTTCTGTATTTAAGCTTTATATAAATCTTCGTGATTACAGCTGTTTAAAATGTAAGTCAGTCAACTGAGTTTGTACGTAATACACTTATAGTTGGAAATCTGACAAAACATTCTCCCTCAAGCACATAAATGAAATTGATTATCAGAGCAGTAGTAGTTAGTAATGCACTTCCAAGGATTATGCCCATGAGCAGATTTTAAAGGAATAATGCAGGTGGATGGGCAAAAATAGTTATGAGTATTTGCTATAGTGTATCCTCGGGGCATTTTCAGATCTTTCTTCCTTTAAAGATGAGTATCAGTCTTAATAATAAAGTACTAAAAACTTGCTGGGAGATTAACCTTGAAAGTAGTCATAGCACGCTAAATTAATATAGGTAATGCTATTTACCTTAACTAGTAATTAGACATTTTAATCTTCTACTTTGAACTAATTAAGGACAAAAAAAAAAAAAGAAAATTTTGCAATAAATCACAGAGTTCTAAGTTCTGACACTGCAAGCAGACTGCTGCTTCTTTTTCCTTAACCAACAAGGTGTTATTCTATAGTGCTCGTTCAATATTTCTGATTCCTGTTGCAAAATACAGGAAATGTAATAAGGCAGACAAGTTTGGTTTTGCTGGGGTTCTTACTGGTTTTTATGAACTTCAGAAGATTCTTTACTATTTATGGAAACACAAACACATTTCTAATTTACCTTGGGAGTGTCTTATTTAAAACAAACAAAACCCTATATAGGTGGCGTTAGTTAAATGCTTAACTGCAGCTTTTAGCTGTGCTTCTGCACAAAATAGCTCATAATTTAGGGGTCAAACTCTCTTGTTTATATTGTCCCCCTCATGTTACCATTAATCCCAGAAACATACTTGGAGAAAACATGGCAAAGTATGTCAAAAACCTCTAAGCTGTTACAGGCGAAGTTTTATGTTAGAGGTTTAGGGCATTTCAATTCCTACTGGTGTAAGTAGGGTATGGTCCAAATAATTACTTTTACGAAGCTATAATTTTTTCCGAATTGTTGCAGTGTCAGGGGCTGACTGCAAAATCTTGCTGATAGTCTCAGTGAAGAGGTTGCCTAATGAGCCCCTTTCTGCGAGGACCAGACGAGTTTGTCCATGCTGACATGCTGAACTGCAAACTTTTCAATGGCCTGAGATTGTCTGTCTGTTAAAACTGGCTGTGAGACATGTGGCAGGTCTATCCAGCTCTCCCTAGGAGGCTTGTGGCTGATATTAATAAGATGGAGGGAAAAGTGCTAGGCTGTTCAGTGTGTGAAGTTCTCCTGTTGTGTAGTAATGCTGGCATTTCTTGGCTGCCAATCAGGAGCTGTAGTTTTAGACTGAAAGTGCAAAATGTTCCCATCAAGTGGAGAAAGTACTGACAAACACAAAGATTGCAGCTTTAATACCTGTAACAACCATGGAAGAACTCTGTGGTTTGTATTTGATTTTTTTTTTTTTCTGTTTCTGTAGAGAGCAGTGAATCTCATGTTAGTCTTAGGGCAGTATGCCAGTGTGTTTCATTTAATTTTTTTAAAATGTTTTTACACTTGTTAATGTAAGAGAGACACTTGCTAATCTTTCTAAAAAATGTTCTCTGTTTTCATTGCAAGGTATTCTCTGTTCTATAACCACTTGAAGAACATAGAGGAAAGTGAAGGCGGCCTTGATAAATTTACAAAAAGTTACAAAACCTTCGGAGTTAACCAACTTGAGGATGGTGGAATATACTGTAAAGAGTGGGCACCGGGAGCAGAAGCAGTGTTTCTGGCAGGTGACTTCAGTAAGTATTCTTAGGAAAACTTATTCTCCCCTGCACAGTGTTTTACATCAATATCCTCTTCTTTTAAAGAAAATTTTGTTGCAATAATGAAATTCTGATAGTAAAAATGTGTGTCATGGGTTAAATGAACAATATTCTCCGCTGTGTTGCAGTAGCCTGTCAAGATGTGTTTCTGTTGCATGGTCAGTGTTATGCATTTAGTTTTAATACCCAAAAGGCAATGACTCATGTCACAGTACATCCCACTGCAACTTGAGGCAGTGTCTAAACTATCTGAAGTTCTTTTTAAAGCTTTATAATTAGGCTTTTATAAAATTATATGCAGAGAAGCAAAAATAACAGTGAAATAATTTGCTTTATCTTCTTTTACTGATCAAGCAACAGTGTTGTCTAAGCACCAAGGCCCTTGAGAGTTCTCACCCATCCTGCGAGTTTAGACAAAAGTTCTGCTGGAAAGTGGTAGCCTAAAATTGAACTAAGTACTACTGAAAGAGTAGTGGAGGAATTGCATTGCTTGCCCTGAGAACCAGGAAGACTATATACCCTTTGAATTTGAAACATAAATAACACATTTGCTTCTTAATTGAAGGCTAGCTACACTCAGATTATGTTCTGAAAATTTTTAAATGGAAATGACATTCCTCATTCCTCTTCAATCCTTCAATACAGTTCCTTGCTCTCCTTTTTGTTTGAAGTTTTGGAGAGCTTTTTTTCCCTTTCACCTCTACTCTCTCTCTTCAGGGTTAGACTTTAGGCCATCAAGGTACCAGGTCTTGCATTGCTGGTGCTTACTGAACTTAATCTGAGAAATTAGTTTGTTCATTTAACTGCATTTTAGAGGCATGCGGTGTTATTTATCCAACTCTGACTTTGCAAAAATACTGATCTGGGGAGTGTTCAGTGTGTACATGTATATTGGAAAAAAACAATACGAAAAAAAGTCATTTGAATCAGTTAACTACTTCTGCTTAAACATGAAGTTAAATGTTTACCATTTCCCTGTTTAAGGGAACCATTGAAAGGAAAATCTCTTTATTTTAGGAAGTTTTTTATTTAAAAAGAAATAAAAATCTGTTTTTAATGCAGAAGTCAAACAGAGAAGTTAGTGCAACACTGTTTTCAGCCATGATCCTGTTTGATATGGTTAACCTAGTGAATGATAAAGTAGCTTTCCTTGAAGTACTGCTTGTCCTTTTATTGGAATAGACATTGATAAATAGGTTAGTGTAGTTCTTGCATTTTAATATTGATATCGGATATGTCCTCTAATTCAAAACTGAAGAATGAATCGTGTATAGTTCACCTACTGCTAGATAATAGTGATTTCAGGTAGCAATATAGACTGCATGGCAGCTAGATCAGGTTGTTTTCATAGGTCAGTTTTATGTGTATAAACATGCAGAAAATTCTCCTCCTTGTCCCTCCTCTACTTGCTGCAGTCCCACCCATTGCTCCAGGTTTTCATGGGATGGGTGTAAGTTAAAGCACTCAACACACCTAAAGACTAGAATGCGTTTGTTTTAATGTGTGATTTAAGAGATGGTAATGTTAAAAACAGATGTTGAATGAAATGTTTAATATTTTGAAAAGAGGCTATAACTTGTAAATTGGGTTAGGCTGGGGGGAAGTATATGTATACCAGAATAGGGTAGCTAAAAACAGGAATAGTTTTCTAAACCTTGCTTCATGTAAAATATTTGATGTAATACATCACATGAAGCAGACATTTAGGACTAATATCTTAGAGTAGTTGTATCTAGACACTAATGAAATGTGGCAATAAGAAGTGAAAAAAGCTGAAAAGAAATTCATTTTAATGTGGAAAAACTGTGTTTCTCCTATATATCAGTCAGTCATTGTAAAGTATTCATTCCCAAAGGGGACAATAGTGTGCTTGGAAAGACTGGAGGAATGGAAGATTGTCATTCAATTCATATGATCTTGAATAGTATTCTCATGAGAAATTGGATTGCCAAACCCTAAGATTTAGAGTCAGATTGCTACAGATATGTTTAATTAAAACGGAATCCCTTTAACCTTTCTTTAAGTATTCAAGCAGGTTAAAGTCTCAAACTAAATTTATGATTATATTGTGTTTAAACTGGATATTGGGATTGCTTTTAATAAGATTTTTTTTTGTATAAAACTTTTTTATAAAGAAAACCATAGTGTAACCACGTCAGGAGAAGTTGGAAATCCTAGACAAAGAAATAAACATTGAACTTAGATGACAAAAGTCCTTTGGGTTTTAAACTGAAATATGGTGGTATACAATGCAAAAACTCAATTCATGCTTTCTTTTTGGAGAGGGTAGCAGTGTTTTCCTTAATAATATGGTATTGTCTGAGAATCTCTTAATGTTTGATGGAAAGATACCAAGAAAGACACAAAGTATTGATCTCTGCTATTTTAGCTTAAGTTTTTGAGGATGAAAAAATAGTAAAAATTAAAATGACAAGTATAGGCTGTGTACAGAGAGCTTGAATGTTTTTTTCAAAATTTATAATTAAGCCAATAATTGATAATATCTTTGTTATGAATTGAAGTGAATATGCTTAAGATAAACATGAATAATTTACTTCTGTAATTATATACATGTGAAGCCGCAGTCCTGTACATGTCAAGTTTTTTATGAATTACTTTTATGCCTTACAGCAGACAATGAAAGCTTTTCTATTAAGGTATTTTGACCCAAATGATGGTATTTTTATGCCTTATTCTGAGAGACTTGTAATGAATGGGATAGCTCCAATTTATAGAAAAATTCTTAGTATCACTGTGCATTTTTGGGGGAAAAAAAAGCTAGAAACTAGTAATAGCACACAAATCTGTATGTGGATTGGAGAATGAAAAACATGAATTCAAGAAAATCCTAATGCTTTCAGAGCTGTTCTTGTCTCTTCAAAACTCTATAATTGGAGAGAAAAAGTATTGTATCTCTTGGTGTTCTAGTACGATGCTTTACTCTGAGAAGTATTAAATGAACATCCAAAAACATTACAATTTGTCAATTAGTACTTTCAGCATCTCAGTAAATCAAGTGCATGAGGCAATTAGTCAGCTGAATTTCCAATAGTAGAGGAACTATCAACATTATAGCTCCTTTAAAAGCTCTCAGTGATAACACTGAATATTTAATCCGTGTGCTCTATTGCCGAGGAACCCGGTGACTGCTGGCAATTTAGTGCTGCTTTACAACTGACTATTTCAAAATAAGTCACTGAACTGTGAGTTTTGAGAGTAACCCACAGAATTTATTTGGGAATTGGAACACCCACATTTGTATTTGGTCATGCAGAAGCTCAGTAGGTTATCTGTGAACAATTCCTTAATTTTTAAAAGAAAGCAACTGCTTTTAGAAAGCTTGAGAGTAAGTGTGCATATGTTAATTTGGAAGTTAGCATTTACTATAATACATTGTTATATTTGTGGTTTCTGTTCTTTTATTTGTCTTCCCTTTCCTCCTTCCCAGCTAACATTGATCTACAATGTTGATCAGTCTGGAATATCTGTTTGGTTTGGTTTCTGCTTCCTTTTTCTTGCAGTGGTGGGGAAGGCTTCTGCTGGAGTTGGAAGATGGAGGGAGGGTAGGATAGTTGGTTCTGGGAGGATGTTTGTCTGTTATTGAAACTCTGACATGATTCCTTCAGAGTGAAAAGAGAGGACCTTAAGGCACTGGCCTTCATAATTTGGCTATGTGACAGCTGACTGAAAACTTTATGTATCAGAATGTTTTGGTGTTTTTTTATTCCAGATTTTGCTGAAATGGATTCTAGGTACTGTCATGATACCAAACTGAATTTCTTACTGCTTCCTTCCAAGATTTTTATAGAAAAATACCAAAGTGTGATGAGTAAAGTGAAACAGTGCAATATTTCTGTGAGTGCCAATGATTGAAGGCAGTAGACTGAAATATAAGGTGGCATTAATATACAGAAAACATCCTGAGAAGTAATGACACTTGTTTTTATGTCAGTGTTTGAGCTGTTTGCCCAATTTCCAACAGCTCAAGAGCAGGTTCATTAACATAATCTGCTTAAAAAGTGATTAATGTGGGAAGAGGAAGACCTAATTGGCCACTGTGTACAACAGAATAGTGTCCTTGGAGAATCTCTCCAGTTATGTTCTGATTTCATATTCTAATCAAGTGGAATAGAGGTATCTTGTTGAGATACTGGGATTTTGATGCACTTTCCCTGGTCTGAACTTGTCTGATAGACTTTCCTCAAGGATGCTGTATGAGTGAGTGTTTGTTGAACTCTCTATTCTATTTAGGCATCTTTCAGTTGATCACAAAGTATGTGGAAATATAATTGCTGTAAGAGATGAGTTGATTTCACTTGAGAATTCAGACTTAATTTATAGAGATTTTTCACTTTTGAAAAAAACAGCTAAGGTTCTTATGTTGGACAAAGTCAATTGTTTGGTTAAAATGTGAGAAGAACTCCTGTCCACTACGAGAAGGATGAGAAGTGTTAATTTCTGGTGTGAAACTCCAAGTTCAGGCATGAACCTCAGAGGCGTATAACTATATACTTGTCAATGTGAAAACAAAATCAGGAGATTGAACAAGAAGTCACTTGAATTGTCATTTAGCTGGAAATACTGCATTTAAATTGAGTTTTTGTCACAAATGGTATAACCCAAGTCTTTGTAACTTTGCATTTAATTCTAGATTAAAGCTCAGTTCATGATTCTTCGGCAATGCTAAGGGTGTAGTTTTGAGCAAGAAGTTTCTTCGTGCCTCCTGTTGCTGAGGTACGATGTAATGTTTAAATAATTGACTGGGTTTGGAAGATCTAATCACAGAGATGAGAGAAAACAAAGTATCAGGTTATTGAAGATGTCTTCTGTGCTGGATTAAGAGATAGCTGGGGCTTGAACTTTTGTGCAGAAGCTTTTGTCTTTGTGTATGGCTTATGGATATTCTGTGATGGTGTCCTTTTTCCCTAAGACCTATTCAAGCTGATTATTTGAACTTCTGCTGGTAATCTTCTTAGCCTTTTCCTGTTTGTAGTTACTGGCAGAATCTTTGAAGTCTCTGTTCTCAAACTAAGGTATTTCTTTTGACTTTTTGTTTTTCATCTTCATAGTAGTCTACTGATCAGTTGTTGGTTAGTTGAGTTTTGTTTTTTTCTTTTCTTCCCTCAGGCATTTTTGGCTAAGTTTTGCTGAAAAATCAAAAAAACAAGCAATAAAACTGAGAGAAGCCTGGGCCACTGTCTCTTTGAAGGGAATCTTCAGTTTTCAGGGTGTTTTATGTTCTTTATGCCTCTGGCTTTAATACAAAGCGATGTTTTCTGTTATAATCTTTCTAAGTGAGCTCCTCTCCAGGGGTAATTAGTAAACAGTGGGTTTAAGTAGGACCATCTGGGGCAGATGGGTATTGCTTTGCATTGATTTTAAAGTCATGAGCCACAGGCATGCAATCATGCACTGTGGCTGGGAGCAGGAGGGATTAACAGGAGCATCTGGCATTGCTGGCAGGTGAAGGGGAAAGTTCAGGCAACTTCGGTGGAATTATCAAATCCGTCTGTGGAGAGCAGAAATATTTAAATAGGTAGAGAGATGTCACCATTGCCTCTCTGAGGGAAGAGATGTGGTTTTAGTAGAGGTCATGAGAATCTTTTTTAATATTGTAAGAATTCACTGGTTTTGGGGAACATGATTAACTCCATGCAGGTTCCCCTGGGTGAGTTTTATAAAAACTGCACCTAAGACTTTTTTGCTCTAACTTTTTATTTTGTTAAAAACTAGTAAGTCATCACTGGGCATATTTGGTTCAGTTTGTGCATTGTAATCAAGAGATGTAGCTCCACTGTAAAATGAGTATGGTTATTTTTTGTCACATTGTATGGCCTTGTTTAATTTGTGTCTTTCAGTGTTCTTTAACTAAAGATTGGCAGTTCTTGGGTTTAAACAGCTGCGCAAATACAACCAGCGACTTTGAAAGCAGTCTGGTCTTTCTCTGAAACTCAACACATCCATACATTCCTAGCGAAGATTATCCTTTTGTTGCACAGCAGATAATATTTGTGATTACTGGTGTTTAGGAAAATACCTATGCTGATGAATAAAACTTCTTCACTTCCCTGTCTCCCCTGCTGTGACTTCTATGGTGGCAGAGGTGATGGTCCTGCTTCAGTCACAATGTCCAGTTTTATACTGAAATGCTTTTAACCCTGACATGTTTGGTAGCAACGTTGTTTTAAACAAGTCTGAAGTAATATTCTTAAACTGAAGGCTGCTTATTCTTCTTTCAGTAATATGTGAGTTTTGGTTTGTTGGATTGTTTGTTTTTGTTTGTTTTTGTTTGGTTTTTGTTTGGTTTTGTTTCTTTTTTTTTGTTTCCTTTTTTTTTTAATTACAGGAGGCCATGGCATGCATGAAAGAAGATTAACATGTGTTGCTTTAATGTCTTGTAATTCAATTTCCTGTTTTGACTGGTTCCTATTTAGCTTAAATCTGTTGCCTTGAACTATGTGAAATAGACATATCAAGGCAAAAAGAAAAAAAGCAATTTTCAAACTTAGCTTGTTACTTCCTTCTAGCCTACATATGACCCCATTGCTGAAATGTGTCAGTTCAGAAGTAATACCTTCACTCCATTCATTGGAGTTAACCTTGAATGTGCTTACAAACACTCCAGACCCCCTTGGCAGTTGTCTGTTCAGTTGGACAGGTTATAATGACCATCCTTTTATGTCTCTAGTGCTTGGTAAATCCAAAGAAGACAAAGAACCTTGAATTATGGGATTTAAGCTTGCTTCAGTAAACTTTTTTTTAATGAAAAAGGAGTCTTCGTGAACACTTAAAACTGTGGCATTTCAGACCAAATTTCCTGGCTGTGTTATTCTATGGTGTTGTGTGGTTTTCTAACTGTTACCACTTTTGCCTGCAGTCTTCCCTTTGTGTTTCCTATTTTATACACGTTTATTTTATACATCAGCTTCACAAAGTAGTCAGTAAGCAGCGTGTACATCTAGACCTGTCTTGCATATTTGATCTATGAAAGTCTACATTTTGTCCACTTCCCCTGTCTATAATCTATAGCTGCTTAGTATTTTTACTCATAGTGGTGTAACAAGTATTTCTGCTGACTTGTTTAGGAGGTGAGATTCTTATTTTTAAATCTACCTTAAGCTTTACTTTTCAAGCCACTAGTTTTTATATTGCCATGATTTTGTGTAATCAGGTTTGGGTTGGT
>VZTJ01003630.1:1991623-2009314 GCA_013397795.1 Orthonyx spaldingii
TTTTGGGGAGAAAGGAATGAGTTATTTTGACTTTGATGGAAGAAGGTGAAGTAATTTAATCGTTGCTAAATCAGAATTGGAGTATGGTTTCCCAGTTAAAATCTTGCCCATTTCATTTAACCCCTTTTGAATGTGTGTGTAGTATCACGTATAAAAGTATTTGTGTCTGCTGTCACTGAAGTTTATTCTGAGAAAGATGGAACTCAGAGTTACACCTTTGAATTGTAATTGGATGCATTTTAAGATGAACACTTAATATTATTTCTTATATTGCAGATGGCTGGAATCCATTTTCTCATCCATATAAGAAGTTGGAATATGGGAAGTGGGAGTTGTTCATTCCACCTGAAGATGGCTGTTCTCCTGTGCCCCATGGATCAAAGCTAAAGGTGTTGGTTCTAGACCTACTCTAACTCTTGTAACCCTTCTTACTCAGTTGTCCGTTTTTTTTCCTTTTAAGTAATTCGATCATCTTCTAATTGTTCTAAGAAGCCGAAGCAGTTCATCTAGTTGAGCAGAGTGACCTAAAGGATGAAATATTAAGCATCAAGAAGAGAGTTGGATTTTTGGAACAGGCATATGTGGCTGAAGTGTGGTTAAAGCGTATTGCACCATGTTATGAGATGAAAACTGTTCACAAATTGATAGTCTGAAAAAGAACTGAGTAATATGTAGATCAAATCTTTCCATATTTGATGCAACTATGTGTTAAGATCCTATTAAAATCTCAATACCTTTGTAATTTTTGTGATCCTTTTAACCACGGCTTTTCAGGTGATCTTTTTTGTTGCTTTAATGGTGCATGCAGACTTATAAAACTTCTACTTACCCCTTAGGAATTCAGAGTGTTGAGTGGAAGGCTTAAGTAAGTGAAACTGAATACAGTTGTATTTCATGAGCATCCATAAGTTTAAAATGCTTTTTTCCAGAAATTAATGGAAAATTTCTTTGAGCTATCAAATGCCACAATTATTATGCTTAGTGCAGATACACAATGACAACTAACTAACAGCAGAGTTGATTATTTGTAGGTGAATATTGATTTAAATCAGATATGTGCTTAGTTGTGCTCAGAGCTTGAGTTTCAGAGATACTGGGTGCTAATGGAGGGCAGTAATGAGTAGTTAAGGAAAGAAATGTACTGAAATTATCTCCAGACTAGGAAAATTAAGAAACTGGGAACATTTCTATAATACTGGTACATTTTCAGAGATCCCATCAACAAAACTAAAATACTGAAAAAGTCCTAATTTTTCTACTGAAAATCAGCTTAGGGAAACACAAAATCTGTTAAAACAAAGATATGTATAAAAATGCTCTGGAAATGCTTACTCAGTGTGTGTGCTTATCTCTATGCTTTCTGTTATGGCTTATGAAATCATCCCAGTAATAAATATGGATAAATTGAAATTTAGGAATGATCATTCAAGGACGAAAAAGCTGTTTTTATTTTACAGAGCAGGAAAGAAAACAGGTGTCTGCAATTCAGAAATGCAGGGATTATGCAGTAAAGTATGAGAGTGCAGAATGGTTATTTCATATTTTCCATGGTTTTGAGATATAAGTAGGTTAGATTTTTGATTGCTGCTAAATTTACCTTCTGTGTTTTATCTACAAAACTCATCTACTGTAGAATATTCTATGCTCTTTGTAAAGATAAGAGGCGTGAATGATGATGAGTGTTGATCATTATTAACATAATAGCAAAAAAAGCATAGATTTTTAAATGCTTTTGGAGCAACTTAAGATTACTTTTTTGTCTGTCGTCTTATATAATCACTGGTCATGTCTCCTTATTTTGAAGTATGGGTCTTGATGGTATTTTCTTCCTGTTCAGCATTTTCTTTGAAATATAAACTGCATAAAGAAAAGATTGCATTACACATAATTTGTTTAGTCTGCGGAATTGCTACTGATTGCACTTGGTACTGATGTACTTGCACGATAGATTGCTGTAGTTCTGTAGTTGCTCTGAGTTTTCTGAAAAGCCACAAGATACCCACTGGCAGAGTAGAATGTGAGTTTTTCCATTTTTTTAGAAGTTCTTCTAGGCTTTTCTACCCTGACACTTTAATTGTGCTTTCCATAGTCAATTTGAGACAAAGATAATGTGGCTGGCACTGACACTCAAAATACGTTATTGTCCAACAGGCTTTTGAAGCAGGATGGCCTGTCTGCATGTGAAACAAGTCTGCTTTGGAGTATATTCCTTAAAAAAAGGACCAAATATTTAGTAACTTGTTTTGTGAGTGTACGTAGTCATAATTGATGACTCCATCCATATGGAGCTACTCTCAGCCTCGTCTATGGCTTTGCTCATAATCTCTGGTGAATCTTTGTTCTGTGGTGCCTTCAGGACTGAGTCCAACACTTCACAATGTGTACTTGTGGTGTACTCAGATGATGGGACTAACAGAAAGAAACAAAGTCTCCAGTTAAGGTAGTTCAGAGATGGTTTATCACAAAAGCTATTGGAGTATTCACATGGTAGGCATGTACCTTACCCTCGTGGTACATCTGATTTTTATCCTCTCCCATTCCACTAATGGGTTCAGAGAGCTACTGCTTTTCTGTAAGTTTTGCTTGAACTATGTGGTTCTGTTCGTTTATGATTGTTGATAAATGTCTGTGTTTTTGGGAACATGAGGATTTGTGTGTTAGAGCACAGTTTTGCAGTTCTTTGTTCATGTAGAAGCTGAGAATATTGGATTGTCTGCAGGTGGAAATTGCTGTGCAGGTTGCAAATACGATGTTGAAATACCAAGGTACTGGTGTCTGCACTAGACAAGGCAACTGACGTCTTTCTAGTAATGAAAGTACTTCCCATTTTTCTTTACTAAACAAGTATAAGGGAATTGCAGCTTTAAAAGTTTCTTTTACCAATATGATTCTTAAATATTTAACTTAAAACAGTCAACTTGAGACATTATTGTGGTGATTAATCTGTAGGGGGAAGAAATGTCTCCTCCAGAAGGTCCTTATCTTTAGCTTCTGTTGGCGCTGTTTTGATCTTCAGTTCCACACAGGCGAATGCCAAGTTCTGAAATGGTAACAAGGTCATTTCTTTTAAATAAGTAATATGTAAGCCAGAATGGGAAATGGATGGAGTGTAGTTGGTGACACTAATTTAGATCAGGTCACAAAATGTTTTCGTAGGAAAATAAATGAGGAGCAGAGGTCAAATGTTTGCCTGTTTTCAATAGCCGCAGACTGTCTACTGTAACTCTTCAGGCTGTCTTCTTATAAGTAAATACAAACACTGAAGAAAATGAGTAATTAAAAAACCTGCTGTAAATCTTCTGACACTTTTCCGTGTGAAGAGATGGATGCTTAGGACAGCTGAGTGACTCCCTTGTGGATTTTGACATCCATCTACAAAACAGGTTACCTGCTGCAAAAGGGCATCTTTTTTCTTCCTCCCATGGATCAATTGGTAGCTTAGAGTGAGTTAAGTGAACAAATCCAGTTGCTGTTGTGGTAGTGTAGTGTTTTAAGCTTCTGACAGATGTCATAAGGTGAGCACAGACTAAAACCAAAATTTATACCTTAATTAGTAAAGCCTCTTTACCTGTCTGTATTTGTAATGGGATAGTGTGAAAGATGTTTTCCTTAAACATTCTACATTGTCATTCTACAGTTATAACAATTGGGGTGCAAGTGTGCTTTCGTGGTGAAAAATGACTGGTTTTTTTCCTTCGTTGTTGGTATTCTCAATTACTGTTTTACAGGACACAGCGACCTTTAAAATAAATTATGGATAGACTTTTATAGCAAGTCTCATCATGTGTGGTTGTATGCATGCAGGAGTTTAATCAGTGTTCCCCTTTGTCCTTATACTGTTTATTTATAAGTGATTTTTCCAACTCCTTAAAAGTACCTGTAAATGAAGGTTTTGCTGTAGTTGGCAGGATCCTAATTTTGAAATAGTGTCAGTGCAGTTTAAGGATGGGCATAGAATTGGTAAAAATTGAGATCTTAGTATCTGCATTGGGGAACTTGCTTAACATTATGTACGGGAATGCCAAGGAAGATCCCAGAAAGTGGAAAACAATTGGCAAATTGAACCCTGTAAGAATTCAAACCTAATTGAAAATAATTTCCAAATTCATGGTCAAGTTCTAAAATATTTTCAGACTTCTAAATAAGAAAAAGATGGCAGGATTGGTACTTGAAAAATATTGGCAATTATGTTAGAGCTACCTGCTGCCCTGGAACATTAACTAGGAAAAGAATCTGTATAGCAGAACCACTAAATTTTGCTTTGTGAGCTGGAGAAGATATATTAAAATAGTAGTGATTGTTCAACTTTCTAGTAATGACAATAGATATGTGATTTCTGAAATTATTACCAGAACAATAATTTTTTAGATTAATAAACTCATCTGACACTTTAGTTAACAATGTGCTGGGTAGGTGCATGAATCTATATATGCAACTAAATATCACCTGTGTATTCATGAAATGTAGTTGATACATTTTTCCTGAAATGTAGTTCATACGTTCTGAGGAAAGAACACCTCAGAAAGTGGCAAAAACTTTTTAAAAACTCTGCATTCTGTTATTTGCTAAGTCTGTATCCCTTTCTTCTTCACATGTCTCTGTGTGTATCTATATATATATATTCTATGTATTTAAATGGTGATGTTTATAGTTTTTTGAGGGAGTAGCTTGTACTGACTGTAATGAGGTGATTAGATTTGATGTCTTGTGCATTTGTTAACATAATATTTTTCTATTGATATCCTCCTCTTGAATGTTTGAGTGGTTTCAGTGGTTGCTGAACAGGAGTTATATGAGCTAAGTCCAATAAAAGATCGGGGCAAGCGCGAACAACCCAGTTCTTTCATCAGTATGTACAAAATGCTTTCAAAGTTCACTACTATTAGTTTTAATAGTTTTCCAGTCCAAATGTATTACCCTTTTTTATATTCAAGTGTGCAAAGGAAGAACTACATTGAGTCAGAACATTAACAGTTTATTAATCATGATTGAAAGTAGCTAAAAGTACATTTGTATTCATGAGGTGCTGGGTAGAGGAAAGCTAGTCGTGAAGAATAGTTTTAAAACTTAATCCTTACAGTTTTCACCACACTATCCTATACTTTATAGTAGATCTGCATGCTCTGTGTTTAACTTGTAAACCTTGAAAAGACATCAAATATGGTGAGCAGGTAGGTTAATCTGTGTCAGGGAACCACTGCTAATAAAATTTATCAAGTGTAATTACTGTCACCGATGAAATAGATGGTGTTGCAGCTGACCCTACTGATCAGAAGGTGCAGCAGCGTAGTACCAGACTGCTGTGGAGTTCAGGTCTCATGAACTTCAAGCAGTCTGCAGTCAAAAATGTAAAGGTGTTTTTAATGAGAATGTGAAAACCCAGGAAAGCTTTTAATAATGTCAGGTTGGTGGCTGGGTTTCTAGGGACAGAAGTGTTAAAGGTGTGGTGGGCTTTCATTTTATAGGATGTAAATAGAAGCATAGAATACCTGGTTGAAAGGATCATCAAGGATCCTCTGGTCCAACCATTCTTGACAAAAGCATGGCCTAGTCGCGATGGGCCAGCACTCTGTCTAGCTGGATCTTAAGTGACCAACACTGCGGAATCCAACAATTCCCAGGGGAGATTGTTCCCACTGTAAAATGGGTTATGTGCAGTCAGATGGCTTTAACAGAGGGAGTCGGGTACCCTGAGCAGAGGTACTAAACTTGATTTCAATGGAAGGCTTCCTGAAGAAACGTTTGCTGTTTCCTTGCATGTACTCATAGAAACACTTTAATTATTCTGATTGTTACCTTAGCTTGGGGGAAGAGGGGATATCCTTGCTCAGTCTGCTAAGTTCTGTATCACTTAAATTTCATGTCTTTTATGGTGTGTAGGATGCAAAAAAAAACCAAACCCAAAATCAATCACCAGATCTGCAAAGTTGAGCAGTGAATGAAACAAATATTCTGCAGCATCATGGTACATAACTTACGTGCAAGAAGAAACAGACATGGTATTCTTGGGATTTTGAACTTTACAGAATAGGACTTAAGTTGTGTGCCTTATACATTTCTAGATACAAGTCATGCTGAATGGAAGTAGAGCATGAATTCTATGGCCATACCCTTCATGTTTCACTGTGTCATTGTGAACCATGACCCTTCAGCAAGTTATTGTAGACTTTTTTGAGTTACAGATGAGATTGGCCAGCAGGAAGAGTTGTTATCTCATTGGGAGGTAAATGGTCTCTTGTTGTTGCCTCTTTGGATTTTGTAAACAATTTGCAGCTCCTCCTGGACTCATAGGAGAAGTTGTAGCACCAATGAACCATTGTAATGCACTGGACTCTTGTTCTTTAGAGCCTTTGTTGCAGACTGAGTTCAGTACTTTAGAATGTTCTTGTTCAGTTATTTTGGCAGGCGTAGTTCTCCTGTGACTTCAAGATTGCACAATTCTCTGGTAGGAGGTTTTGCTATTTAAAACTACTTTAAAACACTTTGCTTTTACTTTATCCATACAGAAGACTAATTGTTTCAATTACTATTAGGTATATGTTTAAACAAAATGTAATTTTTTTTTTTTTTTTCTTGAAGGAAAGAGGGAGATACCTTAATGAAGAAGAGGTCTTGAAATGGAATTTGAGAATCCATATTAAGAATATCTAAGCATGGCTGTGATTCTCATGGGAATTGTTTTTGTTTGGAGGATAAGATCATTTTCTAGGGAAAGCTCCTGACATTCTCTGCAGTGTGGCAGAGCCACCCAGTTGCAAAGTGCATTATGCAGCAGTTGTCCTTGACACAAATGCTTTATAGTTGAAGATGAGTAATACTTAATGCTTGGGTGCCCCTATTACATACTTCAGCAGCTTCTTTTCTACTTGACATGGCTTGAAACAACTCTAATAAGTTACACTTATTGTATGTGTAATGTGCTTTATTATTATGGTTGCTTTTCAAACCATGCTCTTGTACCCCGAGCCTCTTAACTAAGGGACTGACAGAATACATAGAGGAATGCTGCTATAGTATGAACACAAATTTTTATAGTCTTTGAGCTTCATCACTGTTCTTACAGTAACTTGTTTCTGGTTAAGTCATGGGGGTAAGTAGTTTTTGAACTGTGTATTTTAGAGATATCAGTTTTCCTTTGATTTAGTAGTGGTATTTTAGAAAAAGGTTTTCGAAATCAGGATTCTTGACTGAAAGAAAAGTTTGAATGCTTTCCCTCAGCCCAGATGTGTATTTTCCCTTTGTGAAAATAAACTGGCTGTCCCTCATACCTAATAAAGCCTCCATTTTGTAGGTAACATTTATAAGTTCATGTACTTGAATGATTAAGTGAAGTATTTTCTATACACTTGACTGTTAAAATCAATTGGGAATGTTTCTGTCTGATGTTGCTTTCATTTTTAACAACTCTCCTATGGTTTCCTGGACTTAGAGAGTTTAGTTTTCCTATGGTGTTTTTATCTGCATAGATATTTTATAATACTAGGCTGCTGGCTCCATCTTTGGAATTACTTTTTTATTCAAATAGATAATACACTGTTTTCTGTGTTTTTTTGTTAATACTAATTTCTCTTAGTTTTCCAAGAGAAACACAGAAATAGAAAAAGGAACAAAAGCTTTCCTTTTTAACCTGATCTAGTAAACCAGTTAAAGATGTTCAGAAGTTCTTCAATGCAATTGAAATGCTTAAATCACAAATGGAGCTGCATCTCCCTCTTTTGGAAAATCGAGGCATGACTTCATGACTTGGCTTAGAAGATAGGCTTTTGCCTCTTTTGTATCTTGATTGTATTTTATTTTTAGTTTATTTTCTTTCCCTGAGGGAGAAGGGAAGGGGAAAGAAGGGGGAATTGTGAACAAATATTTACTATCCATAATAAGTTGAGATTGTAATAGCTGATATTATGATGTATTTACAGAGCAAATAAATCTCCAATGATTTCTGAATGGCACAGGTTTGTCTGCACAACTTTGTAAAACATGTAAACCACCTGAAAAGTACTTTTATGTCTGATAACTAAGGAATATTTTTTCAATATTTGATTTAAATGCTTGTTCTTTTAGCAGGTTTCTTTTCCACAAAACTGTTAGGAAGGAAAAGAGCAAACCAGACAGCTTTTTATCATCTGACTTAGTTTTGATAGTAACCATAAATTGATGAGGAAAATAAAACTGGGGGAGGAATAATGTGACTAGTGTTCTATTACTTTTTCTTTCAAGTGTAACCAATTTGTAATTTAGGTGGGAGAACAGCCTGGAAGGAGCAACATGCTGTCCATTCTTTCCTAAACTTCATTTCAAGGTTTATACTCAATTCACTGTAAGGAAATAACTTCAGTGACTACAAGCAACTAGACAACTTGATCGAGATACGCTCGATTTCTTGCTTATTTGGAGTGGTACGAATGCAGTATGGTCAAGTTTTTCAGGAGAAGTTGAGTTCTGGAAAAATCTCGCATTTTCCATGCCTCTTGTCCCACCAGTTTGGGTGAAGGTTCATTTGAGAAGATACTCCTGAGTTGGGGGAGCTGAAGTGTTGAAGAGCTTCCAATTTTCCTTTACTTCCTTGCTGCCTCCCCTGAGCTTTGTTACGGGGCTGTGCAGGAGCAAGAAGAGTGAGGCACTGGTGGAGAAGCTGTGTTTGCTTCTTCTTTTCTTGCCTTCTATTTCTGAGGCTATTAAAGAGAAAAATTTATCTGGCCTCTAAAATCCGCCAGGTAGAGTGAGACAATTACAGAATAATGCTCTTTACCGTGCTGTTGGATCCCAAATTTTTATCAGGCTTTTGTATTTTTATCTAAAGCTTCTTTAAAACAAACTGTCAGACAAGAAACTCTAGATTCCAGTCCTGGGCTCTGCAGCTGGTTGCACTGTGTTACCAGAAAGTGGTCTGCTGTGCTCCCATGTGTTAAGAACCAAACATACCAAGATGCTGCCTCCAGTGCTTCTCTCACAAACCAGTGCTGATCTGTAGAAAGAGAGTGGTTGCTCTCTGGTTTCCTCTGTGTTCATAAGGGGGTGATGTGTTGTTATTTGCTGTTGTAAATTGGCTCAATTTACATTGTCCACTGGCACAAGATCATCAGAACCCTGTATTCTATCCTGGGTGCTAAAGTCAGTCAGGATTGATACTTTTTGTAGAAGAATAGGACAGGCAGGGGTGTTCAGGGAAAGGTACTTTCAGCTGATAGATTGTAGCAAGGTGGGGATGAGTCTCTTCTCCCAGGCAAGGAGTGGCAGGATGAAGAGGAAATGGCCTCTAGTTGTGCCAGAAGACGTGTAAATTGGATATTATTAAAAATTTCTTTACTGAAAGAGTGGCCATGCATTGGAACAGGGAAGTCATGGAGTTGGCATCCCCAGAATTTTCAAGAAAACGTGGGAATAGGACACTCAGGGACATGGTTTAGTGGTGAGCACAGTGGTGCTGGGTTAACATTGGACTCAGTCTTTTGCAGCCTAAATAATTCTATAATTCTGTTTCTGGAGCAACTTGAGGGTACTGAGAAAAGGATGAACAATTTAAGAAAAAAGAGAAATAGCAGGGTTGTATTGGTGTCTTGAATGCAGGACCTGTCTTTGAAACTCAACAGCATTTATGAAATAAAATCTAAGACCAGGTTTGCTTATAGCAGCAATGTGTCTGAAGTGTATTGATTCCTTTGTATTCTTGTAAATCTGTAGTCCTTTTTCTTGGTCACCCTATTTTTGCAAAAGTGAAAATGTAATTTTTTATTTTCTACAGTGCACATTATACTAAAAAGATCTTGGTATTCAAGCAGTTGTTTTCCATCTTCATATACTTTTAGATGGAAGGAAATACCTTGATACTAAATTTCTAATAAATTTCATGTAGTAGGAAAAGCCTTGTTATGTTACTGCAGCATCTAATATAAACTTCTTAGTGAGTCTTTAAGAGCTTATCCTGCCCATGTTTTATGTTTTGGGTTGAACTTGCTTTTAAATCAGATGCATGTTATTGAGATGAGATGGTGTTTCCACTTGTATCCCTGTGGCTTTTATATTTGGATAATTTTGTGTCAGAAATTAATAGATCCGAAGCTAAAGAAATAGTACAGATGGTAAAATACTGAAAAATAGCTTATTGCCCTTCTATAACAAGTTACTGACATTTCCAAATTTATATTAAAGCTAGTCCACTCTCTCATGGTATTAGCTATTGTTGATTTGATGGCCAAGTTAATTTCATCGTTGTATTAAAAGCCACATACACCAAGAATCATTCTAAGTGCTTTCAAGCTATTAAAGTAATGAAATAATAATACAGTGTTTCAGAGCAATTTATTGGCTTGCACATATTCATCAGTTTAGTTATCATTTCCTCATTTTCCTTTCCCCAACTTGAGTATAAATGATAAACCACTATAACAAATTTCTCAAATAGCAGAAATATGTCTAAATTCTTTATATGTTTCTTTTTTTTTTTTTTTAAGAATTAGTCCAGAAGATTATAGTTTTAAATCAAAATAAATATCTGAAAAATAAGGAATGACAACATGGCTTTTATTTCTAATGTTTCACCCTGTCTCCTAATTAGTGGAAACAGAGGGAGACTCCTTATGGGAGCACATCATAATTAAATGAAATGCTCATGTATGGATTTGAAGTCTGCTTTGGATGCAGGAACTGAAAGCTAAAGGAGTGGTTGCTGAGCAGAGAAGTTGTCTGATCTTGTGCAACTGTCCCTTAAATTATTCTCTCACACTGTTCTGAAGATCTGTGTATGTGTACACTGGAAGTTGGGGTAGCCAAGTGGAGCTGATGTGAAGAGAAGATGAAGGTAGGCAAACACAAAGAAAAAAGGACACGTATGAATTTTAAATGTGGTAGTTTGTGCCTGTTACTGCAGTTTCATCTGTCAAAACAACAGCACAAATACATTATTCTCCATTTTTACACGTGGATTTACATTTTATCTGAATTTGTATTTGTGACAAAGCTTTTAATTTTGTTGTGAAACTTTCATTCTTTTTATCATTATAGATCATATAAAAAAAAAAAGTGTGGTGTCTGTTCATAAAAAGCCAGCAGATCTCACTGAGTCTCAGTAGTTTGAAAATTGCCTGAATGTAAGCACAGAGTTTTCCTTTAAATGTCCCAAGACATCCAGAAGGAGTTGCCAGATGTACTGTGGCTGATATGAAAGGCCTGGGTTGTTTTGAAAAGGCAGAATAATGGGATACCCAAGAGTCTCAAATGCCTGAAAAATCAAGGCCTCTCCATCTCACTTGTCCTGCATTGGCAGCATCATTACATTAAATGAGACCTATTTCAGCTTCTGAATTGCTCCTATGTGTTATTGCCTTTTCTTTATGATCCTGGACTGACCTCAGAGTGATGGTTTCCCCTTAACTGTAATAAACTGCAATAAACTGCTTTTGAGAGTTTTAAACATCATCAAGCAGACTCGTAACACCTATGTTTAGTTTTATCCTACAGCTTACTCTCCATTTCATGAGTTTCCTGTCCTCTAGTGGACAGACATGGAACACGTTGTCACTGTGGTACTAATGTTATAGTGAGATTTAGGTCCTGTTTTGTCTTCCAGCAGTCCAGCATTTGGAAAATTGGAATGCGCTTTTGCACACCAGTTTTTACATATCTTCAAAGCCAGCCTTGGTTGGTTATGATTGCTCTGACTACAGCCATGTATTAGTTTTTCTACTGGTTTTTATTCAGATCTGAAAGTTCTTCAAAATTAATCACTTAGTGGTACTGATGCCGTGAAAGTCAGGTTTAAGGTTGTGCTTTTTCTATGTTGGGTGTAGTCGTTTGTGAAACCCACAGCACTTATTGCACTAAACTTCAAGATGCTGAACACTTCAGGCAGAAATTTTGAAAATATACCCAACATCCCTATAATAGAAAATGAATACCAAACATAAATTTTTAACCTTTGCATACAAAAGATGTACAGTGTAGGTTAAGGTCCTCACTTTTGTTGTTTTGCAGTTTTACTTATATAAATTGTGTGTCTGTTCCATGTCCATTTTTAGAGAAAATTGAGTTTTTAATGTCAGGGTTTGAAGGACGTTTTCATTCTGTCTTTCTGACACTTATTTGTGTGAGACCATTTATTTACATGTATTTATATCTCACTTGGAAGCCAGAATCATGTGGCATTCAGAGGTCTCATCAAGGATTTTGGATGTTTACCACTAGGGGAGGGGGGGGAAAAATGCTTAACTATTTAGGTGAGCTATTTGTAAAGCTGAAGTAGGCAAATTCAGCATGACTTAGTTTGAATTTTCTACATTCTTGTGTTAGAGGTTTCCAATGGGAAAACCCTCTTGGACACTGTGGAAATAGAGGAAAACCCCTCTTCTTAATAGAGTTCTAAACAGGCTTGCTGGTTGAAGACACTTCCCTCCCTGCACACTCACACAAAAAATATCATGATGTTGTCCATGTATTATACAGTTTGATAATGTTTTACTCCATCTCATGTTTCAGACAAAGAGGTGGTTAATGTAGGTACTAGCAAGTTCTTTGTATCTGTTATTTTGTCTTGGTTTCATTCTGTCTAAATGTGGACAGTGTAAATGAGATACAGGTTTCTTTCTTCTTAAGCAGTTTTTGCTGTTTTTTTAATAAACTGGGGAGGATGTATTAGTTTGTGTTGGAAACTTGGATTTCCTTTCTTCCCCTGCGCTTGTCCTCTTGTTGGAGTGTTTTATATAATAATAGGATCAGAAATACAGGGACTATTTTTACTTAGGATTTTCTTTAATAAAAGTCTAAATAAGTGTAAAACAGTTACTTGTGATGAGAGGCTAAGCTTTTGTCAGTTTGCTTAGTTCACTTGACATGTGTTTCATGCTATAGTAGTATACATTTTAAAATCTTTATTTAATGGGGGCTATAGTGTTTATATCAAACGGTGTGATGAGCCTCCTCATGTACATTGAGGAATGATCAGGGACATACCTCTAGAAAATGAAGTAGTTAAATCCCAAGGCCAGTTTGAAGAAGACTGTTTTAATGTACATCATGGTTTTATATATGTTCTCTAGAGAACATTTTTTTTGGTTAATTAGAAAATGTAAAGTCAGCTATGAAGTGCTGATGAACTAAGTGGTAGCTAGTTAGGCTGCAATTTTATGAATTTGTTTTTACTCATTTCAAACTAATTTGGAGGAAAAGTAGAGTATCTGTTAAGCAGATTTATAGGTGCTTTGTCGAAAGGGCTGTGTAATGACTATATTCAGTATTCCTTATGCATACAAAATCTGACAGTCCCTTCACACTATACACATCAGCTAACTGTTAATGTCTGGACACTGCAGAGAAAAGGACCACAAGTCATAATTCGAGGTGAGTGGAGCAAGTTTTTATCTGTCTTTGTTTTATGTGTGCTTTATATTTTTACTCCTTTTATTCCAACTTTTACTTATATGTAATTTTTTCAAGAAATAACAAAGTAAATGCAGGAATTAAAGCTGTCAGACTGTTTGCATTAGAGTTATTTTTGTCAGTCTGGGGCTGAATTGCTATTTGTTTTGTGGTGCCATTCAGCTATTTCCAGTTTTGTTTTCTTTTTTTGCTCTTGCATCAGCTAAGCATGGTGATGTGAGAGTTCTGTCTCAAGAAACTTCAGAAAACATTATTTGACGTATTTTTATTTCTAACTTATTAATAAAATTTATACAATATCAGGGGAGAGGAATAAGCTAATTGAGTACAGAGCTTGATAACTAAGCCTAGGAGAGACTTTGTAAATGGTATTCACATAAAATTCAGAAAAATATTAAACAAGGATGGGAACTAAGAATTGAAATTGCCAGGGATCACTTGATACATCCGGAAGGACGCTGTGTTGATTATGCTTCTACAAACCAGAGAAGGAAAGGATTCAACTTTACCAGCTCTGATGTTGTAATCATTGTTTTTTTTTTTACTCTGCTTTCTCTGTGCGCAGCCCATGATACTCCAAAATTACAGCAACAAATGAACAAACTTGAACTTTCTACTGTTGGGGTGAGGTTAATCTAAAACCATGGCTGGATATATTTGAAAAATACTTCTTAAGACCACCTGCACTGTAAAGAAGGCAACAAATACATTTTATGATTACTTGTTTCAATAAGTGCTCCCCCACTTTTTTTGAGATTTTTCCGGTATTTGCATGGTTAAATTTCATTATTTCTATTGTTGGATAAATGTATCTTTTTCTTTTGAGCATGGGGGTTTTCTTATATCTTTGCATAATAGAACTGCAGGTCAAGTTTTAAAAGAATGAACCTAAAAATTTAAATTGTGAGCCTTAAAATAGGGCAGACTCTAAAGTTTAAGATTGTTCAAGTGTGTAAACCAACCCTTAGAATGGTAGATTTCCACCACTTGTTTATGGCTCTACATTATTACTATCATAATATATGGCAAATACATGTATGTCTTTGCTTCTTGGAAGTTTTAGTTCTATCTATTAATATTCTGTCTGTGAAAGTTGATAGAAACTTGTAAGACTTCCTATAAGTCTCTCAGTTCCTGAAAAGTGTAACCATTAGACTTGGCTTTGTATGTGTTTAGAATAAATGCAGAACTAGTACTTGAACAAAATCACTTCTGAATAAATGGTGAATCAAATGCACTGCTGCCTCACAAATGAGGGAAAAGGTGGTCAATTCGAGTGACTACAAAACAACAGAAGTTCTTATACTTTGTCAGAAGGATGGTGTGGAGAGATTGGTTGTAGAAGTGTAAGTTGAAAAAGTGAAATAACTGGTTGGTCATTTAAGTGGTTTTCTAATATCTTTTTTTTTCCTAACTTTTTCATTGCTTAATGGTTTCAATTAAAGACAGTGTGTGACTGGATTAATATATCATAATAAACAAATTTACTTTTTCCCCCTTCAGTATCATCTTTGGATTAAACCAGTACTACAGCTAATTACTGTTCTGAATGTAGATTAATTACTTCATGTTTCTTAAATGTGGCCACCCTTCATGAGCCTGTCTAGTATGAATTACACTAAAATAGTAGAAAAAAGGACTATGAGTAGGTTATTATATGCAGTAATCATCTTATTTCTGTTATGGGTAAATTGGGACAAAATAATAAATGAAGCAATGCCATCATCAGAGTGTAATATTAGAGAGAGGAGACAAGTTTTATTATTTTAAGAGTAATTTGCAAATTGCCAATGCTGTCAGCAAGGAGGATCTTCACAGTGTTGACACAATTTGCAGAAATACTCCTTGGGTCAGCTTTGCTAGCACAGCTAACAGAAGAAATTTTCCGTGCAACTGTACGGTGTTTGCAGTAACTTTCTCAGCTTTCTCTGATGAGTTTTTTTGTATCAATTACTCTGTCTTATAAAAGCTATATTGAATTGTTGGAGCTGTAATAGTATGTACTGAGGCTCAGCAATCATACTTCCTTGCCTTGCTCTGTCAGCTTCCATTAACCTTCTGCATATGCATATTTTCCTCTTAGTTGGTCTAGATGACCTTTAAAAGGTCCATTTCAACTAAACTATTCCATGATGCTGTGGTCCTGATTCTTCCATGATGGGGTTAAGGATGCAGATAATCTATCAAAACAATGAAAGACCCTTGCCAGAGGTGAAAAGGCAATTTTTGGATAATTGCTTCTTCCAGACTACCTGTTAGGAATCGAGAGCAAAGACAAGCCACTTCTTGCAGCAAAAAAAACCAAAAAAACCCAAAAAAACCCAAAAACAAAACAAAACAAAAAAAACCAAAAAAAAAACAAGGAGGGGAAAAAAGCTCAGCCCCCTTCCCTTTTCATTTGAGGCTTCTTTGAAATTTCATAACTTTTCTTACCAAAAAAAAAAAAAAGCCCTGTAAAACCAATAACCAAATTAAAATGTCCCAGTCATCAATTTCTTAAAAAAAGCAGAATTGAGAGTTCCGTGTCTTCACTTGCTTGTACATTTCTAGGTTTTAAATTTGCAAACCGTCTGTGTTACAGTTTTAATGGCAGCCAAGATACCAAGCAAACCAGACTGGTGCTGTTCCTTCTGTGCTGAGGAGAGGGGAGGTGGGATAGGGTGGGAGGAGGTGAGAGAGGTGGAACTTTTTCTTCGTCTTGACCCAAAATCTGTCCTCTGCTTTTTGTGTTATCTGTGGTTCAGGTCTATGTGACATTATTAAGGACTCACAGAGCATGGAAAAGAAGATGAAATTAAGATATTAAAATTGCCTTACTAGATTGTTTGTTTGCCAAATTAGACAAGTCACAGTTCTCATCCTAATGGCATTATACTGCATGTCTATTTAAATTTATAAGAACGTGGAAAGGAAATAGCAATGACAGGCGTAATTAGGGAACCTAACAGTAATCCATTTGGGAAGGCTTCTCCTCCCATTACTTACATAAAGCTGATATATCTCCTCACCTTTCAGCTCTTGCTCGTGAACATCACTCCTGTCTGACATGCCTGGTTTACTGTCCCTTTGCAAATCATCTCTGCGAGCAGGGTCATTCTTCCTCCTCTTGAGTTGCATTGTGCGTTTGTGTGTTCTCTGAATTAAATTTCTGTGTAGCCTACTATTTCATTCCCTGCTATGGCTTGCATAGAAGGCATTCTGTGAGTTATAAGTGACTGCCTGCATATGTTGTGTTGTTTTATAGGTGGTGATTCGTGCTCAAAACGGCGCCCTCCTCTATCGTATTTCACCCTGGGCAAGATATGTGGTCCGTGAAGAAGACAAAGTGAATTATGATTGGGTTCACTGGAATCCACCACAGTCATATATAGTAAGGCTTCAATATTATTTTCAAGAGGTGTATCATGTTATCTTTGTATCCTGGTTTGGAAGCAAATAAAAGGAGAGAGCAAACTGGTTAAAACATCTACCTGAGAAATGAAGGGCTTTTATTCATGGCTTTGACAGAAAAACTGCCTTTAATGATGGGTGGTTTTGATCTGTTTTTTTGGTCTCCTGCAGAATATATAAAAAATAGTTGTTAATGTGGTTTTTTAAACTTGGTTTCCCACTTGTTAGGCAAGATTGGCAAGTCTTCTGGGACAAGATGGCTGTTCTTGGTTGGGAGGAGGGTAGGGAATTATCAGTACTGGATTTAAGGATTGGTTATCTACAAATGTGAAGTTCAGTACTCAATATTAAGTTAATATTTTATGAAGTCAGAAAAAAACTTTCAAAAATAAGGTGCTTCAGTCAAATCCTGGTTTCTTTGTACCAGGAAAATCCCGTTACAAAATTTAAAGCCCTCTTACTTCTCATGCACTGCTGTAAGGGAGAGAACTCTTTGCATGATATATGAAAAATACCCTACAAGAAGATTTGGAAACTTCAGACTGGCTAAGTGATGTTGTGTCATATTAAACTTTTTGATGTTTTTACTGAAATATGGTATGCAGTGCTTTATATTAGAGATGCTGTAACCCTTATTTTGAGTTAAATTTTAGCACCCACCTCAAATTATGAAGCAACTGCTTGACTGAGAAAAGGTTACTGACATGGAAGATATTTTCTTAAAAAATAGGTAACATAATGTGCAGCAACTCTTACTAAAATGTTTAGTCTTTATCAGTTTAGCGGCCTAGTCTGTGTACGATGCTGTGTGACACCTCAATCCCCTGTAAGAAAAGGAGTGGGTAGGTATTTGGAAATGCGGTGATTGCTATGACCTAGAGCGAAAAGGAGACCAGAATATTTGGGTGCAGACAAGCCTTACTGAAAAAA